>JBBPBR010000824.1:679770-742271 GCA_037974775.1 Cicer pinnatifidum | reverse complement strand
TTAGGGTTTTTAACCAATCTTGTGCATCCAATAAGTTCATTTGTGTCATTGGATGATTAATTAGGTCATTTTCGTCCTCCCTAGGCAAATTCTTGTCCAATTAGGGTTTTTAACCAATCTTGTGCATCCAATAAGTTCATTTGTGTCATTGGATTAACATTTAGCTCATTTTCGTCCTCCCTAGGCATATTGTTGTCCAATTAGGGTTTTTAACCAATCTTGTGCATCCAATAGGTGTGTTTGTGTCATTGGATGATCAATTAGGTCATTTTCGTCCTCCCTAGGTCTATTCTTGTCCAATTACGGTCTTTAACCAATCTTGTGCATCCAATAAGTTCATTTGTGTCATTGGATGATCAATTAGGTCATTTTCGTCCTCCCTAGGCATATTCTTGTCCAATTAGGGTTTTTAACCAATCTTGTGCATCCAATAAGTTCATTTGTGTCAATGGATTAACATTTAGGTCATTTTCGTCCTCCCTAGACATATTCTTGTCCATTTAGGGTTTTTAACCAATCTTGTGCATCCAATAAGTTCATTTGTGTCATTGGATTAACATTTAGGTCATTTTCGTCCTGCCTAGGCATATTCTTGTCCAATTAGGGTTTTTAACCAATCTTGTGCATCCAATAGGTGTGTTTGTGTCATTGGATGATCAATTAGGTCATTTTCGTCCTCCCTAGGCCTATTCTTGTCCAATTAGGGTCTTTAACCAATCTTGTGCATCCAATAAGTTCATTTGTGTCATTAGATGATCAATTAGATCATTTTCGTCCTCTCTAGGCATATTCTTGTCCAATTAGGGTTTTTAACCAATCTTGTGCATCCAATAGGTGTGTTTGTGTCATTGGATGATCAATTAGGTCATTTTCGTCCTCCCTAGGCTTATTCTTGTCCAATTAGGGTTTCTAACCAATCTTGTGCATCCAATAGGTGTGTTTGTGTCATTGGATGATCAATTAGGTCATTCTCGTCCTCCCTAGGCCTATTCTTGTCCAATTAGGGTTTTTAACCAATCTTGTGCATCTAATAAGTTCATTTGTGTCATTGGATAATCAATTAGGTCATTTTCGTCCTCCCTAGGCCTATTCTTGTCCAATTAGGGTTTTTAACCAATCTTGTGCATCTAATAAGTTCATTTGTGTCATTGGATGATCAATTAGGTCATTTTTGTCCTCCCTAGGCATATTCTTGTCCAATTAGGGTTTTTAACCAATCTTGTGCATCCAATAAGTTCATTTGGGTCATTGGATTAACATTTAGGTCATTTTCGTCCTGCATAGGCATATTCTTGTCCAATTAGGGTTTTTAACCAATCTTGTGCATCCAATAGGTGTGTTTGTGTCATTGGATGATCAATTAGATCATTTTCGTCCTCCCTAGGCATATTCTTGTCCAATTAAGGTTTTTAACCAATCTTGTGCATCCAATAGGTGTGTTTGTGTCATTGGATGATCAATTAGGTCATTTTTGTCCTCCCTAGGCTTATTCTTGTCCAATTAGGGTTTCTAACCAATCTTGTGCATCCAATAGGTGTGTTTGTGTCATTGGATGATCAATTAGGCCATTTTCGTCCTCCCTAGGCTTATTCTTGTCCAATTAGGGTTTTTAACCAATCTTGTGCATCCAATAAGTTCATTTGTGTCATTGGATTAACATTTAGGTCATTTTCGTCCTCCCTTGGCATATTCTTGTCCAATTAGGGTTTTTAACCAATCTTTGCATCTAATAGGTGTGTTTGTGTCATTGGATGATCAATTAGGTCATTTTCGTCCTCCCTAGGCTTATTCTTGTCCAATTAGGGTTTTTAACCAATCTTGTGCATCCAATAGGTGTGTTTGTGTCATTGGATGATCAATTAGGTCATTTTCGTCCTCCCTAGGCTTATTCTTGTCCAATTAGGGTTTTTAACCAATCTTGTGCATCCAATAGGTGTGTTTGTGTCATTGGATGATCAATTAGGTCATTTTCGTCCTTTCTATGCTTATTTTTGTCCAATTAGGGTTTTTAAGCAATCTTGTGCATCCAATAAGTTCATTTGTGTCATTGGATGATCAATTAGGTCATTTTCGTCCTCCCTAGGCATATTCTTGTCCAACTAGGGTTTCTAACCAATCTTGTGCTTCCAATAGATGTGTTTGTGTCATTGGATGATCAATTAGGTCATTTTCGTCCTCCCTAGGCTTATTCTTGTCCAATTAGGGTTTTTAACCAATCTTGTGCATCCAATAGGTGTGTTTGTGTCATTGGATGATCAATTAGGTCATTTTCGTCCTCCCTAGGCTTATTCTTGTCCAATTAGGGTTTTTAACCAATCTTGTGCATCCAATAGGTGTGTTTGTGTCATTGGATGATCAATTAGGTCATTTTCGTCCTCCCTAGGCTTATTCTTGTCCAATTAGGGTTTTTAACCAATCTTGTGCATCCAATAGGTGTGTTTGTGTCATTGGATGATCAATTAGGTCATTTTTGTCCTCCCTAGGCTTATTTTTGTCCAATTAGTGTTTTTAACCAATCTTGTGCATCCAATAAGTTCATTTGTGTCATTGGATGATCAATTAGGTCATTTTCATCCTCCCTAGGCATATTCATGTCCAACTATGGTTTTTAACCAATCTTGTGCATCCAATAGGTGTGTTTGTGTGATTGGATGATCAATTAGGTCATTTTCGTCCTCCCTAGGCTTATTCTTGTCCAATTAGGGTTTTTAACCAATCTTGTGCATCCAATAGGTGTGTTTGTGTCATTGGATGATCAATTAGGTCATTTTCGTCCTCCCTAGGCTTATTCTTGTCCAATTAGGGTTTTTAACCAATCTTGTGCATCCAATAGGTGTGTTTGTGTCATTGGATGATCAATTAGGTCATTTTTATCCTCCCTAGGCTTATTCTTGTCCAATTAGGATTTTTAACCAATCTTGTGCATCCAATAGGTGTGTTTGTGTCATTGGATGATCAATTAGGTAATTTTCGTCCTCCCTAGGCTTATTCTTGTCCAATTAGGGTTTTTAACCAATCTTGTGCATCCAATAGGTGTGTTTGTGTCATTGGATGATCAATTAGGTCATTTTCGTCCTCCCTAGGCTTATTCTTGTCCAATTAGGGTTTTTAACCAATCTTGTGCATCCAATAGGTGTGTTTGTGTCATTGGATGATCAATTAGGTCATTTTCGTCCACCCTAGGCATATTGTTGTCCAACTAGGGTTTTTAACCAATCTTGTGCATCCAATAGGTGTGTTTGTGTCATTGGATGATCAATTAGGTCATTTTCTTCCTCCCTAGGCTTATTCTTGTCCAATTAGGGTTTTTAACCAATCTTGTGCATCCAATATGTGTGTTTGTGTCATTGGATGATCAATTAGGTCATTTTCGTCCTCCCTAGGCTTATTCTTGTCCAATTAGGGTTTTTAACCAATCTTGTGCATCCAATAGGTGTGTTTGTGTCATTGGATGATCAATTAGGTCATTTTCGTCCTCCCTAGGCTTATTCTTGCCCAATTAGGGTTTTTAACCAATCTTGTGCATCCAATAAATTGAGTTGTGTCATTGGATTAGCATTTATGTCATTTTCGTCCTCCCTAGGCTTATTCTTGTCCAATTAGGACTTTTAACCAATCTTGTGCATCCAATAAGTTCATTTGAGTCATTGGATGATCAATTAGGTCATTTTCGTCCTCCCTAGGCATATTCTTGTCCAACTAGGGTTTTTAACCAATCTTGTGCATCCAATAGGTGTGTTTGTGTCATTGGATGATCAATTAGCTCATTTTCGTCCTCCCTAGGCTTATTCTTGTCCAATTAGGGTTTTTAACCAATCTTGTGCATCCAATAGGTGTGTTTGTGTCATTGGATGATCAATTAGGTCATTTTCGTCCTCCCTAGGCTTATTCTTGTCCAATTAGGGTTTTTAACCAATTTTGTGCATCCAATAGGTGTGTTTGTGTCATTGGATGATCAATTAGGTCATTTTCTTCCTCCCTAGGCATATTCTTGTCCAATTAGGGTTTTTAACCAACCTTGTGCATCCAATAGGTGTGTTTGTGTCATTGGATGATCAATTCGGTCATTTTAATCCTCCCTAGGCTTATTCTTGTCCAATTAGGGTTTTTATACAATCTTGTGCATCCAATAAGTTCATTTGTGTCATTGAATTAACATTTAGGTCATTTTCGTCCTCCCTAGGCATATTCTTGTCCAATTAGGGTTTTTAACCAATCTTGAGCATCCAATAGGTGTGTTTGTGTCATTGGATGATCAATTAGGTCATTTTCGTCCTCCCTAGGCTTATTCTTGTCCAATTAGGGTTTTTAACCAATCTTGTGCATCCAATAAGTTCATTAGTGTCATTGGATGAACAATTAGGTCATTTTCGTCCTCCCTAGGCATGTTCTTGTCCAACTAGGGGTTTTAACCAATCTTGTGCATCCAATAGGTGTGTTTGTGTCATTGGATGATCAATTAGGTCATTTTCGTCCTCCATAGGCTTATTCTTGTCCAATTAGGGTTTTTAACCAATCTTGTGCATCCAATAGGTGTGTTTGTGTCATTGGATGATCAATTAGGTCATTTTCGTCCTCCCTAGGCTTATTCTTGTCCAATTAGGGTTTTTAACCAATCTTGTGCATCCAATAGGTGTGTTTGTGTCATTGGATGATCAATTAGGTCATTTTCGTCCTCCCTAGGCTTATTCTTGTCCAATTAGGGTTTTCAATCAATCTTGTGCATCCAATAAGTTCATTTGTGTCATTGGATTAACATTTAGGTCATTTTCGTCCTCCCTAGGCATATTCTTGTCCAATTAGGGTTTTTAACCAATCTTGTGCTTCCAATAGGTGTGTTTGTGTAATTGGATGATCAATTAGGTCATTTTCGTCCTCCCTAGGCTTATTCTTGTCCAATTAGGGTTTTTAACCAATCTTGTGCATCCAATAGGTGTGTTTGTGTCATTGGATGATCAATTAGGTCATTTTCGTCCTCCCTAGGCTTATTCTTGTCCAATTAGGGTTTTTAACCAATCTTGAGCATCCAATAAGTTCATTTGTGTCATTGGATGATCAATTACGTCATTTTCGTCCTCCCTTGGCATATTCTTCTCCAACTAGGGTTTTAAACCAATCTTGTGCATCCAATAGGTGTGTTTGTGTCATTGGATGATCAATTAGGTCATTTTCGTCCTCCCTAGGCTTATTCTTGTCCAATTAGGGTTTTTAACCAATCTTGTGCATCCAATAGGTGTGTTTGTGTCATTGGATGATCAATTAGGTCATTTTCGTCCTCCCTAGGCTTATTCTTGTCCAATTAGGGTTTTTAACCAATCTTGTGCATCCAATAAGTTTGTTTGTGTCATTGAATTAATATTTAGGTCATTTTCGTCCTCCCTAGGCATATTCTTGTCCAATTAGGGTTTTTACCCAATCTTGTGCATCCAATAAGTGTGTTTGTGGCAATGGATGATCAATTAGGTCATTTTCGTCCTCCCTAGGCTTATTCTTGTCCAATTAGGGTTTTTAACCAATCTTGTGCATCCAATAGGTGTGTTTGTGTCATTGGATGATCAATTAGGTCATTTTCGTCCTCCCTAGGCTTATTCTTGTCCAATTAGGGTTTTTAACCAATCTTGTGCATCCAATAGGTGTGTTTGTGTCATTGGACGATCAATTAGGTCTTTTTCGTCCTCCCTAGGCATATTCTTGTCAAATTAGGGTTTTTAACCAATCTTGTGCATCCAATAAGTTGAGTTGTGTCATTGGATTAACATTTGGGTCATTTTCGTCCTCCATAGGCTTATTCTTGTCCAATTAGGGTTTTTAACCAATCTTGTGCATCCAATAAGTTGAGCTGTGTCATTGGATTAACATTTAGGTCATTTTCGTCCTCCCTAGGCTTATTCTTGTCCAATTAGGGTTTTTAACCAATCTTGTGCATCCAATAAGTTCATTTGTGTCATTGGATTAACATTTAGGTCATTTTCGTCCTCCCTAGGCATATTATTGTCCAATTAGGGTTTTTAACCAATCTTGTGCATCCAATAGGTGTGTTTGTGTCAATGGATGATCAATTAGGTCATTTTCGTCCTCCCTAGGCATATTCTTGTCCAATTAGGGTTTTTAACCAATCTTGTGCATCCAATAAGTTCATTTGTGTCATTGGATTAACATTTAGGTCATTTTCGTCCTCCCTAGACATATTCTTGTCCAATTAGGGTTTTTAACCAATCTTGTGCATCCAATAGGTGTGTTTGTGTCATTGGATGATCAATTAGGTCATTTTCGTCCTCCCTAGGCCTATTCTTGTCCAATTAGGGTCTTTAACCAATCTTGTGCATCCAATAAGTTCATTTGTGTCATTGGATGATCAATTAGATCATTTTCGTCCTCCCTAGGCATATTCTTGTCCAATTAGGGTATTTAACCAATCTTGTGCATCCAATAGGTGTGTTTGTGTCATTGGAGGATCAATTAGGTCATTTTCGTCCTCCCTAGGCTTATTCTTGTCCAATTAGGGTTTTTAACCAATCTTGTGCATCCAATAGGTGTGTTTGTGTCATTGGATGATCAATTAGGTCATTTTCGTCCTCCCTAGGCCTATTCTTGTCCAATTAGGGTCTTTAACCAATCTTGTGCATCCAATAAGTTCATTTGTGTCATTGGATGATCAGTTAGATCATTTTCGTTCTCCCTTGGCATATTCTTGTCCAATTAGGGTTTTTAACCAATCTTGTGCATCCAATAGGTGTGTTTGTGTCATTGGATGATCAATTAGGTCATTTTCGTCCTCCCTAGGCTTATTCTTGTCCAATTAGGGTTTCTAACCAATCTTGTGCATCCAATAGGTGTGTTTGTGTCATTGGATGATCAATTAGGTCATTTTCGTGCTCCCTAGGCATATTCTTGTCCAATTAGGGTTTTTAACCAATCTTGTGCATCCAATAAGTTCATTTGTGTCTTTGGATTAACATTTAGGTCATTTTCGTCCTCCCTAGGCATATTCTTGTCCAATTAGGGTTTTTAACCAATCTTGTGCATCCAATAGGTGTGTTTGTGTCATTGGATGATCAATTAGGTCATTTTCTTCCTCCCTAAGCTTATTCTTGTCCAATTAGGGTTTTTAACCAATCTTGTGCAACCAATAGGTGTGTTTGTGTCATTGGATGATCAATTAGGTCATTTTCGTCCTCCCTAGGCTTATTCTTGTCGAATTAGGGTTTTTAACCAATCTTGTGCATCCGATAAGTTTGTTTGTGTCATTGAATTAATATTTAGGTCATGTTCGTCCTCCCTAGGCTTATTCTTGTCCAATTAGGGTTTTTAACCAATCTTGTGCATCCAATAGGTGTGTTTGTGTCATTGGATGATCAATTAGGTCATTTTCGTCCTCCCTAGGCTTATTCTTGTCCAATTAGGGTTTTTCACCAATCTTGTGCATCCAATAACTTTGTTTGTGTCATTGAATTAATATTTTGGTCATTTTCGTCGTCCCTAGTCATATTCTTGTGCAATTAGGGTTTTTAACCAATCTTTTGCATCCAATAGGTGTGTTTGTGTCATTGGATGATCAATTAGGTCATTTTCGTCCTCCCTAGGCTTATTCTTGTCCAATTAGGGTTTTTAACCAATCTTGTGCATCCAATAGGTGTGTTTGTGTCATTGGATGATCAATTAGGTCATTTTCGTCCTCCCTAGGCTTATTCTTGTCCAATTATGGTTTTTAACCAATCTTGTGCATCCAATAGGTGTGTTTGTGTCATTTGATGATCAATTAGGTCATTTTCGTCCTCCCTAGGCTTATTATTGTCCAATTAAGGTTTTTAACCAATCTTGTGCATCCAATAAGTTCATTAGTGTCATTGGATGATCAATTAGGTCATTTTCGTCCTCCCTAGGCATGTTCTTGTCCAACTAGGGTTTTTAACCAATCTTGTGCATCCAATAGGTGTGTTTGTGTCATTGGATGATCAATTAGGTCATTTTCGTCCTCCCTAGGCTTATTCTAGTCCAATTAGGATTTTTAACCAATCTTTTGCATCCAATAAGTTTGTTTGTGTCATTGAATTAATATTTAGGTCATTTTCGTCCTCCCTAGGCATATTCTTGTCCAATTAGGGTTTTTAACCAATCTTGTGCATCCAATAGGTGTGTTTGTGTCATTGGATGATCAATTAGATCATTTTCGTCCTCCCTAGGCTTATTGTTGTCCAATTATGGTTTTTAACCAGTCTTGTGCATCCAATAGGTGTGTTTGTGTCATTGGATGATCAATTAGGTCATTTTCGTCCTCCCTAGGCATATTCTTGTCCAATTAGGATTTTTAACCAATCTTGTGCATCCAATAGGTGTGTTTGTGTCATTGGATGATCAATTAGGTCATTTTCGTCCTCCCTAGGCTTATTCTTGTCCAATTAGGGTTTTTAACCAATCTTGTGCATCCAATAGGTGTGTTTGTGTCATTGGATGATCAATTAGGTCATTTTCGTCCTCCCTAGGCTTATTCTTGTCCAATTAGGGTTTTTAACCAATCTTGTGCATCCAATAGGTGTGTTTGTGTCATTGGATGATCAATTAGGTCATTTTCGTCCTTTCTATGCTTATTTTTGTCCAATTAGGGTTTTTAAGCAATCTTGTGCATCCAATAAGTTCATTTGTGTCATTGGATGATCAATTAGGTCATTTTCGTCCTCCCTAGGCATATTCTTGTCCAACTAGGGTTTCTAACCAATCTTGTGCTTCCAATAGATGTGTTTGTGTCATTGGATGATCAATTAGGTCATTTTCGTCCTCCCTAGGCTTATTCTTGTCCAA
Source organism: Cicer pinnatifidum (assembly GCA_037974775.1). Lineage (NCBI taxonomy): Eukaryota > Viridiplantae > Streptophyta > Magnoliopsida > Fabales > Fabaceae > Cicer > Cicer pinnatifidum. The sequence continues at coordinate 733,472 of JBBPBR010000824.1, read as the reverse complement.
TTAGGGTTTTTAACCAATCTTGTGCATCCAATAGGTGTGTTTGTGTCATTGGATGATCAATTAGGTCATTTTCGTCCTCCCTAGGCTTATTCTTGTCCAATTAGGGTTTTTAACCAATCTTGTGCATCCAATAGGTGTGTTTGTGTCATTGGATGATCAATTAGGTCATTTTCGTCCTCCCTAGGCTTATTCTTGTCCAATTAGGGTTTTTAACCAATCTTGTGCATCCAATAAGTTTGTTTGTGTCATTGAACTAAAATTAGGTCATTTTCGTCCTCCCTAGACATATTCTTGTCCAATTAGAGTTTTTAACCAATCTTGTGCATCCAATAGTCGTGTTTGTGTCATTGGATAATCAATTAGGTCATTTTCGTCCTCCCTAGGCTTATTCTTGTCCAATTAGGGTTTTTAACCAATCTTGTGCATCCAATAAGTTCATTTGTGTCATTGGATTAACATTTAGGTCATTTTCTTCCTCCCTAGGCATATTCTTGTCCAATTAGGGTTTTTAACCAATCTTGTGCATCCAATAAGTTCATTTGTGTCATTGGATTAACATTTAGGTCATTTTCGTCCTCCCTAGGCATATTCTTGTCCAATTAGGGTTTTTAACCAATCTTGTGCTTACAATAGGTGTGTTTGTGTCATTGGAGGATCAATTAGGTCATTTTCGTCCTCCCTAGGCATATTCTTGTCCAACTAGGGTTTTAAACCAATCTTGTGCATCTAATAGGTGTGTTTGTGTCATTGGATGATCAATTAGGTCATTTTCGTCCTCCCTAGGCTTATTCTTGTCCTATTAGGGTTTTCAACAAATCTTGTGCATCCAATAAGTTCATTTGTGTCAATGGATGATCAATTAGGTCATTTTCGTCCTCCCTAGGCATATTCTTGTCCAATTAGGGTTTTTAACCAATCTTGTGCATCCAATAAGTTCATTTGTGTCATTGGATTAACATTTAGGTCATTTTCGTCCTCCCTAGGCATATTCTTGTCCAATTAGGGTTTTTAACCAATCTTGTGCATCCAATAAGTTCATTTGTGTCATTGAATTAATATTTAGGTCATTTTCGTCCTCCCTAGGCATATTCTTGTCCAATTAGGGTTTTTAACCAATCTTGTGCATCCAATAGGTGTGTTTGTGTCATTGGATGATCAATTAGGTCATTTTCGTCCTCCCTAGGCTTTTTCTCGTCCAATTAGGGTTTTTAACCAATCTTGTGCATCCAATAAGTTCATTTGTGTCATTGGATTAACATTTAGGTCATTTTCGTCCTCCCTAGGCATATTCTTGTCCAATTAGGGTTTTTAACAAATCTTGTGCTTCCAATAGGTGTGTTTGTGTCCTTGGATGATCAATTAGGTCATTTTCGTCCTCCCTAGGCTTATTCTTGTCCAATTAAGGTTTTTAACCAATCTTGTGCATCCAATAAGTTCAATTGTGTCATTGGATGATCAATTAGGTCATTTTCGTCCTCCCTAGGCATATTCTTGTCCAACTAGGGTTTTAAACCAATCTTGTGCATCTAATAGGTGTGTTTGTGTCATTGGATGATCAATTAGGTCATTTTCGTCCTCCCTAGGTTTATTCTTGTCCAATTAGGGTTTTTAACCAATCTTGTGCATCCAATAACTATGTTTGTGTCATTGAATTAATATTTAGGTCATTTTCGTCCTCCCTAGGCATATTCTTGTCCAACTAGGGTTTTTAACCAATCTTGTGCATCCAATAGGTGTGTTTGTGTCATTGGATGATCAATTAGGTCATTTTCGTCCTCCCTAGGCTTATTCTTGTCCAATTAGGGTTTTTAACCAATCTTGTGCATCCAATAAGTTCATTTGGTTCATTGGATTAACATTTAGGTCATTTTCGTCCTCCCTAGGCATATTCTTGTCCAATTAAGGTTTTTAACCAATCTTGTGCATCCAATAGGTGTGTTTGTGTCATTGGATGATCAATTAGGTCATTTTCGTCCTCCCTAGGCTTATTCTTGTCCAATTAGGGTTTTTAACCAATCTTGTGCATCCAATAAGTTCATTTGTGTCATTGGATGATCAATTAGGTCATTTTCGTCCTTCCTAGGCATATTCTTGTCCAACTAGGGTTTTTAACCAGTCTTGTGCATCCAATAGGTGTGTTTGTGTCCTCGGATGATCAAGTAGGTCATTTTCGTCCTCCCAAGGCTTATTCTTGTCCAATTAGGGTTTTTAACCAATCTTGTGCATCCAATAAGTTCATTTGTGTCATTGGATTAACATTTAGGTCATTTTCGTCCTCCCTAGGCATATTCTTGTCCAATTAGGGTTTTTAACCAATCTTGTGCATCCAAGAGGTGTGTTTGTGTCATTGGATGATCAATTAGGTCATTTTCGTCCTCCTTAGGCTTTTTCTTGTCCAATTAGGGTTTTTAACCAATCTTGTGCATCCAATAAGTTCATTTGTGTCATTGGATTAACATTTAGGTCATTTTCGTCCTCCCTAGGCATATTCTTGTCCAATTAGGGTTTTTAACCAATCTTGTGCATCCAATAGGTGTCTTTGTGTCATTGGATGATCAATTAGGTCATTTTCGTCCTCCCTAGGCCTATTCTTGTCCAATTAGGGTCTTTAACCAATCTTGTGCATCCAATAAGTTCATTTGTGTCATTGGATGATCAATTAGATCATTTTCGTCCTCCCTAGGCATATTCTTGTCCAATTAGGGTTTTTAACCAATCTTGTGCATCCAATAGGTGTGTTTGTGTCATTGGATGATCAATTAGTTCATTTTCGTCCTTCCTAGGCTTATTCTTGTCCAATTAGGGTTTCTAACCAATCTTGTGCATCCAATAGGTGTGTTTGTGTCATTGGATGATCATTTAGGTCATTTCCGTCCTCCCTAGGCCTATTCTTGTCCAATTAGGATTTTTAACCAATCTTGTGCATCTAATAAGTTCATTTGTGTCATTGCATGATCAATTAGGTCATTTTTGTCCTCCCTAGGCATATTCTTGTCCAATTAGGGTTTTTAACAAATCTTGTGCATCCAATAAGTTCATTTGTGTCATTGGATTAACATTTAGGTCATTTTCGTCCTGCATAGGCATATTCTTGTCCAATTAGGGTTTTTAACCAATCTTGTGCATCCAATAGGTGTGCTTGTGTCATCGGATGATCAATTAGGTCATTTTCGTCCTCCCTAGGCCTATTCTTGTCCAATTAGGGTCTTTAACAAATCTTGTGCATCCAATAAGATCATTTGTGTCGTTGGATGATCAATTAGATCATTTTCGTCCTCCGTAGGCATATTCTTGTCCAATTACGGTTTTTAACCAATCTTGTGCATCCAATAAGTGTGTTTGTGTCATTGGATGATCAATTAGGTCATTTTCGTCCTTCCTAGGCTTATTCTTGTCCAATTAGGGTTTCTAACCAATCTTGTGCATCCAATAGGTGTGTTTGTGTCATTGGATGATCAATTAGGTCATTTTCGTCCTCCCTAGGCTTATTCTTGCCCCATTAGGGTTTCTAACCAATCTTGTGCATCCAATAGGTGTGTTTGTGTCATTGGATGATCAATTAGGTCATTTTTGTCCTCCCTAGGCCTATTCTTGTCCAATTAGGGTTTTCAACCAATCTTGTGCATCCAATAAGTTCATTTGTGTCATTGGATTAACATTTAGGTCATTTTCGTCCTGCCTAGGCTTATTCTTGTCCAATTATGGTTTTTAACCAATCTTGTGCATCCAATAAGTTCATTTGTGTCATTGGATTAACATTTAGGTCATTTTCGTCCTCCCTAGGCATATTGTTGTCCAATTAGGGTTTTTAACCAATCTTGTGCATCCAATAGGTGTGTTTGTGTCATTGGATGATCAATTAGGTCATTTTCGTCCTCCCTAGGTATATTCTTGTCCAATTAGGGTTTTTAACCAATCTTGTGCATCCAATTGGTGTGTTTGTGTCATTGGATGATCAATTAGGTCATTTTCGTCCTCCCTAGGCTTATTCTTGTCCAATTAGGGTTTTTAACCAATCTTGTGCATCCAATAGGTGTGTTTGTGTCATTGGATGATCAATTAGGTCATTTTCGTCCTCCCTAGGCTTATTCTTGTCCAATTAGGGTTTTTAACCAATCTTGTTCATCCAATAACTTTGATTGTGTCATTGAATTAATATTTAGGTCATTTTCGTCCTCCCTACGCTTATTCTTGTCCAATTAGGGTTTTTAACCAATCTTGTGCGTCCAATAAGTTGAGTTGTGTCATTGGATTAACATTTAGGTCATTTTTGTTCTCCCTAGGCTTATTCTTATCCAATTAGGGTTTTTAACCAATCTTGTGCATCCAATAGGTGTGTTTGTGTCATTGAATGATCAATTAGGTCATTTTCGTCCTCCCTAGGCTTATTCTTGTCCAATTAGGGTTTTTAACCAATCTTGTGCATCCAATAGGTATGTTTGTGTCATTGGATGATCAATTAGGTCATTTTCTTCCTCCCTAGGCTTATTCTTGTCCAATTAGGGTTTTTAACCAATCTTGTGCATCCAATAGGTGTGTTTGTGTCATTGGATGATCAATTAGGTCATTTTCGTCCTCCCTAGGCTTATTCTTGTCCAATTAGGGTTTTTAACCAATCTTGTGCATTCAATAAGTTCATTTGTGTCATTGGATTAACATTTAGGTCATTTTCGTCCTCGCTAGGCATATTCTTGTCCAATTAGGGTTTTTAACCAATCTTGTGCATCCAATAGGTGTGTTTGTGTCATTGGATGATCAATTAGGTCATTTTCGTCCTCCCTAGGCCTATTCTTGTCCAATTAGGGTTTTTAACCAATCTTGTGCATCCAATAGGTGTGTTTGTTTCATTGGATGATCAATTAGGTCATTTTCGTCCTCCCTAGGCTTATTCTTGTCCAATTAGGGTTTTTAACCAATCTTGTGCATCCAATAAGTTCATTAGTGTCATTGGATGATCAATTAGGTCATTTTCGTCCTCCCTAGGCATGTTCTTGTCCAACTAGGGTTTTTAACCAATCTTGTGCATCTAATAGGTGTGTTTGTGTCATTGGATGATCAATTAGGTCGTTTTCGTCCTCCCTAGGCTTATTCTTGTCCAATTAGGGTTTTTAACCAATCTTGTGCATCCAATAGGTGTGTTTGTGTCATTGGATGATCAATTAGGTCATTTTCGTCCTCCCTAGGCTTATTCTTGTCCAATTAGGGTTTTTAACCAATCTTGTGCATCCAATAAGTTTGTTTGTGTCATTGAATTAATATTTAGGTCATTTTCGTCCTCCCAAGGTATATTCTTGTCCAATTAGGGTTTTTAACCAATCTTGTGCATCCAATAAGTTCATTTGTGTCATTGGATTAACATTTAGGTCATTTTCGTCCTCCCTAGGCATATTCTTGTCCAATTAGGGTTTTTAACCAATCTTGTGCATCCAATAGGTGTGTTTGTGTCATTGGATGATCAATTAGGTCATTTTCGTCCTCCCTAGGCATATTCTTGTCCAGTTAGGGTTTTTAACCAATCTTGTGCATCCAATAGGTGTGTTTACGTCATTGGATGATCAATTAGGTCATTTTCGTCCTCCCTAGGCTTATTCTTGTCCAATTAGGGTTTTTAAGCAATCTTGATCATCCAATAAGTTCATTTGTGTCATTGGATTAACATTTAGGTCATTTTCGTCCTCCCTAGGCATATTCTTGTCCAATTAGGGTTTTTAACCAATCTTGTGCATCCAATAGGTGTGTTTGTGTCATTGGATGATCAATTAGGTCATTTTCGTCCTCCCTAGGCTTATTCTTGTCCAATTAGGGTTTTTAACCAATCTTGTGCATCCAATAACTTTGTTTGTGTCTTTGAATTAATATTTAGGTCATTTTCGTCCTCCATAGGCATATTCTTGTCCAATTAGGGTTTTTAACCAATCTTGTGCATCCAATAGGTGTGCTTGTGTCATTGGATGATCAATTAGGTCATTTTCGTCCTCCCAAGGCTTATTCTTGTCCAATTAGGGTTTTTAACCAATCTTGTGCATCCAATAAGTTCATTTGTGTCATTGGATTAACATTTAGGTCATTTTCGTCCTCCCTAGGCATATTCTTGTCCAATTAGGGTTTTTAACCAATCTTGTGCATCCAATAGGTGTGTTTGTGTCATTGGATGATCAATTAGGTCATTTTCGTCCTCCCTATGCTTATTCTTGTCCAATTAGGGTTTTTAGCCAATCTTGTGCATCCAATAAGTTCATTTGTGTCATTGGATGATCAATTAGGTCATTTTCGTCCTCCCTAGGCATATTCTTGTCCAACTAGGGTTTTTAACCAACCTTGTGCATCCAATAGGTGTGTTTGTATCATTGGATGATCAATTAGGTCATTTTCGTCCTCCTTAAGCTTATTCTTGTCCAATTAGGGTTTTTAACCAATCTTGTGCATCCAATAAGTTCATTTGTGTCATTGGATTAACATTTAGGTCATTTTCGTCCTCCCTAGGCATATTCTTGTCCAATTAGGGTTTTTAACCAATCTTGTGCATCCAATAGGTGTGTTTGTGTCATTGGATGATCAATTAGGTCATTTTCGTCCTTTCTATACTTATTCTTGTCCAGTTAGGGTTTTTAACCAATCTTGTGCATCAAATAAGTTGAGTTGTGTCATTGGATTAACATTTAGGTCATTTTCGTTCTCCCTAGGCTTATGCTTGTCCAAATAGGGTTTTTAACCAATCTTGTGCATCCAATAACTTTGTTTGTGTCATTGAATTAATATTTAGGTGATTTTCGTCCTCCCTAGGCATATTCTTGTCCAATTAGGGTTTTTACCCAATCTTGTGCATCCAATAGGTGTGTTTGTGTCATTGGATGATCAATTAGGTCATTTTTGTCCTCCCTAGGCATATTCTTGTCCAACTAGGGTTTTAAACCAATCTTGTGCATCCAATAGGTGTGTTTGTGTCATTGGATGATCAATTAGGTCATTATTGTCCTCCCTAGGCATATTCTTGTCCAATTAGGGTTTTTAACCAATCTTGTGCATCCAATAGGTGTGTTTGTGTCATTGGATGATCAGTTAGGTCATTTTCGTCCTCCCTAGGCTTATTCTTGTCCAATTGAGGTTTTTAACCAATCTTGTGCATCAAATAAGTTGAGTTGTGTCATTGGATTAACATTTAGGTCATTTTCGTTCTCCCTAGGCTTATTCTTGTCCAAATAGGGTTTTTAACCAATCTTGTGCATCCAATAACTTTGTTTGTGTCATTGAATTAATATTTAGGTGATTTTCGTCCTCCCTAGGCATATTCTTGTCCAATTAGGGTTTTTAACCAATCTTGTGCATCCAATAGGTGTGTTTGTGTCATTGGATGATCAATTAGGTTATTTTCGTCCTTCCTAGGCTTATTCTTGTCCAATTAGGGTTTTTAACCAATCTTGTGCATCCAATAAGTTCATTTGTGTCATTGGATTAACATTTAGGTCATTTTCGTCCTCCCTAGGCATATTCTTGTCCAATTAGGGTTTTTAACCAATCTTGTGCATCCAATAGGTGTGTTTGTGTCATTGGATGATCAATTAGGTCATTTTCGTCCTTTCTATGCTTATTCTTGTCCAATTAGGGTTTTTAACCAATCTTGTGCAACAAATAAGTTCATTTGTGTCATTGGATGATCAATTAGGTCATTTTCGTCCTCCCTAGGCATATTCTTGTCCAGCTAGGGTTTTTAACCAATCTTGTGCTTCCAATAGGTGTGTTTGTGTCATTGGATGATCAATTAGGTCATTTTCGTCCTCATTAGGCTTATTCTTGTCCAATTGGGGTTTTTAACCAATCTTGTGCATCCAATAGGTGTGTTTGTGTCATTGGATGATCAATTAGGTCATTTTTGTCCTCCCAAGGCATATTCTTGTCCAACTAGGGTTTTAAACCAATCTTGTGCATCCAATTGGTGTGTTTGTGTCATTGGATGATCAATTAGGTCATTTTCGTCCTCCCTAGGCTTATTCTTGTCCAATTAGGGTTTTTAACCAATCTTGTGCATCCAATAACTTTGTTTGTGTCATTGAATTAATATTTAGATCATTTTCGTCCTCCCTAGGCATATTCTTATCCAATTAGGGTTTTTAACCAATCTTGTGCATCCAATAAATGTGTTTGTGTCATTGGATGATCAATTAGGTCATTTTCGTCCTCCCTAGGCTTATACTTGTCCAATTAGGGTTTTTAACCAATCTTGTGCATCCAATAACTTTGTTTGTGTCATTGAAATAATATTTAGGTCATTTTCGTCCTCCCTAGGCATATTCTTGTCCAATTAGGGTTTTTAACCAATCTTGTGCATCCAATAGGTGTGTTTGTGTCATTGGATGATCAATTAGGTCATTTTCGTCCTCCCTAGGCTTATTCTTGTACAATTATGGTTTTTAACCAATCTTGTGCATCCAATAGGTGTGTTTGTGTCATTGGATGATCAATTAGGTCATTTTCGTCCTCCCTAGGCATATTCTTGTCCAATTAGGGTTTTTAACCAATCTTGTGCATCCAATAGGTGTGTTTGTGTCATTGGATGATCAATTAGGTCATTTTCGTCCTCCCTAGGCATATTCTTGTCCAATTAGGGTTTTTAACCAATCTTGTGCATCCAATAGGTGTGTTTGTGTCATTGGATGATCAATTAGGTTATTTTCTTCCTCCCTATGCATATTCTTGTCCAATTAGGGTTTTTAACTAATCGTGTGCATCCGATAAGTTCATTTGTGTCATTGGATGATCAATTAGGTCATTTTCGTCCTCCCTAGGCATATTCTTGTCCAATTAGGGTTTTTAACCAATCTTGTGCATCCAATAGGTGTGTTTGTGTCATTGGATGATCAATTAGGTCATTTTCGTCCTCCCTAGGCATATTCTTGTCCAATTAGGGTTTTTAACCAATCTTGTGCATCCAATAGGTGTGTTTGTGTCATTGGATGATCAATTAGGAAATTTTCGTCCTCCCTAGGCTTATTCTTGTCCAATTAGGGTTTTTAACCAATCTTGTGCATCCAATAGGTGTGTTTGTGTCATTGGATGATCAATTAGGTCATTTTCGTCCTCCCTAGGCTTATTCTTGTCCAATTAGGGTTTTTAACCAATCTTGTGCATCCAATAGGTGTGTTTGTGTCATTGGATGATCAATTAGGTCATTTTTGTCCTCCCTAGGCTTATTCTTGTCCAATTAGGGTTTTTAACCAATCTTGTGCATCCAATAAGTTCATTTGTGTTATTGGATTAACATTTAGGTCATATTCGTCCTCCCTAGGCATATTCTTGTCGAATTATGGTTTTTAACCAATCTTGTGCATCCAATAGGTGTGTTTGTGTCATTGGATGATCAATTAGGTCATTTTCGTCCTCCCTAGGCATATTCTTGTCCAACTAGGGTTTTTAACCAATCTTGTGCATCCAATAGGTGTGTTTGTGTCATTTGATGATCAATTAGGTCATTTCCGTCCTCCTTCGGCTTATTCTTGTCCAATTAGAGTTTTTAACCAATCTTGTGCTTCCAATAGGTGTGTTTGTGTCATTCGATGATCAATTAGGTCATTTTCGTCCTCCCTAGGCTTATTCTTGTCCAATTAGGGTTTTTAACCAAACTAGTGCATCCAATAGGTGTGTTTGTGTCATTGGATGATCAATTAGGTCATTTTCGTCCTCCCTAGGCTTATTCTTGTCCAATTAGGGTTTTTAACCAATCTTGTGCATCCAATAGGTGTGTTTGTGTCATTGGATGATCAATTAGGTCATTTTCGTCCTCCCTAGGCTTATTCTTGTCCAATTAGGGTTTTTAACCAATCTTGTGCCTCAAATAAGTTTGTTTGTGTCATTGAATTAATATTTAGGTCATTTTCGTCCTCCTTAGGCATATTCTTGTCCAATTAGGGTTTTTAACCAATCTTGTGCATCCAATAGGTGTGTTTGTGTCATTGGATGATCAATTAGGTCATTTTCGTCCTCCCTAGGCTTATTCTTGTCCAGTTATGGTTTTTAACCAATCTTGTGCATCCAATAGGTGTGTTTGTGTCATTGGATGATCAATTAGGTCATTTTCGTGCTCCCTAGGCATATTCTTGTCCAATTAGGGTTTTTAACCAATCTTGTGCATCCAATAGGTGTGTTTGTGTCATTGGATGATCAATTAGGTCATTTTCGTCATCCCTAGGCTTATTCTTGTCCAATTAGGGTTTTTAACTAATCTTGTGCATCCAATAAGTTCATTTGTGTCATTGGATTAACATTTAGGTCATTTTTGTCCTCCCTAGGCATAATCATGTCCAATTAGGGTTTTTAACCAATCTTGTTCTTCCAATAGGTGTGTTTGTGTCATTGGATGATCAATTAGGTCATTTAGTCCTCCCTAGGCTTATTCTTGTCCAATTAGGGTTTTTAACCAATCTTGTGCATCCAATAGGTGTGTTTGTGTCATTGGATGATCAATTAGGTCATTTTCGTCCTCCCTAGGCTTATTCTTGTCCAATTAGGGTTTTTAACCAATCTTGTGCATCCAATAAGTTTGTTTGTGTCATTGAATTAATATTTAGGTCATTTTCGTCCTCCCTAGGCATATTCTTGCCCAATTAGGATTTTTAACCAATCTTGTGCATCCAATAGGTGTGTTTGTACCATTGGATGATCAATTAGGTCATTTTTGTCCTCCATAGGCTTATTCTTGTCCAATTAGGGTTTTTAACCAATCTTGTGCTTCCAATAGGTGTGTTTGTGTCATTAGATGATCAATTAGGTCATTCTGGTCCCCCCTAGGCTTATTCTTGTCCAATTAGGGTTTTTAACCAATCTTGTGCATCCAATAGGTGTGTTTGTGTCATTGGATGATCAATTAGGTCATTTTCGTCCTCCCTAGGCTTATTCTTGTCCAATTAGGGTTTTTAACCAATCTTGTGCATCCAATAAGTTTGTTTGTGTCATTGAATTAATATTTAGGTCATTTTCGTCCTCCCTAGGCATATTCTTGTCCAATTAGGGTTTGTAACCAATCTTGTGCATCCAATAGGTGTGTTTGTGTCATTGGATGATCAATTAGGTCATTTTCGTCCTCCCTAGGCTTATTCTTGTCCAATTAGGGTTTCTAACCAATCTTGTGCATCCAATAGGTGTGTTTGTGTCATTGGATGATCAATTAGGTCATTTTCGTCCTCCCTAAGCCTATTCTTATCCATTTAGGGTTTTTAACCAATCTTGTGCATCTAATAAGTTCATTTGTGTCATTGGATATTCAATTAGGTCATTTTTGTCCTCCCTAGGCATATTCTTGTCCAATTAGGGTTTTTAACCAATCTTGTGCATCCAATAAGTTCATTTGTGTCATTGGATTAACATTTAGGTCATTTTCGTCCTCCCTAGGCATATTCTTGTCCAATTAGGGTTTTTAACCAATCTTGTGCATCCAATAGGTGTGTTTGAGTCATTGGATGATCAATTAGGTCATTTTCGTCCTCCCTAGGCCTATTCTTGTCCAATTAGGGTCTTTAACCAATCTTGTGCATCCAATAAGATCATTTGTGTCATTGGATGATCAATTAGATCATTTTCGTCCTCCGTAGGCATATTCTTGTCCAATTACGGTTTTTAACCAATCTTGTGCATCCAATAGGTGTGTTTGTGTCATTGGATGATCAATTAGGTCATTTTCGTCCTCCCTAGGCTTATTCTTGTCCAATTAGGGTTTCTAACCAATCTTGTGCATCCAATAGGTGTGTTTGTGTCATTGGATGATCAATTAGGTCATTTTCGTCCTCCCTAAGCCTATTCTTATCCATTTAGGGTTTTTAACCAATCTTGTGCATCTAATAAGTTCATTTGTGTCATTGGATATTCAATTAGGTCATTTTTGTCCTCCCTAGGCATATTCTTGTCCAATTAGGGTTTTTAACCAATCTTGTGCAGCCAATAAGTTCATTTGTGTCATTGGATTAACATTTAGGTCATTTTCGTCCTCCCTAGGCCTATTCTTGTCCAATTAGGGTCTTTAACCAATCTTGTGCATCCAATAAGATCATTTGTGTCATTGGATGATCAATTAGATCATTTTCGTCCTCCGTAGGCATATTCTTGTCCAATTACTGTTTTTAACCAATCTTGTGCATCCAATAGGTGTGTTTGTGTCATTGGATGATCAATTAGGTCATTTTCGTCCTCCCTAGGCTTATTCTTGTCCAATTAGGGTTTCTAACCAATCTTGTGCATCCAATAGGTGTGTTTGTGTCATTGGATGATCAATTAGGTCATTTTCGTCCTCCCTAGGCTTATTCTTGTCCAATTAGGGTTTCTAACCAATCTTGTGCATCCAATAGGTGTGTTTGTGTCATTGGATGATCAATTAGGTCATTTTCGTCCTCCCTAGGCCTATTCTTGTCCAATTAGGGTTTTTAACCAATCTTGTGCATCCAATAAGTTCATTTGTGTCATTGGATGATCAATTAGGTCATTTTCGTCCTCCCTAGGCAAATTCTTGTCTAATTAGGGTTTTTAACCAATCTTGTGCATCCAATAAGTTCATTTGTGTCATTGGATTAACATTTAGGTCATTTTCGTCCTCCCTAGGCATATTGTTGTCCTATTAGGGTTTTTAACCAATCTTGTGCATCCAATAGGTGTGTTTGTGTCATTGGATGATCAATTAGGTCATTTTCGTCCTCCCTAGTTCTATTCTTGTCCAATTAGGGTTTCTAACCAATCTTGTGCATCCAATAGGTGTGTTTGTGTCATTGGATGATCAATTAGGTCATTTTCGTCCTCCCTATGCCTATTCTTGTCCAATTAGGGTTTTTAACCAATCTTGTGCATCTAATAAGTTCATTTGTGTCATTGGATGATCAATTAGGTCATTTTTGTCCTCCCTAGGCATATTCTTGTCCAATTAGGGTTTTTAACCAATCTTGTGCATCCAATAAGTTCATTTGGGTCATTGGATTAACATTTAGGTCATTTTCGTCCTGCATAGGCATATTCTTGTCCAATTAGGGTTTTTAACCAATCTTGTGCATCCAATAGGTGTGTTTGTGTCATTGGATGATCAATTAGATCATTTTCGTCCTCCCTAGGCATATTCTTGTCCAATTAAGGTTTTTAACCAATCTTGTGCATCCAATAGGTGTGTTTGTGTCATTGGATGATCAATTAGGTCATTTTTGTCCTCCCTAGGCTTATTCTTGTCCAATTAGGGTTTCTAACCAATCTTGTGCATCCAATAGGTGTGTTTGTGTCATTGGATGATCAATTAGGCCATTTTCGTCCTCCCTAGGCTTATTCTTGTCCAATTAGGGTTTTTAACCAATCTTGTGCATCCAATAAGTTCATTTGTGTCATTGGATTAACATTTAGGTAATTTTCGTCCTCCCTAGGCATATTCTTGTCCAATTAGGGTTTCTAACAAATCTTGTGCATCCAATAGGTGTGTTTGTGTCATTGGATGATCAATTAGGTCATTTTCGTCCTCCTTAGGCTTATTCTTGTCCAATTAGGGTTTCTAACCAATCTTGTGCATCCAATAGGTGTGTTTGTGTCATTGGATGTTCAATTAGGTCATTTTCGTCCTCCCTAGGCCTATTCTTGTCCAATTAGGGTTTTTAACCAATCTTGTGCATCCAATAAGTTCATTTGTGTCATTGGATGATCAATTAGGTCATTTTCGTCCTCCCTAGGCATATTCTTGTCCAATTAGGGTTTTTAACCAATCTTGAGCATCCAATAAGTTCATTTGTGTCATTGGATTAACATTTAGGTCATTTTCGTCCTGCCTAGGCATATTCTTGTCCAATTAGGGTTTTTAACCAATCTTGTGCATCCAATAGTTGTGTTTGTGTCATTGGATGATCAATTAGGTCATTTTCGTCCTCCCTAGGCCTATTCTTGTCCAATTAGGGTCTTTAACCAATCTTGTGCATCCAATAAGATCATTTGTGTCATTGGATGATCAATTAGATTATTTTCGTCTTCCGTAGGCATACTCTTGTCCAATTAGGGTTTTTAACCAATCTTATGCATCCAATAGGTGTGTTTATGTCATTGGATGATCAATTAGGTCTTTTTCGGTCTCCCTAGGCTTATTCTTGTTCAATTAGGGTTTCTAACCAATCTTGTGCATCCAATAGGTGTGTTTGTTTCATTGGATGATCAATTAGGTCATTCTCGTCTTCCCTAGGGCTATTCTTGTCCAATTAGGGTTTTTAACCAATATTGTGCATCTAATAAGTTCATTTGTGTCATTGGATGATCAATTAGGTCATTTTCATCCTCCCTAGGCATATTCTAGTCCAATTAGGGTTTTTAACCAATCTTGTGCATCCATTAAGTTCATTTGTGTCATTGGATTAACATTTAGGTCATTTTCATCCTGCCTAGGCATATTCTTGTCCAATTAGGGTTTTTAACCAATCTTGTGCATCCAATAGGTGTGTTTGTGTCATTGGATGATCAATTAGGTCATTTTCGTCCTCCCTAGGTCTATTCTTGTCCAATTAGGGTCTTTAACCAATCTTGTGCATCCAATAAGATCATTTTTGTCGTTGGATGATCACTTAGATCATTTTCGTCCTCCGTAGGCATATTCTTGTCCAATTACGGTTTTTAACCAATGTTGTGCATCCAATAGGTGTGTTTGTGTCATTGGATGATCAATTAGGTCATTTTCGTCCTCCCTAGGCTTATTCTTGTCCAATTAGGGTTTCTAATCAATCTTGTGCATCCAATAGGTGTGTTTGTGTCATTGGATGATCAATTAGGTCATTCTCGTCCTCCCTAGGCCTATTCTTGTCCAATTAGGGTTTTTAACCAATCTTGTGCATCTAATAAGTTCATTTGTGTCATTGGATGATCAATTAGGTCATTTTTCGTCCTCCCTAGGCATATTCTTGTCCAATTAGGGTTTTTAACCAATCTTGTGCATCCAATAAGTTCATTTGTGTCATTGGATTAACATTTAGGTCATTTTCGTCCTCCCTAGGCATATTCTTGTCCAATTAGGGTTTTTAACCAATCTTGTGCATCCAATAGGTGTGTTTGTGTCATTGGATGATCAATTAGGTTATTTTCATCCTCCCTAGGCTTATTCTTGTCCAATTAGGGTTTTTAACCGATCTTGTGCATCCAATAGGTGTATTTGTGTCATTGGATGATCAATTAGGTCATTTTCGTCCTCTCTAGGCATATTCTTGTCCAATTAGGGTTTTTAACCAATCTTGTGCATCCAACAGGTGTGTTTGTGGCAATGGATGATCAATTAGGTCATTTTCGTCCTCCCTAGGCATATTATTGTCCAATTAGGGTTTTTAACCAATCTTGTGCATCCAATAGGTGTGTTTGTGTCATTGGATGATCAATTACGTCATTTTCGTCCTCCCTAGGCTTATTCTTGTCCAATTAGGATTTTTAACCAATCTTGTGCATCCAATAATTTCATTTGTGTCATTGCATGATCAATTAGGTCATTTTCGTCCTCCCTAGGCAAATTCTTGTCCAACTAGGGTTTTTAACCAATCTTTTGCATCCAATAGGTGTGTTTGTGTCATTGGATGATCAATTAGGTCATTTTCGTCCTCCCTAGGCTTATTCTTGTCCAATTAGGGTTTTTAACCAATCTTGTGCATCCAATAAGTTTGTGTGTTTCATTGAATTAATATTTAGGTCATTTTCGTCCTCCCTAGGCATATTCTTGTCCAATTAGGGTTTTTAACCAATCTTGTGCATCCAATAGGTGTGTTTGTGTCATTGGATGATCAATTAGGTCATTTTCGTCCTCCCTAGGCTTATTCTTGTCCAATTAGGGTTTTTAACCAATCTTGTGCATCCAATAACTTTGTTTGTGTTATTGAATTAATATTTTGGTCATTTTCGTCCTCCCTAGGCATATTCTTGTCCAATTAGGGTTTTTAACCAATCTTGTGAATCCAATAGGTGTTTTTGTGTCATTGGATGATCAATTAGGTTATTTTCGTCCTTCCTAGGCTTATTCTTGTCCACTTAGGGTTTTTAACCAATCTTGTGCATCCAATAAGTTCATTTGTGTCATTGGATTAACATTTAGGTCATTTTCGTCCTCCCTAGGCATATTCTTGTCCAATTAGGGTTTTTAACCAATCTTGTGCATCCAATAGGTGTGTTTGTGTCATTGGATGATCAATTAGGTCATTTTCGTCCTTTCTATACTTATTCTTGTCCAATTAGGGTTTTTAACCAATCTTGTGCATCAAATAAGTTGAGTTGTGTCATTGGATTAACATTTAGGTCATTTTCGTTCTCCCTAGGCTTATTCTTGTCCAAATAGGGTTTTTAACCAATCTTGTGCATCCAATAACTTTGTTTGTGTCATTGAATTAATATTTAGGTGATTTTCGTCCTCCCTAGGCATATTCTTGTCCAATTAGGGTTTTTAACCAATCTTGTGCATCCAATAGGTGTGTTTGTGTCATTGGATGATCAATTAGGTTATTTTCGTCCTTCCTAGGCTTATTCTTGTCCAATTAGGGTTTTTAACAAATCTTGTGCATCCAATAGGTGTGTTTGTGTCATTGGATGATCAATTAGGTCATTTTCGTCCTCCCTAGGCATATTCTTGTCCAATTAGGGTTTTTAACCAATCTTGTGCATCCAATAGGTGTGTTTGTGTCATTGGATGATCAATTAGGTCATTTTCGTCCTCCCTAGGCTTATTCTTGTCCAATTAGGGTTTTTAACCAATCTTGTGCATCCAATACGTTCATTTGTGTCATTGGATTAACATTTTGGTCATTTTCGTCCTCCCTAGGCATATTCTTGCTCATTTAGAGTTTTAGACCAATCTTGTGCATCCAATAGGTGTGTTTGTGTCATTGGATGATCAATTAGGTAATTTTCGTCCTCCCAAAGCTTATTCTTGTCCAATTAGGGTTTTTAACTAATCTTGTGCATCCAATAAGTTCATTTGTGTCATTGGATGATCAATTAGGTCATTTTCGTCCTCCCTAGGCATATTCTTGTCCAATTAGGGTTTTTAACCAATCTTGTGCATCCAATAGGTGTGTTTGTGTCATTGGATGATCAATTAGGTCATTTTCGTCCTCCCTAGGCTTATTCTTGTCCAATTAGGGTTTTTAACCAATCTTGTGCATCCAATAGGTGTGTTTGTGTCATTGGATGATCAATTAGGTCATTTTCGTCCTCCATAGACATATTCTTGTCCAATTAGGGTTTTTAACCAATCTTGTGCATCCAATAAGTTCATTTGTGTCATTGGATTAACATTTAGGTCATTTTCGTCCTCCCTAGGCATATTCTTGTCCAATTAGGGTTTTTAACCAATCTTGTGCATCCAATAGGTGTGTTTGTGTCATTGGATGATAAATTAGGTCATTTTCGTCCTCCCTAGGCATATTCTTGTCCAATTAGGGTTTTTAACCAATCTTGTGCATCCAATAAGTTGAGTTGTGTCATTGGATTAACATTTAAGTCATTTTCGTCCTCCCTAGGCTTATTCTTGTCCAATTAGGGTTTTTAACCAATCTTGTGCATCCAATAAGTTCATTTGTGTCATTGGATTAACATTTAGGTCATTTTCGTCCTCTCTAGGCATATTCTTGTCCAATTAGAGTTTTAGACCAATCTTGTGCATCCAGTAGGTGTGTTTGTGTCATTGGATGATCAATTAGGTTATTTTCGTCCTCCCTAGGCTTATTCTTGTCCAATTAGGGTTTTTAACTAATCTTGTGCATCCAATAAGTTCATTTGTGTCATTGGATGATCAATTAGGTCATTTTCGTCCTCCCTAGGCATATTCTTGTCCAATTAGGGTTTTTAACCAATCTTGTGCATCCAATAGGTGTGTTTGTGTCATTGGATGATCAATTAGGTCATTTTCGTCCACCATAGACTTATTCTTGTCCAATTAGTGTTTTTAACCAATCTTGTGCATCCAATAGGTGTGTTTGTGTCATTGGATGATCAATTAGGTCATTTTCGTCCTCCCTAGGCTTATTCTTGTCCAATTAGGGTTTTTAACCAATCTTGTGCATCCAATATGTTTGTTTGTGTCATTGAATTAATATTTAGGTCATTTTTGTCCTCCCTAGGCATCATCTTTTCCAATTAGGGTTTTTAACCAATCTTTTGCATCCAATAGGTGTGTTTGTGTCATTGGATGATCAATTAGGTCATTTTCGTCCTCCTTAAGCTTATTGTTGTCCAATTAGGGTTTTTAACCAATATTGTGCATCCAATAACTTTGTTTGTGTCATTGGATGATCAATTAGGTCATTTTCGTCCTCCCTAGGCATATTCTTGTCCAATTAGGGTTTTTAACCAATCTTGTGCATCCAATAGGTGTGTTTGTGTCATTGGATGATCAATTAGGTCATTTTCGTCCTCCCTAGGCTTATTCTTGTCCAATTAGGGTTTTTAACCAATCTTGTGCATCCAATAAGTTCATTTGTGTCATTGGATTAACATTTAGGTCATTTTCGTCCTCCCTAGGCATATTCTTGTCCAATTAGGGTTTTTAACCAATCTTGTGCATCCAATAGGTGTGTTTGTGTCATTTGATGATCAATTAGGTTATTTTTGTCCTCCCTAGGCTTATTCATGTCCAATTTGGGTTTTTAACTAATCTTGTGCATCCAATAAGTTCATTTGTGTCATTGGATGATCAATTAGGTCATTTTCGTCCTCCCTAGGCATATTCTTGTCCAATTAGGGTTTTTAACCAATCTTGTGCATCCAATAGGTGTGTTTGTGTCATTGGATGATCAATTAGGTCATTTTCGTCCTCCCTAGGCTTATTCTTGTCCAATTAGGGTTTTTAACCAATCTTGTGCATCCAATAACGTTGTTTGTGTCATTGAATTAATATTAAGGTCATTTTCCTCCTCCCTAGGCATATTCTTGTCCAATTAGGGTTTTTAACCAATCTTGTGCATCCAATAGGTGTGTTTGTGTCATTGGATGATCAATTAGGTCATTTTCGTCCTCCCTAGGTTTATTCTTGTCCAATTAGGGTTTCTAACCAATCTTGTGCATCCAATAGGTGTGTTTGTGTCATTGGATGATCAATTAGGTCATTCTCGTCCTCCCTAGGCCTATTCTTGTCCAATTAGGGTTTTTAACCAATCTTGTGCATCTAATAAGTTCATTTGTGTCATTGGATGATCAATTAGGTCATTTTCGTCCTCCCTAGGCATATTCTTGTCCAATTAGGGTTTTTAACCAATCTTGTCCATCCAATAAGTTCATTTGTGTCATTGGATGATCAATGAGGTCATTTTCGTCCTCCCTAGGCCTATTCTTGTCCAATTAGGGTCTTTAACCAATCTTGTGCATCCAATAAGATCATTTGTGTCATTGGATGATCAATTAGATCATTTTCGTCCTCCGTAGGCATATTCTTGTCCAATTAGGGTTTTTAACCAATCTTGTGCATCCAATAGATGTGTTTGTGTCATTGGATGATCAATTAGGTCATTCTCGTCCTCCCTAGGCCTATTCTTGTCCAATTAGGGTTTTTAACCAATCTTGTGCATCTAATAAGTTCATTTGTGTCATTGGATGATCAATTAGGTCATTTTCGTCCTCCCTAGGCATATTCTTGTCCAATTAGGGTTTTTAACCAATCTTGTGCATCCAATAAGTTCATTTGTGTCATTGGATTAACATTTAGGTCATTTTCGTCCTCCCTAGGCATATTCTTGTCCAATTAGGGTTTTTAACCAATCTTGTGCATCCAATAGGTTTGTTTGTGTCATTGGATGATCAATTAGGTAATTTTCGTCCTCCATAGGCTTATTCTTGTCCAATTAGGGTTTTTAACCAATCTTGTGCATCCAATAAGTTGAGTTGTGTCATTGGATTAACATTTAGTCATTTCTGTCCTCCCTAGGCTTATTCTTGTCCAATTAGGGTTTTTAACCAATCTTGTGCATCCAATAAGTTCATTTGTGTCATTGGATTAACATTTAGGTCATTTTCGTCCTCCCTAGGCATATTCTTGTCCAATTAGGGTTTTTAACCAATCTTGTGCATCCAATAGGTGTGTTTGTGTCATTGGATGATCAATTAGGTCATTTTCGTCCTCCCTATGCTTATTCTTGTCCAATTAGGGTTTTTAGCCAATCTTGTGCATCCAATAAGTTCATTTGTGTCATTGGATGATCAATTAGGTCATTTTCGTCCTCCCTAGGCATATTCTTGTCCAACTAGGGTTTTTAACCAACCTTGTGCATCCAATAGGTGTGTTTGTATCATTGGATGATCAATTAGGTCATTTTCGTCCTCCTTAAGCTTATTCTTGTCCAATTAGGGTTTTTAACCAATCTTGTGCATCCAATAAGTTCATTTGTGTCATTGGATTAACATTTAGGTCATTTTCGTCCTCCCTAGGCATATTCTTGTCCAATTAGGGTTTTTAACCAATCTTGTGCATCCAATAGGTGTGTTTGTGTCATTGGATGATCAATTAGGTCATTTTCGTCCTCCTTAGGCCTATTCTTGTCCAATTAGGGTCTTTAACCAATCTTGTGCATCCAATAAGTTCATTTGTGTCATTGGATGATCAATTAGATCATTTTCGTCCTCCCTAGGCATATTCTTGTCCAATTAGGGTTTTTAACCAATCTTGTGCATCCAATAGGTGTGTTTGTGTCATTGGATGATCAATTAGATTATTTTCGTCCTCCGTAGGCATATTCTTGTCCAATTAGGGTTTTTAACCAATCTTCTGCATCCAATAGGTGTGTTTATGTCATTGGATGATCAATTAGGTCTTTTTCGGTCTCCCTAGGCTTATTCTTGTTCAATTAGGGTTTCTAACCAATCTTGTGCATCCAATAGGTGTGTTTGTGTCATTGGATGATCAATTAGGTCATTCTCGTCTTCCCTAGGGCTATTCTTGTCCAATTAGGGTTTTTAACCAATATTGTGCATCTAATAAGTTCATTTGTGTCATTGGATGATCAATTAGGTCATTTTCATCCTCCCTAGGCATATTCTAGTCCAATTAGGGTTTTTAACCAATCTTGTGCATCCAATAAGTTCATTTGTGTCATTGGATTAACATTTAGGTCATTTTCATCCTGCCTAGGCATATTCTTGTCCAATTAGGGTTTTTAACCAATCTTGTGCATCCAATAGGTGTGTTTGTGTCATTGGATGATCAATTAGGTCATTTTCGTCCTCCCTAGGCCTATTATTGTCCAATTAGGGTCTTTAACCAATCTTGTGCATCCAATAAGATCATTTTTGTCGTTGGATGATCACTTAGATCATTTTCGTCCTCCGTAGGCATATTCTTGTCCAATTACGGTTTTTAACCAATGTTGTGCATCCAATAGGTGTGTTTGTGTCATTGGATGATCAATTAGGTCATTTTCGTCCTCCCTAGGCTTATTCTTGTCCAATTAGGGTTTCTAATCAATCTTGTGCATCCAATAGGTGTGTTTGTGTCATTGGATGATCAATTAGGTCATTCTCGTCCTCCCTAGGCCTATTCTTGTCCAATTAGGGTTTTTAACCAATCTTGTGCATCTAATAAGTTCATTTGTGTCATTGGATGATCAATTAGGTCATTTTTCGTCCTCCCTAGGCATATTCTTGTCCAATTAGGGTTTTTAACCAATCTTGTGCATCCAATAAGTTCATTTGTGTCATTGGATTAACATTTAGGTCATTTTCGTCCTCCCTAGGCATATTCTTGTCCAATTAGGGTTTTTAACCAATCTTGTGCATCCAATAGGTGTGTTTGTGTCATTGGATGATCAATTAGGTTATTTTCATCCTCCCTAGGCTTATTCTTGTCCAATTAGGGTTTTTAACCGATCTTGTGCATCCAATAGGTGTATTTGTGTCATTGGATGATCAATTAGGTCATTTTCGTCCTCTCTAGGCATATTCTTGTCCAATTAGGGTTTTTAACCAATCTTGTGCATCCAACAGGTGTGTTTGTGGCAATGGATGATCAATTAGGTCATTTTCGTCCTCCCTAGGCATATTATTGTCCAATTAGGGTTTTTAACCAATCTTGTGCATCCAATAGGTGTGTTTGTGTCATTGGATGATCAATTACGTCATTTTCGTCCTCCCTAGGCTTATTCTTGTCCAATTAGGATTTTTAACCAATCTTGTGCATCCAATAATTTCATTTGTGTCATTGCATGATCAATTAGGTCATTTTCGTCCTCCCTAGGCAAATTCTTGTCCAACTAGGGTTTTTAACCAATCTTTTGCATCCAATAGGTGTGTTTGTGTCATTGGATGATCAATTAGGTCATTTTCGTCCTCCCTAGGCTTATTCTTGTCCAATTAGGGTTTTTAACCAATCTTGTGCATCCAATAAGTTTGTGTGTTTCATTGAATTAATATTTAGGTCATTTTCGTCCTCCCTAGGCATATTCTTGTCCAATTAGGGTTTTTAACCAATCTTGTGCATCCAATAGGTGTGTTTGTGTCATTGGATGATCAATTAGGTCATTTTCGTCCTCCCTAGGCTTATTCTTGTCCAATTAGGGTTTTTAACCAATCTTGTGCATCCAATAACTTTGTTTGTGTTATTGAATTAATATTTTGGTCATTTTCGTCCTCCCTAGGCATATTCTTGTCCAATTAGGGTTTTTAACCAATCTTGTGAATCCAATAGGTGTTTTTGTGTCATTGGATGATCAATTAGGTTATTTTCGTCCTTCCTAGGCTTATTCTTGTCCACTTAGGGTTTTTAACCAATCTTGTGCATCCAATAAGTTCATTTGTGTCATTGGATTAACATTTAGGTCATTTTCGTCCTCCCTAGGCATATTCTTGTCCAATTAGGGTTTTTAACCAATCTTGTGCATCCAATAGGTGTGTTTGTGTCATTGGATGATCAATTAGGTCATTTTCGTCCTTTCTATACTTATTCTTGTCCAATTAGGGTTTTTAACCAATCTTGTGCATCAAATAAGTTGAGTTGTGTCATTGGATTAACATTTAGGTCATTTTCGTTCTCCCTAGGCTTATTCTTGTCCAAATAGGGTTTTTAACCAATCTTGTGCATCCAATAACTTTGTTTGTGTCATTGAATTAATATTTAGGTGATTTTCGTCCTCCCTAGGCATATTCTTGTCCAATTAGGGTTTTTAACCAATCTTGTGCATCCAATAGGTGTGTTTGTGTCATTGGATGATCAATTAGGTTATTTTCGTCCTTCCTAGGCTTATTCTTGTCCAATTAGGGTTTTTAACCAATCTTGTGCATCCAATAACTTTGTTTGTGTCATTGAATTAATATTTAGGTCATTTTCGTCCTCCCTAGGCATATTCTTGTCCAATTAGGGTTTTTAACCAATCTTGTGCATCCAATAGGTGTGTTTGTGTCATTGGATGATCAATTAGGTCATTTTCGTCCTTCCTAGGCTTATTCTTGTCCCATTAGGGTTTTTAACCAATCTTGTGCATCCAATAAGTTCATTTGTGTCATTGGATTAACATTTAGGTCATTTTCGTCCTCCCTAGGCATATTCTTGTCCAATTAGGGTTTTTAACCAATCTTGTGCATCCAATAGGTGTGTTTGTGTCATTGGATGATCAATTTGGTCATTTTCGTCCTTTCTATGCTTATTCTTGTCCAATTAGGGTTTTTAACCAATCTTGTGCATCCAATAAGTTCATTTGTGTCCTTGGATGATCAATTAGGTCATTTTCGTCCTCCCTAGGCATATTCTTGTCCAACTAGGGTTTTTAACCAATCTTGTGCATCCAATAGGTGTGTTTGTGTCATTGGATGATCAATTAGGTCATTTTCGTCCTCCCTAGGCTTATTCTTGTCCAATTAGGGTTTTTAACCAATCTTGTGCATCCAATAGGTGTGTTTGTGTCATTGGATGATCAATTAGGTCACTTTGATCCTCCCTAGGCTTATTCTTGTCCAATAAGTGTTTTTAACCAATCTTGTGCATCCAATAAGTTCATTTGTGTCATTGGATTAACATTTAGGTCATTTTCGTCCTCCCTAGGCATATTCTTGTCCAATTAGGGTTTTTAACCAATCTTGTGCATCCAATAGGTGTGTTTGTGTCATTGGATGATCAATTATGTCATTTTGATCCTCCCTAGGCTTATTCTTGTCCAATTAGGGTTTTTAACCAAACTTGTGCATCCAATAAGTTCATTTGTGTCATTGGATTAACATTTAGGTCATTTTCGTCCTCCCTAGGCATATTCTTGTCCAATTAGGGTTTTTAACCAATCTTGTGCATCCAATAGGTGTGTTTGTGTCATTGGATGATCAATTAGGCAATTTTGATCCTCCCTATGCTTATTCTTGTCCAATTAGGTTTTTAAACCAATCTTGTGCATCCAATAGGTGTGTTTGTGTCATTGGATGATAATTTAGGTCATTTTCTTCCTCCCTAGGCTTATTCTTGTCCAATTAGGGTTTTTAACCAATCTTGTGCATCCAATAGGTGTGTTTGTGTCATTGGATGATCAATTAGGTCATTTTCGTCCTCCCTATGCTTATTCTTGTCCAATTAGGGTTTTTAACCAATCTTGTGCATCCAATAGGTGAGTTTGTGTCATTGGATTAACATTTAGGTCATTTTTGTCCTCCCTAGGCATATTCTTGCCCAATTAGGGTATTTAACCAATCTTGTGCATCCAATAAGTTGAGTTGTGTCATTGGATTAACATTTAGGTCATTTTCGTTCTCCTTAGGCTTATTCTAGTCCAATTAGGGTTTTTAACCAATCTTGTGCATCCAATAGGTGTGTTTGTGTCATTGGATGATCAATTAGGTCATTTTCGTCCTCCCTAGGCTTATTCTTGTCCAATTAGGGTTTTTAACCAATCTTGTGCATCCAATAGGTGTGTTTGTGTCATTGGATGATCAATTATGTCATTTTGATCCTCCCTATGCTTATTCTTGTCCAATTAGGGTTTTTAACCAAACTTGTGCATCCAATAAGTTCATTTGTGTCATTGGATTAACATTTAGGTCATTTTCGTCCTCCCTAGGCATATTCTTGTCCAATTAGGGTTTTTAACCAATCTTGTGCATCCAATAGGTGTGTTTGTGTCATTGGATGATCAATTAGGTCATTTTCATCCTCCCTAGGCTTATTCTTGTCCAATTAGGGTTTTTAACCAATTTTGTGCATCCAATAAGTTCATTTGTGTCATTGGATGATCAATTAGGTCATTTTCGTCCTCCCTAGGCATATTCTTGTCCAATTAGGGTTTTTAACCAATCTTGTGCATCCAATAGGTGTGTTTGTGTCATTGGATGATCAATTAGGTCATTTTCTTCCTCCCTAGGATTATTCTTGTCCAATTAGGGTTTTTAACCAATCTTGTGCATCCAATAGGTGTGTTTGTGTCATTGGATGATCAATTAGGTCATTTTCGTCCTCCCTAGGCTTATTCTTGTCCAATTAGGGGTTTTAACCAATCTTGTGCATCCAATAGGTTCATTTGTGTCATTGGATGATCAATTAGGTCATTTTCGTCCTCCCTAGGCATATTCTTGTCCAATTAGGGTTTTTAACCAATCTTGTGCATCCAATAGGTGTGTTTGTGTCATTGGATGATCAATTAGGTCATTTTCGTCCTCCCTAGGCTTATTCTTGTCCAATTAGGGTTTTTAACCAATCTTGTGCATCCAATACGTTCATTTGTGTCATTGGATTAACATTTTGGTCATTTTCGTCCTCCCTAGGCATATTCTTGCTCATTTAGAGTTTTAGACCAATCTTGTGCATCCAATAGGTGTGTTTGTGTCATTGGATGATCAATTAGGTAATTTTCGTCCTCCCAAAGCTTATTCTTGTCCAATTAGGGTTTTTAACTAATCTTGTGCATCCAATAAGTTCATTTGTGTCATTGGATGATCAATTAGGTCATTTTCGTCCTCCCTAGGCATATTCTTGTCCAATTAGGGTTTTTAACCAATCTTGTGCATCCAATAGGTGTGTTTGTGTCATTGGATGATCAATTAGGTCATTTTCGTCCTCCCTAGGCTTATTCTTGTCCAATTAGAGTTTTTAAGAAATCTTGTGCATCCAATAAGTTCATTTGTGTCATTGGATGATCAATTAGGTCATTTTCGTCCTCCCTAGTCATATTCTTGTCCAACTAGGGTTTTTAACCAATCTTGTGCATCCAATAAGTTCATTTGTGTCATTGGATGATCAATTAGGTCATTTTCGTCCTCCCTAGGCATATTCTTGTCCAATTAGGGTTTTTAACCAATCTTGTGCATCCAATAGGTGTGTTTGTGTCATTGGATGATCAATTAGGTCATTTTCGTCCTCCCTAGGCTTATTCTTGCCCAATTAGGGTTTTTAACCAATCTTGTGCATCCAATAAGTTGAGTTGTGTCATTGGATTAGCATTTAGGTCATTTTCGTCCTCCCCAGGCTTATTCTTGTCCAATTAGGATTTTTAACCAATCTTGTGCATCCAATAAGTTCATTTGTGTCATTGGATGATCAATTAGGTCATTTTCGTCCTCCCTAGGCATATTCTTGTCCAATTAGGGTTTTTAACCAATCTTGTGCATCCAATAGGTGTGTTTGTGTCATTGGATGATCAATTAGGTCATTTTCGTCCTCCCTAGGCTTATTCTTGTCCAATTAGGGTTTTTAACCAATCTTGTGCATCCGATAAGTTTGTTTGTGTCATTGAATTAATATTAGGGTTTTTAACCAATCTTGTGCATCCAATAGGTGTGTTTGTGTCATTGGATGATCAATTAGGTCATTTTCGTCCTCCTTAGGCTTATTCTTGTCCAATTAGGGTTTTTAACCAATCTTGTGCATCCAATAAGTTGAGTTGTGTCATTGGATTAACATTTAGGTCATTTTCGTCCTCCATAGGCTTATTCTTGTCCAATTAGGGTTTTTAACCAATCTTGTGCATCCAATAGGTGTGTTTGTGTCATTGGATGATCAATTATGTCATTTTCGTCCTCCCTAGGCTTATTCTTGTCCAATTAGGGTTTTTAACCAATCTTGTGCATCCAATAGGTTTGTTTGTGTCATTGGATGATCAATTATGTCATTTTCGTGCTCCCTAGGCATATTCTTGTCCAATTAGGGTTTTTAACCAATCTTGTGCATCCAATAGGTGTGTTTGTGTCATTGGATGATCAATTAGGTCATTTTCGTCCTCCCTAGGCTTATTCTTGTCCAATTAGGGTTTTTAACCAATCTTGTTCATCCAATAGGTTTGTTTGTGTCATTGGATGATCAATTAGGTCATTTTCGTCCTCCCTAGGCATATTCTTGTCCAATTAGGGTTTTTAACCAATCTTGTGCATCCAATAAGTTCATTTGTGTCATTGGATTAACATTTAGGTCATTTTCGTCCTCCCTAGGCATATTCTTGTCCAATTAGAGTTTTAGACCAATCTTGTGCATCCAATAGGTGTGTTTGTGTCATTGGCTTATCAATAAGGTTATTTTCGTCCTCCCTCGGCTTATTCTTGTCCAATTAGGGATTTTAACTAATCTTGTGCATCCAATAAGTTCATTTGTGTCATTGGATGATCAATTAGGTCATTTTCGTCCTCCCTAGGCATATTCTTGTCCAATTAGGGTTTTTAACCAATCTTGTGCATCCAATAGGTGTGTTTGTGTCATTGGATGATCAATTAGGTCATTTTCGTCCTCCCTAGGCATATTCTTGTCCAATTAGGGTTTTTAACCAATCTTGTGCATCCAATAAGTCCGTTTGTGTCATTGGATTAACATTTAGGTCATAATCGTCCTCCCTAGGCATATTCTTGTCCAATTAGGGTTTTTAACCAATCTTGTGCATCCAATAGGTGTGTTTGTGTCATTGGATGATCAATTAGGTCATTTTCGTCCTCCCTAGGCTTATTCTTGTCCAATTAGGGTTTTTAACCAATCTTGTGCATCCAATAAGTACATTTGTGTCATTGGATTAACATTTAGGTCATATCCGTCCTCCCTAGGCATATTCTTGTCCAATTAGGGTTTTTAACCAATCTTGTGCATCCAATAGGTGTGTTTGTGTCATTGGATGATCAATTAGGTCATTTTCGTCCTCCATAGGCTTATTCGTGTCCAATTAGGGTTTTTAACCAATCTTGTGCATCCAATAGGTGTGTTTGTGTCATTGGATGATCAATTAGGTCATTTTCGTCCTCCCTAGGCTTATTCTTGTCCAATTAGGGTTTTTAACCAATCTTGTGCATCCAATAGGTGTGTTTGTGTCATTGGATGATCAATTAGGTCATTTTCGTCCTCCCTAGGCATATTCTTGTCCAATTAGGGTTTTTAACCAATCTTGTACATCGAATAGGTGTGTTTGTGTCATTGGATGATCAATTAGGTCATTTTCGTCCTCCCTAGGCT
The DNA here is from genome assembly GCA_037974775.1 of Cicer pinnatifidum. Classification (NCBI taxonomy): domain Eukaryota; kingdom Viridiplantae; phylum Streptophyta; class Magnoliopsida; order Fabales; family Fabaceae; genus Cicer; species Cicer pinnatifidum. The sequence continues at coordinate 705,127 of JBBPBR010000824.1, read as the reverse complement.
TATTCTTGTCCACTTAGGGTTTTTAACCAATCTTATGCATCCAATACGTTCATTTGTGTCATTGGATGATCAATTAGGTCATTTTCGTCCTCCCTAGGCATATTCTTGTCCAACTAGGGTTTTTAACCAATCTTGTGCATCCAATAGGTGTGTTTGTGTCTTTGGATGATCAATTAGGTCATTTTCGTCCTCCCTAGGCATATTCTTGTCCAATTAGGGTTTTTAACCAATCTTTTGCATCCAATAGGTGTGTTTATGTCATTGGATGATCAATTAGGTCATTTTCGTCCTTCCTAGGCATATTCTTGTCCAATTACGGTTTTTAACCAGTCTTGTGCATCCAATAGGTGTGTTTGTGTCATTGGATGATCAATTACGTCATTTTCGTCCTCCCAAGACTTATTCTTGTCCAATTAGGGTTTTTAACCAATCTTGTGCATCCAATAAGTTCATTTGTGTCATTGGATTAACATTTAGGTCATTTTTGTCCTCCCTAGGCATATTCTTTCCCAATTAGGGTTTTTAACCAATCTTGTGCATCCAATAAGTTGACTTGTGTCATTGGATAAACATTTAGGTCATTTTCGTCCTCCCTAAGCTTATTCTTGTCCAATTAGGGTTTTTAACCAATCTTGTGCATCCAATATGTTTGTTTATGTCATTGAATTAATATTTAGGTCATTTTCGTCCTCCCTAGGCATATTCTTGTCCAATTAGGGTTTTTAACCAATCTTGTGCATCCAATAAGTTCATTTGTGTCATTGGATTAACATTTAGGTCATTTTCGTCCTCCCTAGGCATATTCTTGTCCAATTAGGGTTTTTAACCAATCTTGTGCATCCAATAGGTGTGTTTGTGTCATAGGATGATCAATTGGGTCATTTTCGTGCTCCCTAGGCTTATTCTTTTCCAATTAGGGTTTTTAACCAATCTTGTGCATCCAATAAGTTCATTTGTGTTATTGGATGATCAATTAGGTCATTTTCGTCCTCCCTAGGCTTATTCTTGTCCAATTAGGGTTTTTAACCAATCTTGTGCATCCAATAAGTTGAGTTGTGTCATTGGATTAACATTTAGGTCATTTTCGTCCTCCCTAGGCTTATTCTTGTCCAATTAGGGTTTTTAACCAATCTTGTGCATCCAATAAGTTCATTTGTGTCATTGGATTAACATTTAGGTCATTTTCGTCCTCCCTAGGCATATTCTTGTCCAATTAGAGTTTTAGACCAATCTTGTGCATCCAATAGGTGTGTTTGTGTCATTGGATGGTCAATTAGGTTATTTTCGTCCTCCCTAGCCTTATTCTTGTCCAATTAGGGTTTTTAACTAATCTTGTGCATCCAATAAGTTCATTTGTGTCATTGGATGATCAATTAGGTCATTTTCGTCCTCCCTAGGCATATTCTTGTCCAATTAGGGTTTTTAACCAATCTTGTGCATCCAATAGGTGTGTTTGTGTCATTGGATGATCAATTAGGTCATTTTCGTCCTCCCTAGGCATATTCTTGTCCAATTAGGGTTTTTAACCAATCTTGTGCATCCAATAGGTGTGTTTGTGTCATTGGATGATCAATTAGGTCATTTACGTCCTCCCTAGGCATATTCTTGTCTAATTAGGGTTTTTAACCAATCTTGTGCATCCAATAGGTGTGTTTGTGTCATTGGATGATCAATTAGGTCATTTTCGTCCTCCCTAGGCATATTCTTGTCCAATTAGGGTTTTTAACCAATCTTGTGCATCCAATAGGTGTGTTTGTGTCATTGGATGATCAATTAGGTCATTTACGTCCTCCCTAGGCTTATTCTTGTCCAATTAGGGTTTTTAACCAATCTTGTGCATCCAATAACTTTGTTTGTGTCATTGAATTAATATTTAGGTCATTTTTGTCCTCCCTAGGCATATTCTTGTCCAATAAGGGTTTTTAACAAATCTTGTGCATCCAATAGGTGTGTTTGTGTCATTGGATGATCAATTAGGTCATTTTCGTCCTCCCTAGGCATATTCTTGTCCAATTAGGGTTTTTAACCAATCTTGTGCATCCAATAGGTGTGTTTGTGTCATTGGATGATCAATTAGGTCATTTTCGTCCTCCCTAGGCATATTCTTGTCCAATTAGGGTTTTTAACCAATCTTGTGCATCCAATTGGTGTGTTTGTGTCATTGGATGATCAATTAGGTCATTTTTGTCCTCCCTAGGCTTATTCTTGTCCAATTAGGGTTTCTAACCAATCTTGTGCATCCAATAGGTGTGTTTGTGTCATTGGATGATCAATTAGGTCATTTTCGTCCTCCGTAGGCTTATTCTTGTCCAATTAGGGTTTTTAACCAATCTTGTGCATCCAATAAGTTCATTTGTGTCATTGGATTAACATTTAGGTCATTTCCGTCCTCCCTAGGCATATTCTTGTCCAATTAGGGTTTCTAACAAATCTTGTGCATCCAATAGGTGTGTTTGTGTCATTGGATGATCAATTAGGTCATTTTCGTCCTCCTTAGGCTTATTCTTGTCCAATTAGGGTTTCTAACCAATCTTGTGCATCCAATAGGTGTGTTTGTGTCATTGGATGATCAATTAGGTCATTTTCGTCCTCCCTAGGCCTATTCTTGTCCAATTAGGGTTTTTAACCAATCTTGTGCATCCAATAAGTTCATTTGTGTCATTGGATGATCAATTAGGTCATTTTCGTCCTCCCTAGGCATATTCTTGTCCAATTAGGGTTTTTAACCAATCTTGTGCATCCAATAAGTTCATTTGTGTCATTGGATTAACATTTAGGTCATTTTCGTCCTGCTAGGCATATTCTTGTCCAATTAGGGTTTTTAACCAATCTTGTGCATCCAATAGGTGTGTTAGTGTCATTGGATGATCAATTAGGTCATTTTCGTCCTCCCTAGGCCTATTCTTGTCCAATTAGGGTCTTTAACCAATCTTGTGCATCCAATAAGATCATTTGTGTCATTGGATGATCAATTAGATTATTTTCGTCCTCCGTAGGCATATTCTTGTCCAATTAGGGTTTTTAACCAATCTTCTGCATCCAATAGGTGTGTTTGTGTCATTGGATGATCAATTAGGTCTTTTTCGGTCTCCCTAGGCTTATTCTTGTTCAATTAGGGTTTCTAACCAATCTTGTGCATCCAATAGGTGTGTTTGTGTCATTGGATGATCAATTAGGTCATTCTCGTCCTCCCTAGGGCTATTCTTGTCCAATTAGGGTTTTTAACCAATATTGTGCATCTAATAAGTTCATTTGTGTCATTGGATGATCAATTAGGTCATTTTCATCCTCCCTAGGCATATTCTAGTCCAATTAGGATTTTTAACCAATCTTGTGCATCCAATAAGTTCATTTGTGTCATTGGATTAACATTTAGGTCATTTTCATCCTGCCTAGGCATATTCTTGTCCAATTAGGGTTTTTAACCAATCTTGTGCATCCAATAGGTGTGTTTGTGTCATTGGATGATCAATTAGGTCATTTTCGTCCTCCCTAGGCCTATTCTTGTCCAATTAAGGTCTTTAACCAATCTTGTGCATCCAATAAGATCATTTTTGTCGTTGGATGATCACTTAGATCATTTTCGTCCTCCGTAGGCATATTCTTGTCCAATTACGGTTTTTAACCAATCTTGTGCATCCAATAGGTGTGTTTGTGTCATTGGATGATCAATTAGGTCATTTTCGTCCTCCCTAGGCTTATTCTTGTCCAATTAGGGTTTCTAATCAATCTTGTACATCCAATAGGTGTGTTTGTGTCTTTGGATGATCAATTAGGTCATTCTCGTCCTCCCTAGGCCTATTCTTGTCCAATTAGGGTTTTTAACCAATCTTGTGCATCTAATAAGTTCATTTGTGTCATTGGATGATCAATTAGGTCAGTTTCGTCCTCCCTAGGCATATTCTTGTCCAATTAGGGTTTTTAACCAATCTTGTGCATCCAATAAGTTCATTTGTGTCATTGGATGATCAATTAGGTCATTTTCGTCCTCCCTAGGCCTATTCTTGACCAATTAGGGTCTTTAACCAATCTTGTGCATCCAATAAGTTCATTTGTGTCATTGGATGATCAATTAGGTCATTTTCGTCCTCCCTAGGCATATTCTTGTCCAATTAGGGTTTTTAACCAATCTTGTGCATCCAATTGGTGTGTTTGTGTCATTGGATGATCAATTAGGTCATTTTTGTCCTCCCTAGGCTTATTCTTGTCCAATTAGGGTTTCTAACCAATCTTGTGCATCCAATAGGTGTGTTTGTGTCATTGGATGATCAATTAGGTCATTTTCGTCCTCCGTAGGCTTATTCTTGTCCAATTAGGGTTTTTAACCAATCTTGTGCATCCAATAAGTTCATTTGTGTCATTGGATTAACATTTAGGTCATTTCCGTCCTCCCTAGGCATATTCTTGTCCAATTAGGGTTTCTAACAAATCTTGTGCATCCAATAGGTGTGTTTGTGTCATTGGATGATCAATTAGGTCATTTTCGTCCTCCTTAGGCTTATTCTTGTCCAATTAGGGTTTCTAACCAATCTTGTGCATCCAATAGGTGTGTTTGTGTCATTGGATGATCAATTAGGTCATTTTCGTCCTCCCTAGGCCTATTCTTGTCCAATTAGGGTTTTTAACCAATCTTGTGCATCCAATAAGTTCATTTGTGTCATTGGATGATCAATTAGGTCATTTTCGTCCTCCCTAGGCCAATTCTTGTCCAATTAGGGTTTTTAACCAATCTTGTGCATCCAATAGGTGTGTTTGTGTCATTGGATGATCAATTAGGTCATTTTCGTCCTCCCTAGGCTTATTCTTGTCCAATTAGGGTTTTTAACCAATCTTGTGCATCCAATAAGTTCATTTGTGTCATTGGAATAACATTTAGGTCATTTTCGTCCTCCATAGGCATATTCTTGTCCAATTAGGGTTTTTAACCATTCTTGTGCTTCCATTAGGTGTGTTTGTGTCATTGGATGATCAATTAGGTCATTTTCGTCCTCACTAGGCTTATTCTTGTCCAATTAAGCTTTTTAACCAATCTTGTGCATCCAATAGGTGTGTTTGTGTCATTGGATGATCAATTAGGTCATTTTCGTCCTCCCTAGGCTTATTCTTGTCCAATTAGGGTTTTTAACCAATCTTGTGCATCCAATAACTTTGTTTGTGTCATTGAATTAATTTTTAGGTCATTTTCCTCCTCCCTAGGCATATTCTTGTCCAATTAGGGTTTTTAACCAATCTTGTGCATCCAATAGGTGTGTTTGTGTCATTGGATGATCAATTAGGTCATTTTCGTCCTCCCTAGGCTTATTCTTGTCCAATTAGGGTTTTTAACCAATCTTGTGCATCCAATAAGTTCATTTCTGTCATTGGATTAACATTTAGGTCATTTTCGTCCTTCCTAGTCATATTCTTGTCCAATTAGGGTTTTTAACCAATCTTGTGCTTCCAATAGGTGTGTTTGTGACATTGGATGATCAATTAGGTCATTTTCGTCCTCCCTAAGCTTATTCTAGTCCAATTAGGGTTTTTAACCAATGTTGTGCATCCAATAGGTGTGTTTGTGTCATTGGATTAACATTTAGGTCATTTTCGTCCTCCCTAGGCTTGTTCTTGTCCAATTAGGGTTTTTAACCAATCTTGTGCATCCAATAGGTGTGTTTGTGTCATTGGATGATCAATTAGGTCATTTTCGTCCTCCCTAGGCTTATTCTTGTCCAATTAGGGTTTTTAACCAATCTTGTGCATCCAATAAGTTTGTTTGTGTCATTGAATTAATATTTAGGTCATTTTCGTCCTCCCAAGGTATATTCTTGTCCAATTAGGGTTTTTAACCAATCTTGTGCATCCAATAAGTTCATTTGTGTCATTGGATTAACATTTAGGTCATTTTCGTCCTCCCTAGGCATATTCTTGTCCAATTAGGGTTTTTAACCAATCTTGTGCATCCAATAGGTGTGTTTGTGTCATTGGATGATCAATTAGGTCATTTTCGTCCTCCCTAGGCATATTCTTGTCCAGTTAGGGTTTTTAACCAATCTTGTGCATCCAATAGGTGTGTTTACGTCATTGGATGATCAATTAGGTCATTTTCGTCCTCCCTAGGCTTATTCTTGTCCAATTAGGGTTTTTAAGCAATCTTGATCATCCAATAAGTTCATTTGTGTCATTGGATTAACATTTAGGTCATTTTCGTCCTCCCTAGGCATATTCTTGTCCAATTAGGGTTTTTAACCAATCTTGTGCATCCAATAGGTGTGTTTGTGTCATTGGATGATCAATTAGGTCATTTTCGTCCTCCCTAGGCTTATTCTTGTCCAATTAGGGTTTTTAACCAATCTTGTGCATCCAATAAGTTGAGTTGTGTCATTGGATTAACATTTAGGTCATTTTCGTCCTCCCCAGGCATATTCTTGTCCAATTAGGGTTTATAACCAATCTTGTGCATCCAATAAGTTCATTTGTGTCATTGGATTAACATTATGTCATTTTCGTCCTCCCTAGGGATATTCTTGTCAAATTAGGGTTTTTAACCAATCTTGTACATCTAATAAGTTCATTTGTGTCATTGGATTAACATTTAGGTCATTTTCGTCCTCCCTAGGCATATTCTTGTCCAATTAGGGTTTTTAACCAATCTTGTGCATCCAATAGGTGTGTTTGTGTCATTGGATGATCAATTAGGTCATTTTCGTCCTCCCTAGGCATATTCTTGTCCAATTAGGGTTTTTAACCAATCTTGTGCATCCAATAGGTGTGTTTGTGTCATTGGATGATCAATTAGGTCATTTTCGTCGTCCCTAGGCTTATTCTCGTCCAATTTGGGTTTTTAACCAATGTTGTGCATCCGATAAGTTTGTTTGTGTCATTGAATTAATATTTTGGTCATTTTCGTCTTCCTTAGGCATATTCTTGTCCAATTAGGATTTTTAACCAATCTTGTGCATCCAATAAGTTGAGTTGTGTCATTGGATTAACTTTTAGGTCATTTTCGTTCTCCCTACGCTTATTCTTGTCCGATTAGGGTTTTTAACCAATCTTGTGCATCCAATAGGTGTGTTTGTGTCATTGGATGATCAATTAGGTCATTTTCGTCCTCCCTAGGCATATTCTTGTCCAATTAGGGTTTTTAACCAATCTTGTGCATCCAATAGGTGTGTTTGTGTCATTGGATGATCAATTAGGTCATTTTCGTCCTCCCTAGGCTTACTCTTGTCCAATTAGGGTTTTTAACCAATCTTGTGCATCCAATAAGTTTGTTTGAGTCATTGAATTAATATTTAGGTCATTTTCGTCCTCCCTAGGCATATTCTTGCCCGATTAGGGTTTTTAACCAATCTTGTGCATCCAATAGGTGTGTTTGTGTCATTGGATGATCAATTAGGTTATTTTCGTCCTCCCTAGGCTTATTCTTGTCCAATTAGGGTTTTTAACCAATCTTGTGCATCCAATAGGTGTGTTTGTGTCATTGGATGATCAATTAGGTCATTTTCGTCCTCCCTAGGCATATTCTTGTCTAATTAGGGTTTTTAACCAATCTTGTGCATCCAATTGGTGTGTTTGTGTCATTGGATGATCAATTAGGTCATTTTCGTCTTCCATAGGCTTATTCTTGTCCAATTAGGGTTTTTAACCAATCTTGTGCATCCAATAAGTTGAGTTGTGTCATTGGATTAACATTTAGGTCATTTTCGTCCTCCCTAGGCATATTCTTGTCCAATTAGGGTTTTTAACCAATCTTGTGCATCCAATAGGTGTGTTTGTGTCATTGGATGATCAATTAGGTCATTTTCGTCCTCCCTAGGCTTATTCTTGTCCAATTAGGGTTTTTAACCAATCTTGTGCATCCGATAAGTTTGTTTGTGTCATTGAATTAATATTCAGGTCATTTTCGTCCTCCCTAGGCTTATTCTTGTCCAATTAGAGTTTTTAACCAATCTTGTGCATCCAATAGGTGTATCTGTGTCATTGGATGATCAATTAGGTCATTTTCGTCCTCCCTAGGCATATTCTTGTCCAATTAGGGTTTTTAACCAATCTTGTGCATCCAATAGGTGTGTTTGTGTTATTGGATGATCAATTAGGTCATTTTCGTCCTCCCTAGGCATATTCTTGTCCAACTAGGGTTTTAAACCAATCTTGTGCATCCAATAGGTGTGTTTGTGTCATTGGATGATCAATTAGGTCATTTTCGTCCTCCCTAGGCTTATTCTTGTCCAATTAGGGTTTTTAACCAATCTTGTGCATCCAATAAGTTCATTTGTGTCATTGGATTAACATTTAGGTCATATATGTCCTCCCTAGGCATATTCTTGTCCAATTAGGGTTTTTAACCAATCTTGTTCATCCAATAGGTGGGTTTGTGTCATTGGATGATCGATTAGGTCATTTTCGTTCTCCCTAGGCTTATTCTTGTCCAATTAGGGTTTTTAACCAATCTTGTGCATCCAATAAGTTCATTTGTGTCATTGGATTAACATTTAGGTCATTTTCGTCCTCCCTAGGCATATTCTGGTCCAATTAGGGTTTTTAACCAATCTTGTGCATCCAATAGGTGTGTTTGTGTCATTGGATGATCAATTAGGTCATTTTCGTCCTCCCTAGGCTTATTCTTGTCCTATTAGGGTTTTTAACCAATCTTGTGCATCCAATAAGATTTTTTGTGTCATTGAATTAATATTTAGGTCATTTTCGTCCTCCCTAGGTATATTCTTATCCAATTAGGGTTTTTAACCAATCTTGTGCATCCAATAGGTGTGTTTGTGTCATTGGATGATCAATTAGGTCATTTTCGTCCTCCCTAGGCTTATTCTTGTCCAATTAGGGTTTTTAACCAATCTTGTGCATCCAATAAGTTCATTTGTGTCATTGGATGATCAATTAGGTCATTTTCGTCCTCCCTAGGCATATTCTTGTCCAATTAGGGTTTTTAACCAATCTTGTGCATCAAATTGTTGTGTTTGTGTCATTGGATGATCAATTAGGTCATTTTCGTCCTCCCTAGGCTTATCCTTGTCCTATTAGGGTTTTTAACCAATCTTTTGCATCCAATAAGTTGAGTTGTGTCATTGAAATATTATTTAGGTCATTTTCGTCCTCCCTAGGCATATTCTTTTACAATTAGGGTTTTTAACCAATCTTGTGCATCCAATAGGTGTGTTTGTGTCATTGGATGATCAATTAGGTCATTTTCGTCCTCCCTAGGCATATTCTTGTCCAATTAGGGTTTTTAACCAATCTTGTGCATCCAATAAGTTCATTTGTGTCATTGGATGATCAATTAGGTCATTTTCGTCCTCCCTAGGCATATTCTTGTCCAATTAGGGTTTTTAACCAATCTTGTTCATCCAATAGGTGTGTTTGTGTGATTGGATGATCAATTAGGTCATTTTCGTCCTCACTAGGCTTATTCTTGTCCAATTAGGGTTTTTAACCAATCTTGTACATCCAATAAGTTCATTTGTGTCATTGGATTAACATTTAGGTCATTTTCGTCCTCCCTAGGCATATTCTTGTCCAATTAGGGTTTTTAACCAATCTTGTGCATCCAATAGGTGTGTTTGTGTCATTGGATGATCAATTAGGTCAGTTTCGTCCTCCCTAGGCTTATTCTTGTCCAATTAGGGTTTTTAACCAATCTTGTGCATCCAATAAGTTCATTTATGTCATTGGATTAACATTTAGGTCATTTTCGTTCTCCCTAGGCTTATTCTTGTCCAATTAGGGTTTTTAACCAATCTTGTGCATCCAATAGGTGTGTTTGTGTCATTGGATGATCAATTAGGTCATTTTCGTCCTCCCTAGGCTTATTCTTGTCCAATTAGGGTTTTTAACCAATCTTGTGCATTCAATAAGTTCATTTGTGTCATTGGATGATCAATTAGGTCATTTTCGTCCTCCCTAGGCTTATTCTTGTCCAACTAGGGTTTTTAACCAATCTTGTGCATCCAATAGGTGTGTTTGTGTCATTGGATGATCAATTAGGTCATTTTCGTCCTCCCTTGGCTTATTCTTGTCCAATTAGGGTTTTTAACCAATCTTGTGCATCCAATAACTTTGTTTGTGTCATTGAATTAATATTTAGGTCATTTTTGTCATCCCTAGGCATATTCTTGTCCAATTAGCGTTTTTAACCAATCTTGTGCATCCAATAGGTGTGTTTGTGTCATTGGATGATCAATTAGGTCATTTTCGTCCTCCCTAGGCTTATTCTTGTCCAATTAGGGTTTTTAACCAATCTTGTGCATCCAATAAGTTCATTTGTGTCATTGGATGATCAATTAGGTCATTTTCGTCCTCCCTAGGCATATTCTTGTCCAACTAGGGTTTTTAACCAATCTTGTGCATCCAATAATTCATTTGTGTCATTGGATGATCAATTAGGTCATTTTTGTCCTCCCTAGGCATATTCTTGTCCAACTAGGGTTTTTAACCAATCTTGTGCATCCAATAGGTGTGTTTGTGTCATTGGATGATCAATTAGGTTATTTTCGTCCTCCCAAGGCTTATTCTTGTCCAATTAGGGTTTTTAACCAATCTTGTGCATCCAATAGGTGTGTTTGTGTCATTGGATGATCAATTAAGTCATTTTCGTCCTCCCTAGGCTTATTCTTGCCCAATTAGGGTTTTTAACCAATCTTGTGCATCCAATAAGTTGAGTTGTGTCATTGGATTAGCATTTAGGTCATTTTCGTCCTCCCTAGGAATATTCTTGTCCAATTAGGGTTTTTAACCAATCTTGTGCATCCAATAGGTGTGTTTGTGTCATTGGATGATCAATTAGGTTATTTTCGTCCTCCCTAGGCTTATTCTTGTCCAATTAGGGTTTTTAACCAATCTTGTGCATCCAATAAGTTGAGTTGTGTCATTGGATTAACCTTTAGGTCATTTTCATCCTCCCTAGACTTATTCTTGTCCAATTAGGGTTTTTAACCAATCTTGTGCATCCAATAAGTTTGTTTGTGTCATTGAATTATATTTAGGTCATTTTCGTCCTCCCTAGGCATATTCTTGTCCAATTAGGGTTTTTAACTAGTCTTATGCATCCAATAGGTGTGTTTGTGTCATTGGATGATCAATTAGGTCATTTTCGTCCTCCCAAGGCTTATTCTTGTCCAATTAGGGTTTTTAACCAATCTTGTGCATCCAATAAGTTCATTTGTGTCATTGGATTAACATTTAGGTCATTCTCGTCCTCCCTAGGCATATTCTTCTCCAATTAGGGTTTTTAACCAATCTTGTGCATCCAATAGGTGTGTTTGTGTCATTGGATGATCAATTAGGTCATTTTCGTCCTCCCTAGGCTTATTCTTGTCCAATTAGGGTTTTTAACCAATCTTGTGCATCCAATAAGTTCATTTGTGTCATTGGATGATCAATTAGGTCATTTTCGTCCTCCCAAGGCTTATTCTTGTCCAATTAGGGTTTTTAACCAATCTTGTGCATCCAATAAGTTTGTTTGCGTCATTGAATTAATATTTAGGTCATTTTCGTCCTCCCTAGGCATATTCTTGTCCAATTAGGATTTTAACCAAACTTGTGCATCCAATAAGTTCATTTGTGTCATTGGATTAACATTTAGGTCATTTTCGTCCTCCCTAGGCATATTCTTGTCCAATTAGGGTTTTTAACCAATCTTGTGCTTCCAATAGGTGTGTTTGTGTCATTGAATTAATATTTAGGTCATTTTCGTCCTCCCTAGGCTTATTCTTGTCCAATTAGGGTTTTTAACCAATCTTGTGCATCCAATAAGTTTGTTTATGCCATTGAATTAATATTTAGGTCATTTTCGTCCTCCCTAGGCATATTCTTGTCCAATTAGGGTTTTTAACCAATCTTGTGCATCCAATAGGTGTGTTTGTGTCATTGGATGATCAATTAGGTCATTTTCGTCCTTCCAAGGCATATTCTTGTCCAATTAGGGTTTTTAATCAGTCTTGTGCATCCAATAGGTGTGTTTGTGTCATTGGACGATCAATTAGGTCATTTTCGTCCTCCCAAGGCTTATTCTTGTCCAATTGGGGTTTTTAACCAATCTTGTGCATCCAATAAGTTCATTTGTGTCATTGGATTAACATTTAGGTCATTCTCATCCTCCCTAGGCATATTCTTCTCCAATTAGGGTTTTTAACCAATCTTGTGCATCCAATAGGTGTGTTTGTGTCATTGGATGATCAATTAGGTCATTTTCGTCCTCCCTAGGCTTATTCTTGTCCAATTAGGGTTTTTAACCAATCTTGTGCATCCAATAACTTTGTTTGTGTCATTGAATTAATTTTTAGGTCATTTTCCTCCTCCCTAGGCATATTCTTGTCCAATTAGGGTTTTTAACCAATCTTGTGCATCCAATAGGTGTGTTTGTGTCATTGGATGATCAATTAGGTCATTTTCGTCCTCCCTAGGCTTATTCTTGTCCAATTAGGGTTTTTAACCAATCTTGTGCATCCAATAAGTTCATTTCTGTCATTGGATTAACATTTAGGTCATTTTCGTCCTTCCTAGTCATATTCTTGTCCAATTAGGGTTTTTAACCAATCTTGTGCTTCCAATAGGTGTGTTTGTGACATTGGATGATCAATTAGGTCATTTTCGTCCTCCCTAAGCTTATTCTAGTCCAATTAGGGTTTTTAACCAATGTTGTGCATCCAATAGGTGTGTTTGTGTCATTGGATTAACATTTAGGTCATTTTCGTCCTCCCTAGGCTTGTTCTTGTCCAATTAGGGTTTTTAACCAATCTTGTGCATCCAATAGGTGTGTTTGTGTCATTGGATGATCAATTAGGTCATTTTCGTCCTCCCTAGGCTTATTCTTGTCCAATTAGGGTTTTTAACCAATCTTGTGCATCCAATAGGTGTGTTTGTGTCATTGGATGATCAATTAGGTAATTTTCGTCCTCCCTAGGCTTATTCTTGTCCAATTAGGGTTTTTAACCAATCTTGTGCATCAAATAGGTGTGTTTGTGTTATTGGATGATCAATTAGGTCATTTTCGTTCTCCCTAGGCTTATTCTTGTCCAATTAGGGTTATTAAACAATCTTGTGCACCCATTAAGTTCATTTGTGTCATTGGATTAACATTTAGGTCATTTTCGTCCTCCCTAGGCATATTCTTGTCCAATTAGGGTTTTTAACCAATCTTGTGCATCCAATAGGTGTGTTTGTGTCATTGGATGATCAATTAGGTCATTTTCGTCCTCCTTAGGCTTATTCTTGACCAATTAGGGTTTTTAACCAATCTTGTGCATCCAATAAGTTGAGTTGTGTCATTGGATTAGCATTTAGGTCATTTTCGTCCTACCTAGGCATATTCTTGTCCAATTAGGGTTTTGAACCAATCTTGTGCTTCCAATAGGTGTGTTTGTGTCATTGGATGATCAATTAGGTCATTTTCGTCCTCCCTAGGCTTATTCTTGTCCAATTAGGGTTTTCAACCAATCTTGTGCATCCAATAACTTTGTTTGTGTCATTGAATTAATATTTAGGTTATTTTCGTCCTCCCTAGGCATATTCTTGTCCAATTAGGGTTTTTAACCAATCATGTGCATCCAACAAGTTTGTTTATGTCATTGAATTAATATTTAGGTCATTTTCGTCCACCCTAAGCATATTCTTGTCCAATTAGGGTTTTTAACCAATCTTGTGCATCCAATAGGTGTGTTTGTGTCATTGGATGATCAATTAGGTCATTTTCGTCCTCCCTAGGCTTATTCTTGTCCAATTAGGGTTTTTAACCAATCTTGTGCATCCAATAGGTGTGTTTGTGTCATTGGATGATCAATTAGGTCATTTTCGTCCATCCTAGGCTTATTCTTGTCCAACTAGGGTTTTTAACAAATCTTGTGCATCCAATAGGTGTGTTTGTGTCATTGGATGATCAATTAGGTCATTTTCGTCCTCCCTAGGCTTATTCTTGTCCAATTAGGGTTTTTAACCAATCTTGTGCATCCAATAAGTTTGTTTGTCTCATTGAATTAATATTTAGGTCATTTTCGTCCTCCCTAGGCATATTCTTGTCCAATTAGGGTTTTTAACCAATCTTTTGCATCCAATAGGTGTGTTTGTGTCATTAGATGATCAATTAGGTCATTTTCGTCCTCCCAAGGCTTATTCTTGTCCAATTAGGGTTTTTAACCAATCTTGTGCATCCAATAAGCTCATTTGTGTCATTGGATTAACATTTAGGTCATTCTCGTCCTCCCTCGGCATATTCTTGTCCAATTAGGGTTTTTAACCAATCTTGTGCATCCAATAGATGTGTTTGTGTCATTGGATGATCAATTAGGTCATTTTCGTCCTCCCTAGGCCTATTCTTGTCCAATTAGGGTTTTTAACCAATCTTGTGCATCCAATAAGTTCATTTGTGTCATTGGATGATCAATTAGGTCATTTTCGTCCTCCCTAGGCATATTCTTGTCCAACTAGGGTTTTTAACCAATCTTGTGCATCCAATAGGTGTGTTTGTGTCATTGGACGATCAATTAGGTAATTTTCGTCCTCCCTAGGCTTATTCTTGTCCAATTAGGGTTTTTAACCAATCTTGTGCATCCAATAGGTGTGTTTGTGTCATTGGATGATCAATTAGGTCATTTTCGTCCTCCCTAGGCATATTCTTGTCCAATTAGGGTTTTTAACCAATCTTGTGCATCCAATAGGTGTGTTTGTGTCATTGGATGATCAATTAGGTCATTTTCGTACTCCCTAGGCTTATTCTTGTCCAATTAGGGTTTTTAACCAATCTTGTGCATCCAATAAGTTCATTTGTGTCATTGGATTAACATTTAGGTCATTTTCGTCCTCCCTAGGCATATTCTTGTCCAATTAGGGTTTTTAACCAATCTTGTGCATCCAATAGGTGTGTTTGTGTCATTGGATGATCAATTAGGTCATTTTCGTCCTCCGTATGCTTATTCTTGTCCAATTAGGGTTTTTAACCAATCTTGTGCATCCAATAAGTTCATTTGTGTCATTGGACGATCAATTAGGTCATTTTCGTCCTCTCTAGGCATATTCTTGTCCAACTAGGGTTTTTAACCAGTCTTGTGCATCCAATAGGTGTGTTCGTGTCATTTGATGATCAATTAGGTCATTTTCGTCCTCCTTCGGCTTATTCTTGTCCAATTAGAGTTTTTAACCAATCTTGTGCATCCAATAGGTGTCTTTGTGTCATTGGATGATCAATTAGGTCATTTTCGTCCTCCCTAGGCTTATTCTTGTCCAATTAGGGTTTTTAACCAAACTAGTGCATCCAATAGGTGTGTTTCTGTCATTGGATGATCAATTAGGTCATTTTCGTCCTCCCTAGGCTTATTCTTGTCCAATTAGGGTTTTTAACCAAACTAGTGCATCCAATAGGTGTGTTTGTGTCATTGGATGATCAATTAGGTCATTTTCGTCCTCCCTAGGCTTATTCTTGTCCAATTAGGGTTTTTAACCAATCTTGTGCATCCCATAAGTTCATTTGTGTCATTGGATGATCAATTAGGTCATTTTCGTCCTTCCTAGGCATATTCTTGTCCAATTAGGGTCTTTAACCAGTCTTGTGCATCCAATAGGTGTGTTTGTGTCTTTGGATGATCTTGTGCATCCAATAACTTTGTTTATGTCATTGAATTAATATTTAGGTCATTTTCCTCCTCCCTAGGCATATTCTTGTCCAATTAAGATTTTTAACCAATCTTGTGCATCCAATAGGTGTGTTTGTGTCATTGGATGATCAATTAGGTCATTTTCGTCCTCCCTAGGCTTATTCTTGTCCAATTAGGGTTTTTAACCAATCTTGTGCATCCAATAAGTTAATTTGTGTCATTGGATTAACATTTAGGTCATTTTCGTTCTCCCTAGGCATATTCTTGTCCAATTAGGGTTTTTAACCAATCTTGTGCATCCAATAGGTGTGTTTGTGTCATTGGATGATCATTTAGGTCATTTTCGTCCTCCCTAGGCTTATTCTTGTCCAATTAGCGTTTTTAACCAATCTTGTGCATCCAATAGGTGTGTTTGTGTCATTGGATGATCAATTAGGTCATTTTCGTCCTCCCTAGGCTTATTCTTGTCCAATTAGGGTTTTTAACCAATCTTGTGCATCCAATAAGTGTGTTTGTGTCATTGGATGATCAATTAGGTCATTTTGATCCTCCCTAGGCTTTTTCTTGTCCAATTAGGGTTTTTAACCAATCTTGTGCATCCAATAAGTTCATTTGTGTCATTGGATTAACATTTAGGTCATTTTCGTCCTCCCGAGGCTTATTCTCGACCAATTAGGTTTTTAACCAGTCTTGTGCATCCAATAAGTTCGTTTGTGTCATTGGATTAACATTTAGGTCATTTTCGTCCACCCTAGGCATATTCTTGTCCAATTAGGGTTTTTATCCAATCTTGTGCATCCAATAGGTGTGTTTGTGTCATTGGATGATCAATTAGGTCATTTTCGTCCTCCCTAGGCTTATTCTTGTCCAATTAGGGTTTTTAACCAATCTTGTGCATCCAATAAGTTCATTTGTGTCATAGGATTAACATTTAGGTCATTTTCGTCCACCCTAGCCATATTCTTGTCCAATTAGGGTTTTTAACCAATCTTGTGCATCAAATAGGTGTGTTTGTGTCATTGGATGATCAATTAGGTCATTTTCGTCCTCCTTAGGTTTATTCTTGTGCAATTAGGGTTTTTAACCAATCTTGAGCATCCAATAGGTGTGTTTGTGTCATTGGATGATCAATTAGGTCATTTTCATCCTCCCTAGGCTTATTCTTGTCCAATTAGGGTTTTTAACCAATCTTGTGCATCAAATAGGTGTGTTTGTGTCATTGGATGATCAATTAGGTCATTTTCGTCCTCCTTAGGCTTATTCTTGTGCAATTAGGGTTTTTAACCAATCTTGAGCATCCAATATGTGTGTTTGTGTCATTGGATGATCAATTAGGTCATTTTCTTCCTCCCTAGGCTTATTCTTGTCCAATTAGGGTTTTTAACCAATCTTGTGCATCCAATAAGTTCATTTGTGTCATTGGATTAACATTTAGGTCATTTCCGTCCTCCCTAGGCATATTCTTGTCCAATTAGGGTTTCTAACAAATCTTGTGCATCCAATAGGTGTGTTTGTGTCATTGGATGATCAATTAGGTCATTTTCGTCCTCCTTAGGCTAATTCTTGTCCAATTAGGGTTTCTAACCAATCTTGTGCATCCAATAGGTGTGTTTGTCTCATTGGATGATCAATTAGGTAATTTTGTCCTCCCTAGGCCTATTCTTGTCCAATTAGGGTTTTTAACCAATCTTGTGCATCCAATAAGTTCATTTGTGTCATTGGATTAACATTTAGGTCATTTTCGTCCTGCCTAGGCATATTCTTGTCCAATTAGGGTTTTTAACCAATCTTGTGCATCCAATAGGTGTGTTTGTGTCATTGGATGATCAATTAGGTCATTTTCGTCCTCCCTAGGCTTATTCTTGTCCAATTAGGGTTTTTAACCAATCTTGTGCATCCAATAAGTTCATTTGTGTCATTGGATTAACATTTAGGTCATTTCCGTCCTCCCTAGGCATATTCTTGTCCAATTAGGGTTTCTAACAAATCTTGTGCATCCAATAGGTGTGTTTGTGTCATTGGATGATCAATTAGGTCATTTTCGTCCTCCTTAGGCTAATTCTTGTCCAATTAGGGTTTCTAACCAATCTTGTGCATCCAATAGGTGTGTTTGTGTCATTGGATGATCAATTAGGTCATTTTCGTCCTCCCTAGGCCTATTCTTGTCCAATTAGAGTCTTTAACCAATCTTGTGCATCCAATAAGATCATTTGTGTCGTTGGATGATCACTTAGATCATTTTCGTCCTCCGTAGGCATATTCTTGTCCAATTAGGGTTTTTAACCAATCTTGTGCATCCAATAGGTGTGTTTGTGTCATTGGATGATCAATTAGGTCTTTTTCGGTCTCCCTAGGCTTATTCTTGTTCAATTTGGGTTTCTAACCAATCTTGTGCATCCATTAGGTGTGTTTGTGTCATTGGATGATCAATTAGGTCATTCTCGTCCTCCCTAGGGCTATTCTTGTCCAATTAGGGTTTTTAACCAATCTTGTGCATCTAATAAGTTCATTTGTGTCATTGGATGATCAATTAGGTCA
Organism: Cicer pinnatifidum; assembly: GCA_037974775.1. Lineage (NCBI taxonomy): Eukaryota > Viridiplantae > Streptophyta > Magnoliopsida > Fabales > Fabaceae > Cicer > Cicer pinnatifidum. The sequence goes on along the minus strand of JBBPBR010000824.1, from coordinate 687,014 downwards.
TTTTCGTCCTCCCTAGGCATATTCTTGTCCAATTAGGGTTTTTAACCAATCTTGTGCATCCAATAAGTTCATTTGTGTCATTGGATTAACATTTAGGTCATTTTCATCCTGCCTAGGCATATTCTTGTCCAATTAGGGTTTTTAACCAATCTTGTGCATCCAATAGGTGTGCTTGTGTCATCGGATGATCAATTAGGTCATTTTCGTCCTCCCTAGGCCTATTCTTGTCCAATTAGGGTCTTTAACCAATCTTGTGCATCCAATAAGATCATTTGTGTCGTTGGATGATCACTTAGATCATTTTCGTCCTCCGTAGGCATATTCTTGTCCAATTACGGTTTTTAACCAATCTTGTGCATCCAATAGGTGTGTTTGTGTCATTGGATGATCAATTAGGTCATTTTCGTCCTCCCTAGGCTTAGTCTTGTCCAATTAGGGTTTCTAATCAATCTTGTGCATCCAATAGGTGTGTTTGTGTCATTGGATGATCAATTAGGTCATTCTCGTCCTCCCTAGGCCTATTCTTGTCCAATTAGGGTTTTTAACCAATCTTGTGCATCTAATAAGTTCATTTGTGTCATTGGATGATCAATTAGGTCATTTTCGTCCTCCCTAGGTATATTCTTGTCCAATTAGGGTTTTTAACCAATCTTGTGCATCCAATAAGTTCATTTGTGTCATTGGATTAACATTTAGGTCATTTTCGTCCTGCCTAGGCATATTCTTGTCCAATTAGGGTTTTTAACCAATCTTGTGCATCCAATAGGTGTGTTTGTGTCATTGGATGATCAATTAGGTCATTTTCGTCCTCCCTAGGCCTATTCTTGTCCAATTAGGGTCTTTAACCAATCTTGTGCATCCAATAAGATCATTTGTGTCATTGGATAATCAATTAGATTATTTTCGTCCTCCGTAGGCATATTCTTGTCCAATTAAGGTTTTTAACCAATCTTGTGCATCCAATAGGTGTGTTTGTGTCATTGGATGATCAATTAGGTCTTTTTCGGTCTCCCTAGGCTTATTCTTGTTCAATTAGGGTTTCTAACCAATCTTGTGCATCCAATAGGTGTGTTTGTGTCATTGGATGATCAATTAGGTCATTCTCGTCCTCCCTAGGGCAATTCTTGTCCAATTAGGGTTTTTAACCAATCTTGTGCATCTAATAAGTTCATTTGTGTCATTGGATGATCAATTAGGTCATTTTCATCCTCCCTAGGCATATTCTTGTCCAATTAGGGTTTTTAACCAATCTTGTGCATCCAATAAGTTCATTTGTGTCATTGGATTAACATTTAGGTCATTTTCATCCTGCCTAGGCATATTCTTGTCCAATTAGGGTTTTTAACCAATCTTGTGCATCCAATAGGTGTGCTTGTGTCATCGGATGATCAATTAGGTCATTTTCGTCCTCCCTAGGCCTATTCTTGTCCAATTAGGGTCTTTAACCAATCTTGTGCATCCAATAAGATCATTTGTGTCGTTGGATGATCACTTAGATCATTTTCGTCCTCCGTAGGCATATTCTTGTCCAATTACGGTTTTTAACCAATCTTGTGCATCCAATAGGTGTGTTTGTGTCATTGGATGATCAATTAGGTCATTTTCGTCCGCCCTAGGCTTAGTCTTGTCCAATTAAAGTTTCTAATCAATCTTGTGCATCCAATAGGTGTGTTTGTGTCATTGGATGATCAATTAGGTCATTCTCGTCCTCCCTAGGCCTATTCTTGTCCAATTAGGGTTTTTAACCAATCTTGTGCATCTAATAAGTTCATTTGTGTCATTGGATGATCAATTAGGTCATTTTCGTCCTCCCTAGGCATATTCTTGTCCAATTAGGGTTTTTGACCAATCTTGTGCATCCAATAAGTTCATTTGTGTCATTGGATGATCAATTAGGTCATTTTCGTCCTCCCTAGGCCTATTCTTGTCCAATTAGGGTCTTTAACCAATCTTGTGCATCCAATAAGATCATTTGTGTCGTTGGATGATCAATTAGATCATTTTCGTCCTCCGTAGGCATATTCTTGTCCAATTACGGTTTTTAACCAATCTTGTGCATCCAATAGGTGTGTTTGTGTCATTGGATGATCAATTAGGTCATTTTCGTCCTCCCTAGGCTTATATTTGTCCAATTAGGGTTTCTAACCAATCTTGTGCATCCAATAGGTGTGTTTGTGTCATTGGATGATCAATTAGGTCATTCTCGTCCTCCCTAGGCCTATTCTTGTCCAATTAGGGTTTTTAACCAATCTTGTGCATCTAATAAGTTCATTTGTGTCATTGGATGATCAATTAGGTCATTTTCGTCCTCCCTAGGCATATTCTTGTCCTATTAGGGTTTTTAACCAATCTTGTGCATCCAATAAGTTCATTTGTGTCATTGGATTAACATTTAGGTCATTTTCGTCCTGCCTAGGCATATTCTTGTCCAATTAGGGTTTTTAACCAATGTTGTGCATCCAATAGGTGTGTTTGTGTCATTGGATGATCAATTAGGTCATTTTCGTCCTCCCTAGGCCTATTCTTGTCCAATTAGGGTCTTTAACCAATCTTGTGCATCCAATAAGATCATTTGTGTCGTTGGATGATCACTTAGATCATTTTCGTCCTCCGTAGGCATATTCTTGTCCAATTACGGTTTCTAACCAATCTTGTGCATCCAATAGGTGTGTTTGTGTCATTGGATGATCAATTAGGTCATTTTCGTCCTCCCTAGGCTTATTCTTGTCCAATTAGGGTTTCTAACCAATCTTGTGCATCCAATAGGTGTGTTTGTGTCATTGGATGATCAATTAGGTCATTCTCGTCCTCCCTAGGCCTATTATTGTCCAATTAGGGTTTTTAACCAATCTTGTGCATCAAATAAGTTCATTTGTGTCATTGGTGATCAATTAGGTCATTTTCGTCCTCCCTAGGCATATTCTTGTCCAATTAGGGTTTTTAACCAATCTTGTGCATCCAATAGATGTGTTTGTAGCATTGGATGATCAATTAGGTCTTTTTCGTCCTCCCTAGGCTTATTCTTGTTCAATTAGGGTTTCTAACCAATCTTGTGCATCCAATAGGTGTGTTTGTGTCATTGGATGATCAATTAGGTCATTCTCGTCCTCCCTATTGCTAATCTTGTCGAATTAGGGTTTTTAACCAATCTTGTGCATCTAATAAGTTCATTTGTGTCATTGGATGATCAATTAGGTCATTTTCATCCTCCCTAGGCATATTATTGTCTAATTAGGGTTTTTAACCAATCTTGTGCATCCAATAAGTTCATTTGTGTCATTGGATTAACATTTAGGTCATTTTCATCCTGCCTAGGCATATTCTTGTCCAATTAGGGTTTTTAACCAATCTTGTGCATCCAATAGGTGTGTTTGTGTCATTGGATGATCAATTAGGTCATTTTCGTCCTCCCTGGGCCTATTCTTGTCCAATTAGGGTCTTTAACCAATCTTGTGCATCCAATAAGATCATTTGTGTTGTTGGATGATCACTTAGATCATTTTCGTCCTCCGTAGGCATATTCTTGTCCAATTACGGTTTTTAACCAATCTTGTGCATCCAATAGGTGTGTTTGTGTCATTGGATAATCAATTAGGTCATTTTCGTCCTCCCTAGGCTTATTCTTGTCCAATTAGGGTTTTTAACCAATCTTGTGCATCCAATAAGTTCATTAGTGTCATTGGATGATCAATTAGGTCATTTTCGTCCTCCCTAGGCATGTTCTTGTCCAACTAGGGTTTTTAACCAATCTTGTGCATCCAATAGGTGTGTTTGTATTATTGGATGATCAATTAGGTCATTTTCGTCCTCCCTAGGCATATTCTTGTCCAATTAGGGGTTTTAACCAATCTTGTGCATCCAATAAGTTGAGTTGTGTCAGTGGATTAACATTTAGGTCATTTTCGTTCTCCCTAGGCTTATTCTTGTCCAATTAGGGTTTTTAACCAATCTTGTGCATTCAATAACTTTTTTTGTGTCATTGAATTAATATTTAGGTCATTTTCGTCCTCCCTAGGCATATTCTTGTCCAATTAGGGTTTTTAACCAGTCTTATGCATCCAATAGGTGTGTTTGTGTCATTGGATGATCAATTAGGTCATTTTCGTCCTCCTTAGGCTTATTATTGTCCAATTATGGTTTTTAAGCAATCTTGTGGTTCCAATAAGTTCATTTGTGTCATTGGATTAACATTTAGGTCATTTTCGTCCTCCCTAGGCATATTCTTGTCCAATTAGGGTTTTTAACCAATCTTGTGCATCCAATAGGTGTGTTTGTGTCATTGGATGATCAATTAGGTCATTTTCGTCCTCCCTAGGCTTATTCTTGTCAAATTAGGGTTTTTAACCAATCTTGTGCATCCAATAAGTTTGCTTGTGTCATTGAATTAATATTTAGGTCATTTTCGTCCTCCTTAGGCATATTCTTGTCCAATTAGGGTTTTTAACCAATCTTGTGCATCCAATAGGTGTGTTTGTGTCATTGGATGATCAATTAGGTCATTTTCATCCTCCCTAGGCTTATTCTTGTCCAATATGGGTTTTTAACCAATCTTGTGCATCCAATAAGTTCATTTGTGTCATTGGATTAACATTTAGGTCATTTTCGTCCTCCCTAGGCATATTCTTGTCCAATTAGGGTTTTTAACCAATCTTGTGCATCCAATAGGTGTGTTTGTGTCATTGGATGATCAATTTAGGTCATTTTCGTCCTCCTTAGGCATATTCTTGTCCAATTAGGGTTTTTAACCAATCTTGTGCATCCAATAGGAGTGTTTGTGTCATTGGATGATCAATTAGGTCATTTTCGTTCTCCCTAAGCTTATTCTTGTCCAATTAGGGTTTTTAACCAATCTTGTGCATCCAATAGGTGTGTTTGTGTCATTGGATGATCAATTAGGTCGTTTTCGTCGTCCCTAGGCTTATTCTTGTCCAATTAGGGTTTTTAACCAATCTTGTGCATCCAATAGGTGTGTTTGTGTCATTGGATGATCAATTAGGTCATTTTCGTCCTACCTAGACTTATTCTTGTCAAATTAGGGTTTTTAATCAATCTTGTGCATCCAATAACTTTGTTTGTGTCATTGAAATAGGTGTGTTTGTGTCATTGGATGATCAATTAGGTCATTTTCGTCCTACCTAGACTTATTCTTGTCAAATTAGGGTTTTTAATCACTCTTGTGCATCCAATAACTTTGTTTGTGTCATTGAATTAATATTTAGGTCATTTTCGTCCTCCCTAGGCATATTCTTGTCCAATTAGGGTTTTTAACCAATCTTGTGCATCCAATAGGTGTGTTTGTGTCATTGGATGATCAATTAGGTTATTTTCGTCCTTCCTAGGCTTACTCTGGTCCAATTAGGGTTTTTAACCAATGTTGTGCATCCAATAAGTTCATTTGTGTCATTGGATTAACATTTAGGTCATTTTCGTCCTCCCTAGGCATATTCTTGTCCAATTAGGGTTTTTAACCAATCTTGTGCATCCAATAGGTGTGTTTGTGTCATTGGATGATCAATTAGGTCATTTTCGTCCTCCCTAGGCTTATTCTTGTCCAATTAGGGTTTTTAGTCAATCTTGTGCATCCAATAAGTTCATTTGTGTCATTGGATTAACATTTAGGTCATTTTCGTCCTCCCTAGGCATATTCTTGTCCAATTAGGGTTTTTAACCAATCTTGTGCATCCAATAGGTGTGTTTGTGTCATTGGATGATCAATTAGGTCATTTTCGTCGTCCCTAGGCATATTCTTGTCCAACTAGGGTTTTTAACCAAACTTGTGCATCCAATAGGTGTGTTTGTGTCATTGGATTATCAATTAGGTCATTTTCGTCCTCCTTAGGCTTATTCTTGTCCAATTAGGGTTTTTAATCAATCTTGTGCATCCAATAGGTGTGTTTGTGTCATTGGATGATCAATTAGGTCATTTTCGTCCTCCCTAGGCTTATTCTTGTCCAATTAGGGTTTTTAACCAATCTTGTGCATCCAATAAGTTCATTTGTGTCATTGGATTAACATTTAGGTCATTTTCGTTCTCCCTAGGCATATTCTTGTCCAATTAGGGTTTTTAACCAATCTTCTGCATCCAATAGGTGTGTTTGTGGCATTGGATGTTCAATTTAGGTCATTTTCGTTCTCCCTAGGCATATTCTTGTCCAACTAGGGTTTTTAACCAAACTTGTGCATCCAATAGGTGTGTTTGTGTCATTGGATTATCAATTAGGTCATTTTCGTCCTCCTTAGGCTTATTCTTGTCCAATTAGGGTTTTTAATCAATCTTGTGCATCCAATAGGTGTGTTTGTGTCATTGGATGATCAATTAGGTCATTTTCGTCCTCCCTAGGCTTATTCTTGTCCAATTAGGGTTTTTAACCAATCTTGTGCATCCAATAAGTTCATTTGTGTCATTGGATTAACATTTAGGTCATTTTCGTCCTCCAAAGGCATATTCTTCTCCAATTAGGGTTTTTAACCAATCTTGTTCATCCAATAGGTGTGTTTGTGTCATTGGATGATCAATTAGGTCATTTTCGTCCTCCCTAGGCTTATTCTTGTCCAATTAGGGTTTTTAACCAATCTTGTGCATCCAATAAGTTCATTTGTGTCATTGGATTAACATTTAGGTCATTTTCGTCCTCCAAAGGCATATTCTTCTCCAATTAGGGTTTTTAACCAATCTTGTTCATCCAATAGGTGTGTTTGTGTCATTGGATGATCAATTAGGTCATTTTCGTCCTCCCTAGGCTTATTCTTGTCCAATTATGGTTTTTAACCAATCTTGTGCATCCAATAAGTTCATTAGTGTCATTGGATGATCAATTAGGTCATTTTCGTCCTCCCTAGGCATGTTCTTGTCCAACTAGGGTTTTTAACCAATCTTGTGCATCCAATAGGTGTGTTTGTGTCATTGGATGATCAATTAGGTCATTTTCGTCCTCCCTAGGCTTATTCTTGTCCAATTAGGGTTTTTAACCAATCTTGTGAATTCATTAAGTTTGTTTGTGTCATTGAATTAATATTTAGGTCATTTTCGTCCTCCCTAGACATATTCTTGTCCAATTAGGGTTTTTAACCAATCTTGTGCATCCAATAGGTGTGTTTGTGTCATTGGATGATCAATTAGGTCATTTTCGTCTTCCCTAGGCTTATTCTTGTCCAATTAGGGTTTTTAACCAATCTTGTGAATCCAATAAGTTCATTTGTGTCATTGGATTAACATTTAGGTCATTTTCGTCCTCCCTAGGCAT
>JBBPBR010000824.1:559301-679615 GCA_037974775.1 Cicer pinnatifidum | reverse complement strand
GATGATCAATTAGGTCATTTTCGTCTTCCCTAGGCTTATTCTTGTCCAATTAGGGTTTTTAACCAATCTTGTGAATCCAATAAGTTCATTTGTGTCATTGGATTAACATTTAGGTCATTTTCGTCCTCCCTAGGCATATTCTTGTCCAATTAGGGTTTTTAACCAATCTTGTGCATCCAATAGGTGTGTTTGTGTCATTGGATGATCAATTAGGTTATTTTCGTCCTCCCTAGGCTTATTCTTGTCCAATTAGGGTTTTTAACCAATCTTGTGCATCCAATAGGTGTGCTTGTGTCATTGGATGATCAATTAGGTCATTTTCGTCCTCCCTAGGCTTATTCTTGTCCGATTAGGATTTTTAACCAATCTTGTGCATCCGATAAGTTTGTTTGTGTCATTGAATTAATATTTAGGTCATTTTCGTCCTCCCTAGGCATATTCTTGTCCAATTAGGGTTTTTAACCAATCTTGTGCATCCAATTGGTGTGTTTGTGTCATTGGATGATCAATTAGGTCATTTTCGTCCTCCCTAGGCTTATTCTTGTCCAATTACGGTTTTTAACCAATCTTGTGCATCGAATAAGTTCATTTGTGTCATTGGATTAACATTTAGGTCATTTTCGTCCTCCCTAGGCATATTCTTGTCCAATTAGGGTTTTTAACCAATCTTGTGCATCCAATAGGTGTGTTTGTGTCATTGGATGTTCAATTAGGTTATTTTCGTCCTCCCTAGGCATATTCTTGTCCAATTAGGGTTTTTTAACTAATCTTGTGCATCCAATAAGTTCATTTGTGTCATTGGATTAACATTTAGGTCATTTTCGTCCTCCCTAGGCATATTCTTGTCCAATTAGGGTTTTTAACCAATCTTGTGCATCCAATAGGTGTGTTTGTGTCATTGGATGATCAATTAGGTCATTTTCGTCCTCCCTATGCTTATTCTTGTCCAATTAGGGTTTTTAACCAATCTAGTGCATCCAATAGGTGTGTTTGTGTCATTGGATGATCAATTAGGTCATTTTCGTCCTCCCTAGGCTTATTCTTGTCCAATTAGGGTTTTTAACCAATCTTGTACATCCAATAAGTTCATTTGTGTCATTGGATTAACATTTAGGTCATTTTCGTCCTCCCTAGGAATATTCTTGTCCAATTAGGGTTTTTAACCAATCTTGTGCATCCAATAGGTGTGTTTGTGTCATTGGATGATCAATTAGGTCATTTTCGTCCTCCCTATGCTTATTCTTGTCCAATTAGGGTTTTTAACCAATCTTGTGCATCCAATAAGTTGAGTTGTGTCATTGGATTAACATTTAGGTCATTTTCATCCTCCCTAGGCATATTCTTGTCCAATTAGGGTTTTTAACCAATCTTGTGCATCCAATTGGTGTGTTTGTGTCATTGGATGATCAATTAGGTCATTTTCGTCCTCCCTAGGCTTATTCTTGTCCAATTAGGGTTTTTAACCAATCTTGTGCATCCAATAAGTGTGTTTGTGTCATTGGATGATCAATTAGGTCATTTTCGTCCTCCCTAGGCATATTCTTGTCCAATTAGGGTTTTTAACGAATCTTGTGCATCCAATTGGTGTGTTTGTGTCATTGGATGATCAATTAGGTCATTTTCGTCCTCCATAGGCTTATTCTTGCCCAATTAGGATTTTTAACCAATCTTGTGCATCCAATAAGTTGAGTTGTGTCATTGGATTAACATTTAGGTCATTTTCTTCCTCCCTAGGCTTATTCTTGTCCAATTAGGGTTTTTAACCAATCTTGTGCATCCAATAAGTTGAATTGTGTCATTGGATGATCAATTAGGTCATTTTCGTCCTCCCTAGGCATATTCTTGTCAAATTAGGGTTTTAAACCAATCTTTTGCATCCAATAAGTTGAGTTGTGTCATTGGATTAACATATAGGTCATTTTCGTCCTCCCTAGGCATATTCTTGTCCAATTAGGGTTTTTAACCAATCTTGTGCATCCAATAGGTGTGTTTGTGTCATTGGATGATCAATTAGGTCATTTTCGTCCTCCCTAGGCCTATTCTTGTCCAATTAGGGTTTTTAACCAATCTTGTGCATCCAATAGGTGTGTTTGTGTCATTGGATGATCAATTAGGTCATTCTCGTCCTCCCTAGGCCTATTCTTGTCCAATTAGGGTTTTTAACCAATCTTGTGCATCAAATAAGTTCATTTGTGTCATTGGTGATCAATTAGGTCATTTTCGTCCTCCCTAGGCCTATTCTTGTCCAATTAGGGTCTTTAACCAATCTTGTGCATCCAATAAGTTCATTTGTGTCATTGGATTAACATTTAGGTCATTTTCGTCCTGCCTAGGCATATTCTTGTCCAATTAGGGTTTTTAACCAATCTTGTGCATCCAATAGGTGTGTTTTTGTTATTGGATGATCAATTAGGTCATTTTCGTCCTCCCTAGGCCTATTCTTGTCCAATTAGGGTTTTTAACCAATCTTGTGCATCAAATAAGTTCATTTGTGTCATTGGTGATCAATTAGGTCATTTTCGTCCTCCCTAGGCATATTCTTGTCCAATTAGGGTTTTTAACCAATCTTGTGCATCCAATAAGTTCATTTGTGTCATTGGATTAACATTTAGGTCATTTTCGTCCTGCCTAGGCATATTCTTGTCCAATTAGGGTTTTTAACCAATCTTGTGCATCCAATAGGTGTGTTTGTGTCATTGGATGATCAATTAGGTCATTTTCGTTCTCCCTAGGCCTATTCTTGTCCAATTAGGGTCTTTAACCAATCTTGTGCATCGAATAAGATCATTTGCGTCATTGGATGATCAATTAGATCATTTTCGTCCTATCTAGGCATATTCTTGTCCAATTAGGGTTTTTAACCAATCTTGTGCATCCAATAGGTGTGTTTGTGTCATTGGATGATCAATTAGGTTATTTTCGTCCTCCCTAGGCTTATTCTTGTCCAATTAGGGTTTTTAACCAATCTTGTGCATCCAACAAGTTGAGTTGTGTCATTGGATTAACATTTAGGTCATTTTCGTCCTCCCTAGGCATATTCTTGTCCAATTAGGGTTTTTAACCAATCTTGTGCATCCAATAGGTGTGTTTGTGTCATTGGATGATCAATTAGGTCATTTTCGTCCTCCCTAGGCCTATTCTTGTCCAATTAGGGTCTTTAACCAATCTTGTGCATCCAATAAGTTCATTTGTGTCATTGGATTATCAATTAGATCATTTTCGTCCTCCCTAGGCATATTCTTGTCCAATTAGGGTTTTTAACCAATCTTGTGCATCCAATAGGTGTGTTTGTGTCATTGGATGATCAATTAGGTCATTTTTGTCCTCCCTAGGCTTATTCTTGTCCAATTAGGGTTTTTTAACCAATCTTATGCATCCAATAGGTGTGTTTGTGTCATTGGATGATCAATTAGGTCATTTTCGTCCTCCCTAGGCTTATTCTTGTCCAATTAGGGTTTTTTACCAATCTTGTGCATCCGATAAGTTTGTTTGTGTCATTGAATTAATATTTATGTCATTTTCGTCTTCCCTAGGCATATTCTTGTCCAATTAGGGTTTTTAACCAATCTTGTGCATCCAATAGGTGTGTTTGTGTCATTGGATGATCAATTAGGTCATTTTCGTCCTCCCTAGGCTTATTCTTGTCCAATTAGGGTTTTTAACCAATCTTGTGCATCCAATAGGTGTGTTTGTGTCATTGGATGATCAATTAGGTCATTCTCGTCCTCCCTAGGCCTATTCTTGTCCAATTAGGGTTTTTAACCAATCTTGTGCATCCAATAAGTTCATTTGTGTCATTGGATGATCAATTAGGTCATTTTCGTCCTCACTAGGCATATTCTTGTCCAATTAGGGTTTTTAACCAATCTTGTGCATCCAATAAGTTCATTTGTGTCATTGGATTAACATTTAGGTCATTTTCGTCCTGCCTAGGCATATTCTTGTCCAATTAGGGTTTTTAACCAATCTTGTGCATCCAATAGGTGTGTTTGTGTCATTGGATGATCAATTAGGTCATTTTCGTCCTCCCTAGGCCTATTCTTGTCCAATTAGGGTCTTTAACCAATCTTGAGCATCGAATAAGATCATTTGCGTCATTGGATGATCAATTAGATCATTTTCGTCCTCCCTAGGCATATTCTTGTCCAATTAGGGTTTTTAACCAATCTTGTGCATCCAATAGGTGTGTTTGTGTCATTGGATGATCAATTAGGTCATTTTCGTCCTCCCTAGGCTTATTCTTGTCCAATTAGGGTTTCTAACCAATCTTGTGCATCCAATAGGTGTGTTTGTGTCATTGGATGATCAATTAGGTCATTCTCGTCCTTTCTAGGCCTATTCTTGTCCAATTAGGGTTTTTAACCAATCTTGTGCATCTAATAAGTTCATTTGTGTCATTGGATGATCAATTAGGTCATTTTCGTCCTCCCTAGGCATATTCTTGTCCAATTAGGGTTTTTAACCAATCTTGTGCATCCAATAAGTTCATTTGTGTCATTGGATGATCAATTAGGTCATTTTCGTCCTCCCTAGGCCTATTCTTGTCCAATTAGGGTTTTTAACCAATCTTGTGCATCTAATAAGTTCATTTGTGTCATTGGATGATCAATTAGGTCATTTTCGTCCTCCCTACGCATGTTCTTGTCCAACTAGGGTTTTTAACCAATCTTGTGCATCCAATAGGTGTGTTTGTGTCATTGGATGATCAATTAGGTCATTTTCGTCCTCCCTAGGCTTATTCTTGTCCAATTAGGGTTTTTAACCAATCTTGTGCATCCAATAAGTTCATTAGTGTCATTGAATGATCAATTAGGTCATTTTCGTCCTCCCTGGGCATGTTCTTGTCCAACTAGGGTTTTTAACCAATCTTGTGCATCCAATAGGTGTGTTTGTGTCATTGGATGATCAATTAGGTCATTTTCGTTCTCCCTAGGCTTATTCTTGTCCAATTAGGGTTTTTAACCAATCTTGTGCATCCAATAGGTGTGTTTATGTCATTGGATGATCAATTAGGTCATTTTCGTCCTCCCTAGGCTTATTCTTGTCCAATTAGGGTTTTTAACAAATCTTGTGCATCCAATAGGTGTGTTTGTGTCATTGGATGATCAATTAGGTCATTTTCGTCCTCCATAGGCTTATTCTTGTCCAATTAGGGTTTTTAACCAATCTTGTGCATCCGATAAGTTTGTTTGTGTCATTGAATTATTATTTAGGTCATTTTCGTCCTCCTTAGGCATATTCTTGTCCAATTAGAGTTTTTAACCAATCTTGTGCAACCAATAGGTGTGTTTGTGTCATTGGATGATCAATTAGGTTATTTTCATCCTCCCTAGGCATATTCTTGTCCAATTAGGGTTTTTAACCAATCTTGTGCATCCAATAGGTGTGTTTGTGTCATTGGATGATCAATTAGGTCATTTTCGTCCTCCCTAGGCCTATTCTTGTCCAATTAGGGTTTTTAACCAATCTTGTGCATCCAATAGGTGTGTTTGTGTCATTGGATGATCAATTAGGTCATTTTCGTCCTCTATAGGCTTATTCTTGTCCAATTAGGGTTTTTAACCAATCTTGTGCATCCAATAAGTAGAGTTGTGTCATTGGATTAACATTTAGGTCATTTTCGTCCTCCCTGGGCTTATTCTTGTCCAATTAGGGTTTTTAACCAATCTTGTGCATCCAATAGGTGTGTTTGTGTCATTGGATGATCAATTAGGTCATTTTCGTCCTCCCTAGGCTTATTCTTGTCCAATTAGGGTTTTTAACCAATCTTGTGCATCCAATAAGTTCATTAGTGTCATTGGATGATCAATTAGGTCATTTTCGTCCTCCCTAGGCATGTTCTTGTCCAACTAGGGTTTTTAACCAGTCTTGTGCATCCAATAGGTGTGTTTGTGTCATTGGATGATCAATTAGGTCATTTTCGTCCTCCCTAGGCTTATTCTTGTCCAATTAGGGTTTTTAACCAATCTTGTGCATCCAATAAGTTCATTAGTGTCATTGGATGATCAATTAGGTCATTTTCGTCCTCCCTAGGCATGTTCTTGTCCAACTAGGTTTTTTAACCAATTTTGTGAATCCAATAGGTGTGTTTGTGTCATTGGATGATCAATTAGGTCATTTTCGTCCTCCCTAGGCTTATTCTTGTCCAATTAGGGTTTTTAACCAATCTTGTGCATCCAATAAGTTCATTAGTGTCATTGGATGATCAATTAGGTCATTTTAATCCTCCCTAGGCATATTATTGTCCAATTAGGGTTTTTAACCAATCTTTTGCATCCAATAAGTTTGTTTGTGTCATTGAATTAATATTTAGGTCATTTTCGTCCTCCCTAGGCATATTATTGTCCAATTAGGGTTTTTAACCAATCTTGTGCATCCAATAGGTGTGTTTGTGTCATTGGATGATCAATTAGGTCATTTTCGTCCTCCCTGGGCTTATTCTTGTCCAATTAGGGTTTCTAACCAATCTTGTGCATCCAATAGGTGTGTTTGTGTCATTGGATGATCAATTAGGTCATTTTCGTCCTCCCTAGGCTTATTCTTGTCCAATTAGGGTTTCTAACCAATCTTGTGCATCCAATAGGTGTGTGTGTGTCATTGGATGATCTATTAGGTCATTTTCGTCCTCCCTAGGCTTATTCTTGTCCAATTAGGGTTTCTAACCAATCTTGTGCATCCAATAGGTGTGTTTGTGTCATTGGATGATCAATTAGGTCATTCTCGTCCTCCCTAGGCCTATTCTTGTCCAATTAGGGTTTTTAACCAATCTTGTGCATCAAATAAGTTCATTTGTGTCATTGGTGATCAATTAGGTCATTTTCGTCCTCCCTAGGCATATTCTTGTCCAATTAGGGTTTTTAACCAATCTTGTGCATCCAATAAGTTCATTTGTGTCATTGGATTAACATTTAGGTCATTTTCGTCCTGCCTAGGCATATTCTTGTCCAATTAGGGTTTTTAACCAATCTTGTGCATCCAATAGGTGTGTTTTTGTCATTGGATGATCAATTAGGTCATTTTCGTCCTCCCTAGGCATATTCTTGTCCAATTAGGGTTTTTAACCAATCTTGTGCATCCATTAAGTTCATTTGTGTCATTGGATTAACATTTAGGTCATTTTCGTCCTGCCTAGGCATATTCTTGTCCAATTAGGGTTTTAAACCAATCTTGTGCATCCAATAGGTGTGTTTGTGTCATTGGATGATCAATTAGGTCATTTTCGTCCTCCCTAGGCATATTCTTGTCCAATTAGGGTTTCTAACTAATCTTGTGCATCCAATAGGTGTGTTTGTGTCATTGGATGATCAATTAGGTCATTTTCGTCCTCCCTAGGCCTATTCTTGTCCAATTGGGTCTTTAACCAATCTTGTGCATCCAATAAGTTCATTTGTGTCATTGGATGATCAATTAGATCATTTTCGTCCTCCATAGGCATATTCTTGTCCAATTAGGGTTTTTAACCAATCTTGTGCATCCAATAGGTTTGTTTGTGTCATTGGATGATCAATTAGGTCATTTTCGTCCTCCCTAGGCCTATTCTTGTCCAATTAGGGTCTTTAACCAATCTTGTGCATCCAATAGGTGTGTTTGTGTCATTGGATGATCAATTAGGTCATTTTCGTCGTCCCTAGACTTATTCTTGTCCAATTAGGGTTTCTAACCAATCTTGTGCATCCAATAGGTGTGTTTGTATCATTGGATGATTAATTAGGTCATTTTCGTCCTCCCTAGGCTTATTCTTGTCCAATTAGGGTTTCTAACCAATCTTGTGCATCCAATAGGTGTGTTTGTGTCATTGGATGATCAATTAGGTCATTCTCGTTCTCCCTAGGCCTATTATTGTCCAATTAGGGTTTTTAACCAATCTTGTGCATCAAATAAGTTCATTTGTGTCATTGGTGATCAATTAGGTCATTTTCGTCCTCCCTAGGCATATTCTTGTCCAATTAGGGTTTTTAACCAATCTTGTGCATCCAATAGATGTGTTTGTGGCATTGGATGATCAATTAGGTCTTTTTCGTCCTCCCTAGGCTTATTCTTGTTCAATTAGGGTTTCTAACCAATCTTGTGTATCCAATAGGTGTGTTTGTGTCATTGGATGATCAATTAGGTCATTCTCGTCCTCCCTATTGCTAATCTTGTCGAATTAGGGTTTTTAACCAATCTTGTGCATCTAATAAGTTCATTTGTGTCATTGGATGATCAATTAGGTCATTTTCATCCTCCCTAGGCATATTATTGTCTAATTAGGGTTTTTAACCAATCTTGTGCATCCAATAAGTTCATTTGTGTCATTGGATTAACATTTAGGTCATTTTCATCCTGCCTAGGCATATTCTTGTCCAATTAGGGTTTTTAACCAATCTTGTGCATCCAATAGGTGTGTTTGTGTCATTGGATGATCAATTAGGTCATTTTCGTCCTCCCTGGGCCTATTCTTGTCCAATTAGGGTCTTTAACCAATCTTGTGCATCCAATAAGATCATTTGTGTTGTTGGATGATCACTTAGATCATTTTCGTCCTCCGTAGGCATATTCTTGTCCAATTACGGTTTTTAACCAATCTTGTGCATCCAATAGGTGTGTTTGTGTCATTGGATAATCAATTAGGTCATTTTCGTCCTCCCTAGGCTTATTCTTGTCCAATTAGGGTTTCTAACCAATCTTGTGCATCCAATAGGTGTGTTTGTGTCATTGGATGATCAATTAGGTCATTCTCGTCCTCCCTAGGCCTATTCTTGTCCAATTAGGGTTTTTAACCAATCTTGTGCATCTAATAAGTTCATTTGTGTCATTGGATGATCAATTAGGTCATTTTCGTCCTCCCTAGGCATATTCTTGTCCTATTAGGGTTTTAAACCAATCTTGTGCATCCAATAAGTTCATTTGTGTCATTGGATTAACATTTAGGTCATTTTCGTCCTGCCTAGGCATATTCTTGTCCAATTAGGGTTTTTAACCAATGTTGTGCATCCAATAGGTGTGTTTGTGTCATTGGATGATCAATTAGGTCATTTTCGTCCTCCCTAGGCCTATTCTTGTCCAATTAGGGTCTTTAACCAATCTTGTGCATCCAATAAGATCATTTGTTTCGTTGGATGATCACTTAGATCATTTTCGTCCTCCGTAGGCATATTCTTGTCCAATTACGGTTTTTAACCAATCTTGTGCATCCAATAGGTGTGTTTGTGTCATTGGATGATCAATTAGGTCATTTTCGTCCGCCCTAGGCTTAGTCTTGTCCAATTAAAGTTTCTAATCAATCTTGTGCATCCAATAGGTGTGTTTGTGTCATTGGATGATCAATTAGGTCATTCTCGTCCTCCCTAGGCCTATTCTTGTCCAATTAGGGTTTTTAACCAATCTTGTGCATCTAATAAGTTCATTTGTGTCATTGGATGATCAATTAGGTCATTTTCGTCCTCCCTAGGCATATTCTTGTCCAATTAGGGTTTTTAACCAATCTTGTCCATCCAATAAGTTCATTTGTGTCATTGGATGATCAATGAGGTCATTTTCGTCCTCCCTAGGCCTATTCTTGTCCAATTAGGGTCTTTAACCAATCTTGTGCATCCAATAAGATCATTTGTGTCATTGGATGATCAATTAGATCATTTTCGTCCTCCGTAGGCATATTCTTGTCCAATTAGGGTTTTTAACCAATCTTGTGCATCCAATAGATGTGTTTGTGTCATTGGATGATCAATTAGGTCATTCTCGTCCTCCCTAGGCCTATTCTTGTCCAATTAGGGTTTTTAACCAATCTTGTGCATCTAATAAGTTCATTTGTGTCATTGGATGATCAATTAGGTCATTTTCGTCCTCCCTAGGCATATTCTTGTCCAATTAGGGTTTTTAACCAATCTTGTGCATCCAATAAGTTCATTTGTGTCATTGGATTAACATTTAGGTCATTTTCGTCCTGCCTAGGCATATTCTTGTCCAATTAGGGTTTTTAACCAATCTTGTGCATCCAATAGGTGTGTTTGTGTCATTGGATGATCAATTAGGTCATTTTCGTCCTCCCTAGGCCTAGTCTTGTTCAATTAGGGTCTTTAACCAATCTTGTGCATCCAATAAGATCATTTGTGTCGTTGGATGATCAATTAGATCATTTTCGTCCTCAGTAGGCATATTATTGTCCAATTACGGTTTTTAACCAATCTTGTGCATCCAATAGGTGTGTTTGTGTCATTGGATGATCAATTAGGTCATTTTCGTCCTCCCTAGGCTTATTGTTGTCCAATTAGGGTTTCTAACCAATCTTGTGCATCCAATAGGTGTGTTTGTGTCATTGGATGATCAATTAGGTCATTTTCGTCCTCCCTAGGCTTATTCTTGTCCAATTAGGGTTTCTAACCAATCTTGTGCATCCAATAGGTGTGTTTGTGTCATTGGATGATCAATTAGGTCATTCTCGTCCTCCCTAGGCCTATTCTTGTCCAATTAGGGTTTTTAACCATTCTTGTGCATCAAATAAGTTCATTTGTGTCATTGGTGATCAATTAGGTCATTTTCGTCCTCCCTAGGCATATTCTTGTCCAATTAGGGTTTTTAACCAATCTTGTGCATCCAATAAGTTCATTTGTGTCATTGGATTAACATTTAGGTCATTTTCGTCCTGCCTAGGAATATTCTTGTCCAATTAGGGTTTTTAACCAATCTTGTGCATCCAATAGGTGTGTTTGTGTCATTGGATGATCAATTAGGTCATTTTCGTCCTCCCTAGGCCTATTCTTGTCCAATTAGGGTTTTTAACCAATCTTGTGCATCCAATAGGTGTGTTTGTGTCATTGGATGATCAATTAGGTCATTCTCGTCCTCCCTAGGCCTATTCTTGTCCAATTAGGGTTTTTAACCAATCTTGTGCATCAAATAAGTTCATTTGTGTCATTGGTGATCAATTAGGTCATTTTCGTCCTCCCTAGGCCTATTCTTGACCAATTAGGGTCTTTAACCAATCTTGTGCATCCAATAAGTTTATTTGTGTCATTGGATGATCAATTAGATCATTTTCGTCCTCCATAGGCCTATTCTTGTCCAATTAGGGTTTTTAACCAATCTTGTGCATCCAATAGGTGTGTTTTTGTCATTGGATGATCAATTAGGTCATTTTCGTCCTCCCTAGGCCTATTCTTGTCTAATTAGGGTCTTTAACCAATCTTGTGCATCCAATAAGATCATTTGTGTCATTGGATGATCAATTAGATCATTTTCGTCCTCCGTAGGCATATTCTTGTCCAATTAGGGTTTTTAACTAATCTTGTGCATCCAATAGATGTGTTTGTGTCATTGGATGATCAATTAGGTCTTTTTCGTCCTCCCTAGGCTTATTCTTGTTCAATTAGGGTTTCTAACCAATCTTGTGCATCCAATAGGTGTGTTTGTGTCATTGGATGATCAATTAGGTCATTCTCGTCCTCCCTAGGGCTAATCTTGTCCAATTAGGGTTTTTAACCAATCTTGTGCATCCAATAAGTTCATTTGTGTCATTGGATGATCAATTAGGTCATTTTCGTCCTCCCTAGGCATATTTTTGTCCAATTAGGGTTTTTAACCAATCTTGTGCATCCAATAAGTTCATTTGTGTCATTGGATTAACATTTAGGTCATTTTCGTCCTCCCTAGGCATATTCTTGTCCAATTAGGGTTTTTAACCAATCTTGTGCTTCCTATAGGTGTGTTTGTGTCATTGGATGATCAATTAGGTCATTTTCGTCCTCCCTAGGCTTATTCTTGGCCAATTAGGGTTTTTAACCAATCTTGTGCATCCAATAACTTTGTTTGTGTCATTGAATTAATATTTAGGTCATTTTCGTCCTCCCTAGGCATATTCTTGTCCAATTAGGGTTTTTAACCAATCTTGTGCATCCAATAGGTGTGTTTGTGTCATTGGATGATCAATTAGGTCATTTTCGTCCTCCCTAGGCTTATTCTTGTCCAATTAGGGTTTTTAACCAATCTTGTGCATCCCATAGGTGTGTTTGTGTCATTGGATGATCAATTAGGTCATTTTCGTCCTCCCTAGGCTTATTCTCGTCCAATTAGGGTTTTTAACCAATCTTGTGCATCCAATCAGTTCATTTGTGTCATTGGATTAACATTTAGGTCATTTTCGTCCTCCCTAGGCATATTCTTGTCCAATTAGGGTTTTTAACCAATCTTGTGCTTCCAATAGGTGTGTTTGTGTCATTGGATGATCAATTAGGTCATTTTTGTCCTCCCTAGGCTTCTTCTTGTCCAATTAGGGTTTTTAACCAATCTTGTGCATCCAATAAGTTTGTTGGTGTCATTGAATTAATATTTAGGTCATTTTCGTCTTCCCTAGGCATATTCTTGTCCAATTAGGGTTTTTAACCAATCTTGTGCATCCAATAGGTGTGTTTGTGTCATTGGATGATCAATTAGGTCATTTTCGTCCTCCCTAGGCTTATTCTTGTCCAATTAGGGTTTTTAACCAATCTTGTGCATCCAATAAGTTGAGTTGTGTCATTGGATTAACATTTAGGTCATTTTCGTCCTCAATAGGCTTATTCTTGTCCAATTAGGGTTTTTAACCAATCTTGTGCATTTAATAGGTGTGCTTGTGGCAATGGATGATCAATTAGGTCATTTTCGTCCTCCCTAGGCATATTCTTGTCCAATTAAGGTTTTTCACCAATCTTGTGCATCCAATAGGTGTGTTTGTGTCATTGGATGATCAATTAGGTCATTTTCATCCTCCCTAGGCTTATTCTTGTCCAATTAGGGTTTTTAACCGATCTTGTGCATCCAATAGGTGTGTCTGTGTCATTGGATGATCAATTAGGTCATTTTCGTCCTCCCTTGGCATATTCTTGTCCAATTAGGGTTTTTAACCAATCTTGTGCATCCAATAGGTGTGTTTGTGTCATTGGATGATCAATTAGGTCATTTTCGTCCTCCCTAGGCTTATTCTTGTCCAATTAGGGTTTTTAACCAATCTTGTGCATCCAATAGGTGTGTTTGTGTCATTGGATGATCAAGTAGGTCATTTTCGTCCTCCCTAAGCTTATTCTTGTCCAATTAGGGTTTTGAACCAATCTTGTGCATCCAATAACTTTGATTGTGTCATTGAATTAATATTTAGGTCATTTTCGTCCTCCCTAGGCATATTCTTGTCCAATTAGGGTTTTTAACCAATCTTGTGCATCCAATAGGTGTGTTTGTGTCATTGGATGATCAATTAGGTCATTTTCGTCCTCCCTAGGCTTATTCTTGTCCAATTAGGGTTTTTAACCAATCTTGTGCATCCAATAACTTTGTTTGTGTCATTGAATTAATTTTTAGGTCATTTTCCTCCTCCCTAGGCATATTCTTGTCCAATTAGGGTTTTTAACCAATCTTGTGCATCCAATAGGTGTGTTTGTGTCATTGGATGATCAATTAGGTCATTTTCGTCCTCCCTAGGCTTATTCTTGTCCAATTAGGGTTTTTAACCAATCTTGTGCATCCAATAAGTTCATTTCTGTCATTGGATTAACATTTAGGTCATTTTCGTCCTTCCTAGTCATATTCTTGTCCAATTAGGGTTTTTAACCAATCTTGTGCTTCCAATAGGTGTGTTTGTGACATTGGATGATCAATTAGGTCATTTTCGTCCTCCCTAAGCTTATTCTAGTCCAATTAGGGTTTTTAACCAATGTTGTGCATCCAATAGGTGTGTTTGTGTCATTGGATTAACATTTAGGTCATTTTCGTCCTCCCTAGGCTTGTTCTTGTCCAATTAGGGTTTTTAACCAATCTTGTGCATCCAATAGGTGTGTTTGTGTCATTGGATGATCAATTAGGTCATTTTCGTCCTCCCTAGGCTTATTCTTGTCCAATTAGGGTTTTTAACCAATCTTGTGCATCCATTAGGTGTTTTTGTGGCAATGGATGATCAATTAGGTCATTTTCGTCCACCCTAGGCTTATTCTAGTCAAATTAGGGTTTTTAACCAATCTTGTGCATCCAATAGGTGTGTTTGTGTCATTGGATGATCAATTAGGTCATTTTCGTCCTCCCTAGGCTTATTCTTGTCCAATTAGGGTTTTTAACCAATCTTGTGCATCCAATTAGTTCATTTGTGTCATTGGATTAACATTTAGGTCATTTTCATCCTGCCTAGGCATATTCTTGTCCAATTAGGGTTTTTAACCAATCTTGTGCATCCAATAGGTGTGTTTGTGTCATTGGATGATCAATTAGGTCATTTTCGTCCTCCCTAGGCATATTCTTGTCCAATTAGGGTTTTTAACGAATCTTGTGCATCCAATAGGTGTGTTTGTGTCATTGGATGATCAATTAGGTCATTTTCGTCCTCCCTAGGCTTATTCTTGTCCAATTAGGGTTTTAAACCAATCTTGTGCATCTAATAGGTGTGTTTGTGTCATTGGATGATCAATTAGGTCATTTTCGTCCTCCCTAGGCTTATTCTTGTCCAATTAGGGTTTTTAACCAATCTTGTGCATCCAATAGGTGTGTTTGTGTCATTGGATGATCAATTAGGTCATTTTCGTCCTCCCTAGGCTTATTCTTGTCCAATTATGGTTTTTAACCAATCTTGTACATCCAATAGGTGTGTTTGTGTCATTGGATTATCAATTAGGTCATTTTCGTCCTCCCTAGGCATATTCTTGTCCAATTAGGGTTTTTAACCAATCTTGTGCATCCAATAGGTGTGTTTGTGTCATTGGATGATCAATTAGGTCATTTTCGTCCTCCCTAGGCTTATTCTTGTCCAATTAGGGTTTTTAACCAATCTTGTGCATCCGATAAGTTTATTTGTGTCATTGAATTAATATTTAGGTCATTTTTGTCCTCCCTAGGCATATTCTTGTCCAATTAGGGTTTTTAACCAATCTTGTGCATCCAATAGGTGTGTTTGTGTCATTGGATGATCAATTAGGTCATTTTCGTCCTCCCTAGGCATATTCTTGTCCAATTAGGGTTTTTAACCAATCTTGTGCATCCAATAGGTGTGTTTGTGTCATTGGATGATCAATTAGGTCATTTTCGTCCTCCCAAGGCATATTCTTGTCCAATTAGGGTTTTTAACCAATCTTGTGCATCCAATAGGTGTGTTTGTGTCATTGGATGATCAATTAGGTCATTTTCGTCCTCCCTAGGCATATTCTTGTCCTATTAGGGTTTTTAACCAATCTTGTGGATCCAATAAGTTTATTTGTGTCTTTGAATTAATATTTATGTCATTTTCGTCCTCCCCAGACATATTCTTGTCCAATTAGGATTTTTAACAAATCTTATGCATCCAATAGGTGTGTTTGTGTCAATGGATGATCAATTAGGTTATTTACGTCCTCCCTAGGCTTATTCTTGTCCAATTAAAGTTTTTAACCAATCTTGTGCATCCAATAACTTTGTTTGTGTCATTAAATTAATATTTAGGTCATTTTCGTCCTCCCTATGCATATTCTTGTCCAATTAGGGTTTTTAACCAATCTTGTGCATCCAATAGGTGTGTTTGTGTCATTGGATGATCAATTAGGTCATTTTCGTCCTCCCTAGGCTTATTCTTGTCCAATTAGGGTTTTTAACCAATCTTGTGCATCCAATAGGTGTGTTTGTGTAATTGGATGATCAATTAGGCCATTTTCGTCCTCCCCAGGCATATTCTTGTCCAATTAGGGTTTTTAACCAATCTTGTGCATCCAATAGGTGTGTTTGTGTCATTGGATGATCAATTAGGTCATTTTCGTCCTCCCTAGGCATATTCTTGTCCAATTAGGGTTTTTAACCAATCTTGTGCATCCAATAGGTGTGTTTGTGTCATTGGATGATCAATTAGGTCATTTTCGTCCTCCCTAGGCTTATTCTTGTCCAATTAGGGTTTTTAACCAATCTTGTGCATCCAATACGTTCATTTGTGTCATTGGATTAACATTTTGGTCATTTTCGTCCTCCCTAGGCATATTCTTGCTCATTTAGAGTTTTAGACCAATCTTGTGCATCCAATAGGTGTGTTTGTGTCATTGGATGATCAATTAGGTAATTTTCGTCCTCCCAAAGCTTATTCTTGTCCAATTAGGGTTTTTAACTAATCTTGTGCATCCAATAAGTTCATTTGTGTCATTGGATGATCAATTAGGTCATTTTCGTCCTCCCTAGGCATATTCTTGTCCAATTAGGGTTTTTAACCAATCTTGTGCATCCAATAGGTGTGTTTGTGTCATTGGATGATCAATTAGGTCATTTTCGTCCTCCCTAGGCTTATTCTTGTCCAATTAGGGTTTTTAACCAATGTTGTGCATCCAATAGGTGTGTTTGTGTAATTGAATTAACATTTAGGTAATTTTCGTCCTCCCTAGGCATATTCTTGTCCAATTAGGGTTTTTAACCAATCTTGTGCATCCAATAGGTGTCTTTGTGTCATTGGATGATCAATTAGGTCATTTTCGTCCTCCCTAGGCCTATTCTTGTCCAATTAGGGTCTTTAACCAATCTTGTGCATCCAATAAGTTCATTTGTGTCATTGGATGATCAATTAGATCATTTTCGTCCTCCCTAGGCATATTCTTGTCCAATTAGGGTTTTTAACCAATCTTGTGCATCCAATAGGTGTGTTTGTGTCATTGGATGATCAATTAGGTCATTCTCGTCCTCCCTAGGCCTATTCTTGTCCAATTAGGGTTTTTAACCAATCTTGTGCATCAAATAAGTTCATTTGTGTCATTGGTGATCAATTAGGTCATTTTCGTCCTCCCTAGGCCTATTCTTGACCAATTAGGGTCTTTAACCAATCTTGTGCATCCAATAAGTTTATTTGTGTCATTGGATGATCAATTAGATCATTTTCGTCCTCCATAGGCCTATTCTTGTCCAATTAGGGTTTTTAACCAATCTTGTGCATCCAATAGGTGTGTTTTTGTCATTGGATGATCAATTAGGTCATTTTCGTCCTCCCTAGGCCTATTCTTGTCTAATTAGGGTCTTTAACCAATCTTGTGCATCCAATAAGATCATTTGTGTCATTGGATGATCAATTAGATCATTTTCGTCCTCCGTAGGCATATTCTTGTCCAATTAGGGTTTTTAACCAATCTTGTGCATCCAATAGATGTGTTTGTGTCATTGGATGATCAATTAGGTCTTTTTCGTCCTCCCTAGGCTTATTCTTGTTCAATTAGGGTTTCTAACCAATCTTGTGCATCCAATAGGTGTGTTTGTGTCATTGGATGATCAATTAGGTCATTCTCGTCCTCCCTATTGCTAATCTTGTCCAATTAGGGTTTTTAACCAATCTTGTGCATCTAATAAGTTCATTTGTGTCATTGGATGATCAATTAGGTCATTTTCATCCTCCCTAGGCATATTCTTGTCCAATTAGGGTTTTTAACCAATCTTGTGCATCCAATAAGTTAATTTGTGTCATTGGATTAACATTTAGGTCATTTTCATCCTGCCTAGGCATATTCTTGTCCAATTAGGGTTTTTAACCAATCTTGTGCATCCAATAGGTGTGTTTGTGTCATTGGATGATCAATTAGGTCATTTTCGTCCTCTCTAGGCCTATTCTTGTCCAATTAGGGTCTTTAACCAATCTTGTGCATCCAATAAGATCATTTGTGTCATTGGATGATCAATTTGGTCATTTTCGTCCTCCCTAGGCCTATTCTTGTCCAATTAGGGTCTTTAACCAATCTTGTGCATCCAATAGGTGTGTTTGTGTCATTGGATGATCAATTAGGTCATTTTCGTCCTCCCTAGACTTATTCTTGTCCAATTAGGGTTTCTAACCAATCTTGTGCATCCAATAGGTGTGTTTGTGTCATTGGATGATCAATTAGGTCATTTTCGTCCTCCCTAGGCTTATTCTTGTCCAATTAGGGTTTCTAACCAATCTTGTGCATCCAATAGGTGTGTTTGTGTCATTGGATGATCAATTAGGTCATTCTCGTCCTCCCTAGGCCTATTATTGTCCAATTAGGGTTTTTAACCAATCTTGTGCATCAAATAAGTTCATTTGTGTCATTGGTGATCAATTAGGTCATTTTCGTCCTCCCTAGGCATATTCTTGTCCAATTAGGGTTTTTAACCAATCTTGTGCATCCAATAGATGTGTTTGTAGCATTGGATGATCAATTAGGTCTTTTTCGTCCTCCCTAGGCTTATTCTTGTTCAATTAGGGTTTCTAACCAATCTTGTGCATCCAATAGGTGTGTTTGTGTCATTGGATGATCAATTAGGTCATTCTCGTCCTCCCTATTGCTAATCTTGTCGAATTAGGGTTTTTAACCAATCTTGTGCATCTAATAAGTTCATTTGTGTCATTGGATGATCAATTAGGTCATTTTCATCCTCCCTAGGCATATTATTGTCTAATTAGGGTTTTTAACCAATCTTGTGCATCCAATAAGTTCATTTGTGTCATTGGATTAACATTTAGGTCATTTTCATCCTGCCTAGGCATATTCTTGTCCAATTAGGGTTTTTAACCAATCTTGTGCATCCAATAGGTGTGTTTGTGTCATTGGATGATCAATTAGGTCATTTTCGTCCTCCCTGGGCCTATTCTTGTCCAATTAGGGTCTTTAACCAATCTTGTGCATCCAATAAGATCATTTGTGTTGTTGGATGATCACTTAGATCATTTTCGTCCTCCGTAGGCATATTCTTGTCCAATTACGGTTTTTAACCAATCTTGTGCATCCAATAGGTGTGTTTGTGTCATTGGATAATCAATTAGGTCATTTTCGTCCTCCCTAGGCTTATTCTTGTCCAATTAGGGTTTCTAACCAATCTTGTGCATCCAATAGGTGTGTTTGTGTCATTGGATTATCAATTAGGTCATTCTCGTCCTCCCTAGGCCTATTCTTGTCCAATTAGGGTTTTTAACCAATCTTGTGCATCTAATAAGTTCATTTGTGTCATTGGATGATCAATTAGGTCATTTTCGTCCTCCCTAGGCATATTCTTGTCCTATTAGGGTTTTTAACCAATCTTGTGCATCCAATAAGTTCATTTGTGTCATTGGATTAACATTTAGGTCATTCTCGTCCTGCCTAGGCATATTCTTGTCCAATTAGGGTTTTTAACCAATGTTGTGCATCCAATAGGTGTGTTTGTGTCATTGGATGATCAATTAGGTCATTTTCGTCCTCCCTAGGCCTATTCTTGTCCAATTAGGGTCTTTAACCAATCTTGTGCATCCAATAAGATCATTTGTGTCGTTGGATGATCACTTAGATCATTTTCGTCCTCCGTAGGCATATTCTTGTCCAATTACGGTTTCTAACCAATCTTGTGCATCCAATAGGTGTGTTTGTGTCATTGGATGATCAATTAGGTCATTTTCGTCCTCCCTAGGCTTATTCTTGTCCAATTAGGGTTTCTAACCAATCTTGTGCATCCAATAGGTGTGTTTGTGTCATTGGATGATCAATTAGGTCATTCTCGTCCTCCCTAGGCCTATTATTGTCCAATTAGGGTTTTTAACCAATCTTGTGCATCAAATAAGTTCATTTGTGTCATTGGTGATCAATTAGGTCATTTTCGTCCTCCCTAGGCATATTCTTGTCCAATTAGGGTTTTTAACCAATCTTGTGCATCCAATAGATGTGTTTGTAGCATTGGATGATCAATTAGGTCTTTTTCGTCCTCCCTAGGCTTATTCTTGTTCAATTAGGGTTTCTAACCAATCTTGTGCATCCAATAGGTGTGTTTGTGTCATTGGATGATCAATTAGGTCATTCTCGTCCTCCCTATTGCTAATCTTGTCGAATTAGGGTTTTTAACCAATCTTGTGCATCTAATAAGTTCATTTGTGTCATTGGATGATCAATTAGGTCATTTTCATCCTCCCTAGGCATATTATTGTCTAATTAGGGTTTTTAACCAATCTTGTGCATCCAATAAGTTCATTTGTGTCATTGGATTAACATTTAGGTCATTTTCATCCTGCCTAGGCATATTCTTGTCCAATTAGGGTTTTTAACCAATCTTGTGCATCCAATAGGTGTGTTTGTGTCATTGGATGATCAATTAGGTCATTTTCGTCCTCCCTGGGCCTATTCTTGTCCAATTAGGGTCTTTAACCAATCTTGTGCATCCAATAAGATCATTTGTGTTGTTGGATGATCACTTAGATCATTTTCGTCCTCCGTAGGCATATTCTTGTCCAATTACGGTTTTTAACCAATCTTGTGCATCCAATAGGTGTGTTTGTGTCATTGGATAATCAATTAGGTCATTTTCGTCCTCCCTAGGCTTATTCTTGTCCAATTAGGGTTTCTAACCAATCTTGTGCATCCAATAGGTGTGTTTGTGTCATTGGATGATCAATTAGGTCATTTTCGTCCTCCCTAGGATTATTCTTGTCCAATTAGGGTTTCTAACCAATCTTGTGCATCCAATAGGTGTGTTTGTGTCATTGGATGATCAATTAGGTCATTCTCGTCCTCCCTAGGCCTATTCTTGTCCAATTAGGGTTTTTAACCAATCTTGTGCATCTAATAAGTTCATTTGTGTCATTGGATTAACATTTAGGTCATTTTCGTCCTGCCTAGGCATATTCTTGTCCAATTAGGGTTTTTAACCAATCTTGTGCATCCAATAGGTGTGTTTGTGTCATTGGATGATCAATTAGGTCATTTTCGTCCTCCCTAGGCCTATTCTTGTCCAATTAGGGTCTTTAACCAATCTTGTGCATCCAATAGGTGTGTTTGTGTCATTGGATGATCAATTAGGTCATTTTCGTCCTCCCTAGGCTTATTCTTGTCCAATTAGGGTTTCTAACCAATCTTGTGCATCCAATAGGTGTGTTTGTGTCATTGGATGATCAATTAGGTCATTTTCGTCCTCCCTAGGATTATTCTTGTCCAATTAGGGTTTCTAATCAATCTTGTGCATCCAATAGGTGTGTTTGTGTCATTGGATGATCAATTAGGTCATTCTCGTCCTCCCTAGGCCTATTCTTGTCCAATTAGGGTTTTTAACCAATCTTGTGCATCAAATAAGTTCATTTGTGTCATTGGTGATCAATTAGGTCATTTTCGTCCTCCCTAGGCCTATTCTTGTCCAATTAGGGTCTTTAACCAATCTTGTGCATCCAATAAGTTCATTTGTGTCATTGGATTAACATTTAGGTCATTTTCGTCCTGCCTAGGCATATTCTTGTCCAATTAGGGTTTTTAACCAATCTTGTGCATCCAATAGGTGTGTTTCTGTCATTGGATGATCAATTAGGTCATTTTCGTCCTCCCTAGGCCTATTCTTGTCCAATTAGGGTCTTTACACAATCTTGTGCATCGAATAAGATCATTTGCGTCATTGGATGATCAATTAGATCATTTTCGTCGTCCCTAAGCATATTCTTGTCCAATTAGGGTTTTTAACCAATCTTGTGCATCCAATAGGTGTGTTTGTGTCATTGGATGATCAATTAGGTCATTTTCGTCCTCCCTAGGCTTATTCTTGTCCAATTAGGGTTTTTAACCAATCTTGTGCATCCGATAAGTTTGTTTGCGTCATTGAATTAATTTTAGGTCATTTTCGTCCTCCTTAGGCATATTCTTGTCCAATTAGGGTTTTTAACCAATCTTGTGCATCCAATAGGTGTGTTTGTGTCATTGGATGATCAATTAGGTCATTTTCGTCCTCCCTAGGCTTATTCTTGTCCAATTAGGGTTTTTAACCAATCTTGTGCATCCAATAACTTCCTTTGTGTCATTGGATTAACATTTTGGTCATATCCGTCCTCCCTAGGCATATTCTTGTCCAATTAGGGTTTTTAACCAATCTTGTGCATCCAATAGGTGTGTTTGTGTCATTGGATGATCAATTAGGTCATTTTCGTCCTCCCTAGGCTTATTCTTGTCCAATTAGGGTTTTTAACCAATCTTGTGCATCCAATAAGTTCATTTGTGTCACTGGATTAACATTTAGGTCATATCCGTCCTCCCAAGGCATATTCTTGTCCAATTAGGGTTTTTAACCAATCTTGTGCATCCAATAGGTGTGTTTGTGTCATTGGATGATCAATTAGGTCACTTTCGTCCTCCCTAGGCTTATTCTTGTCCAATTAGGGTTTTTAACCAATCTTGTGCATCCAATAAGATGAGTTGTGTCATTGGATTAACATTTAGGTCATTTTCGCACTCCCTAGGCATATTCTCGTCCAATTAGGGTTTTTAACCAATCTTGTGCATCCAATAAGTTCATTTGTGTTATTGGATTAACATTTAGGTCATTTTCGTCCTCCCTTGGCATATTCTTGTCCAATTAGGGTTTTTAACCAATCTTGTGCATCCAATAAGTTCATTTGTGTCATTGGATTTACATTTAGGTCATTTTCGTCCTCCCTAGGCATATTCTTGTCCAATTAGGGTTTTTAACCAATCTTGTGCTTCCAATAGGTGTGTTTGTGTCATTGGATGATCAATTAGGTCATTTCGTCTTCCCTAGGCATATTCTTGTCCAATTAGGGTTTTTAACCAATCTTGTGCATCCAATAGGTGTGTTTGTGTCATTGGATGATCAATTAGGTCATTTTCGTCCTCCCTAGGCATATTCTTGTCCAATTAGGGTTTTTAACCAATCTTGTGCATCCAATAGGTGTGTTTGTGTCATTGGATGATCAATTAGGTCATTTTCGTCCTCCCTGGGCCTATTCTTGTCCAATTAGGGTCTTTAACCAATCTTGTGCATCCAATAAGATCATTTGTGTCGTTGGATGATCACTTAGATCATTTTCGTCCTCCGTAGGCATATTCTTGTCCAATTACGGTTTTTAACCAATCTTGTGCATCCAATAGGTGTGTTTGTGTCATTGGATAATCAATTAGGTCATTTTCGTCCTCCCTAGGCTTATTCTTGTCCAATTAGGGTTTCTAACCAATCTTGTGCATCCAATAGGTGTGTTTGTGTCATTGGATGATCAATTAGGTCTTTTTCATCCTCCCTAGGCTTATTCTTGTTCAATTAGGGTTTCTAACCAATCTTGTGCATCCAATAGGTGTGTTTGTGTCATTGGATGATCAATTAGGTCATTCTCGTCCTCCCTAGGGCTAATCTTGTCCAATTAGGGTTTTTAACCAATCTTGTGCATCTAATAAGTTCATTTGTGTCATTGGATGATCAATTAGGTCATTTTCATCCTCCCTAGGCATATTCTTGTCCAATTAGGGTTTTTAACCAATCTTGTGCATCCAATAAGTTAATTTGTGTCATTGGATTAACATTTAGGTCATTTTCATCCTGCCTAGGCATATTCTTGTCCAATTAGGGTTTTTAACCAATCTTGTGCATCCAATAGGTGTGTTTGTGTCATTGGATGATCAATTAGGTCATTTTCGTCCTCTCTAGGCCTATTCTTGTCCAATTAGGGTCTTTAACCAATCTTGTGCATCCAATAAGATCATTTGTGTCATTGGATGATCAATTTGGTCATTTTCGTCCTCCCTAGGCCTATTCTTGTCCAATTAGGGTCTTTAACCAATCTTGTGCATCCAATAGGTGTGTTTGTGTCATTGGATGATCAATTAGGTCATTTTCGTCCTCCCTAGACTTATTCTTGTCCAATTAGGGTTTCTAACCAATCTTGTGCATCCAATAGGTGTGTTTGTGTCATTGGATGATCAATTAGGTCATTTTCGTCCTCCCTAGGCTTATTCTTGTCCAATTAGGGTTTCTAACCAATCTTGTGCATCCAATAGGTGTGTTTGTGTCATTGGATGATCAATTAGGTCATTCTCGTCCTCCCTAGGCCTATTATTGTCCAATTAGGGTTTTTAACCAATCTTGTGCATCAAATAAGTTCATTTGTGTCATTGGTGATCAATTAGGTCATTTTCGTCCTCCCTAGGCATATTCTTGTCCAATTAGGGTTTTTAACCAATCTTGTGCATCCAATAGATGTGTTTGTGGCATTGGATGATCAATTAGGTCTTTTTCGTCCTCCCTAGGCTTATTCTTGTTCAATTAGGGTTTCTAACCAATCTTGTGTATCCAATAGGTGTGTTTGTGTCATTGGATGATCAATTAGGTCATTCTCGTCCTCCCTATTGCTAATCTTGTCGAATTAGGGTTTTTAACCAATCTTGTGCATCTAATAAGTTCATTTGTGTCATTGGATGATCAATTAGGTCATTTTCATCCTCCCTAGGCATATTATTGTCTAATTAGGGTTTTTAACCAATCTTGTGCATCCAATAAGTTCATTTGTGTCATTGGATTAACATTTAGGTCATTTTCATCCTGCCTAGGCATATTCTTGTCCAATTAGGGTTTTTAACCAATCTTGTGCATCCAATAGGTGTGTTTGTGTCATTGGATGATCAATTAGGTCATTTTCGTCCTCCCTGGGCCTATTCTTGTCCAATTAGGGTCTTTAACCAATCTTGTGCATCCAATAAGATCATTTGTGTTGTTGGATGATCACTTAGATCATTTTCGTCCTCCGTAGGCATATTCTTGTCCAATTACGGTTTTTAACCAATCTTGTGCATCCAATAGGTGTGTTTGTGTCATTGGATAATCAATTAGGTCATTTTCGTCCTCCCTAGGCTTATTCTTGTCCAATTAGGGTTTCTAACCAATCTTGTGCATCCAATAGGTGTGTTTGTGTCATTGGATGATCAATTAGGTCATTTTCGTCCTCCCTAGGATTATTCTTGTCCAATTAGGGTTTCTAACCAATCTTGTGCATCCAATAGGTGTGTTTGTGTCATTGGATGATCAATTAGGTCATTCTCGTCCTCCCTAGGCCTATTCTTGTCCAATTAGGGTTTTTAACCAATCTTGTGCATCTAATAAGTTCATTTGTGTCATTGGATGATCAATTAGGTCATTTTCGTCCACCCTAGGCATATTCTTGTCCAATTAGGGTTTTTAACCAATCTTGTGCATCCAATAAGTTCATTTGTGTCATTGGATGATCAATTAGGTCATTTTCGTCCTCCCTAGGCATATTCTTGTCCAACTAGGGTTTTAAACCAATCTTGTGAATCCAATAGGTGTGTTTGTGTCATTGGATGATCAATTAGGTCATATTCGTCCTCCCTAGTCTTATTCTTGTCCAATTAGGGTTTTTAACCAATCTTGTGTATCCAATAGGTGTGTTTGTGTCATTGGATGATCAATTAGGTCATTTTCGTCCTCCCTAGGCTTATTCTTGTCCAATTAGGGTTTTTAACCAATCTTGTGCATCCAATAGGTGTGTTTGTGTCATTGGATGATCAATTAGGTCATTTTCGTCCTCCCTAGGCTTATTCTTGTCCAATTAGGGTTTTTAACCAATCTTGTGCATCCAATAAGTTTGTTTGTGTCATTGAATTAATATTTAGGTCATTTTCGTCCTCCCTATGCATATTCTTGTTCAATTAGGGTTTTTAACCAATCTTGTGCATCCAATAGGTGTGTTTGTGTCATTGGATGATCAATTAGGTCATTTTCGTCCTCCCTAGGCTTATTCTTGTCCAATTAGGGTTTTTAACCAATCTTGTGCATCCAATAACTTTGTTTGTGTCATTGAATTAATTTTTAGGTCATTTTCCTCCTCCCTAGGCATATTCTTGTCCAATTAGGGTTTTTAACCAATCTTGTGCATCCAATAGGTGTGTTTGTGTCATTGGATGATCAATTAGGTCATTTTCGTCCTCCCTAGGCTTATTCTTGTCCAATTAGGGTTTTTAACCAATCTTGTGCATCCAATAAGTTCATTTCTGTCATTGGATTAACATTTAGGTCATTTTCGTCCTTCCTAGTCATATTCTTGTCCAATTAGGGTTTTTAACCAATCTTGTGCTTCCAATAGGTGTGTTTGTGACATTGGATGATCAATTAGGTCATTTTCGTCCTCCCTAAGCTTATTCTAGTCCAATTAGGGTTTTTAACCAATGTTGTGCATCCAATAGGTGTGTTTGTGTCATTGGATTAACATTTAGGTCATTTTCGTCCTCCCTAGGCTTGTTCTTGTCCAATTAGGGTTTTTAACCAATCTTGTGCATCCAATAGGTGTGTTTGTGTCATTGGATGATCAATTAGGTCATTTTCGTCCTCCCTAGGCTTATTCTTGTCCAATTAGGGTTTTTAACCAATCTTGTGCATCCAATAACTTTGTTTGTGTCATTGAATTAATATTTGGGTCATTTTCGTCCTCCCTAGGCATATTCTTGTCCAATTAGGGTTTTTAACCAATCTTGTGCATCCAATAGGTGTGTTTGTGTCATTGGATGATCAATTAGGTCATTTTCGTCCTCCCTAGGCTTATTCTTGTCCAATTAGGGTTTTTAACCAATCTTGTGCATCCAATAAGTTCATTAGTGTCATTGGATAATCAATTAGTTCATTTTCGTCCTCCCTAGGCATATTATTGTCCAATTAGGGTTTTTAACCAATCTTGTGCATCCAATAAGTTTGTTTGTGTCATTGAATTAATATTTACGTCATTTTCGTCCTCCCTAGGCATATTATTGTCCAATTAGGGTTTTTAACCAATCTTGTGCATCCAATAAGTTCATTTGTGTTATTGGATTAACATTTAGGTCATATTCGTCCTCCGTAGGCATATTCTTGTCCAATTAGGGTTTTTAACCAATCTTGTGCATCCAATAGGTGTGTTTGTGTCATTGGATGATCAATTAGGTCATTTTCGTCCTCCCTAGGCTTATTCTTGTCCAATTAGGGTTTTTAACCAATCTTGTGCATCCAATAAGTTCATTAGTGTCATTGGATGATGAATTAGGTCATTTTCATCCTCCCTAGGCATGTTCTTGTCCAATTAGGGTTTTTAACCAATCTTGTGCATCCAATAGGTGTGTTTGTGTCATTGGATGATCAATTAGGTCATTTTCGTCCTCCCTAGGCTTATTCTTGTCCAATTAGGGTTTTTAACCAATCTTGTGCATCCAATAAGTTTGATTGTTTCATTGAATTAACATTTATGTCATTTTCGTCCTCCCTAGGCATATTCTTGTCCAATTAGGGTTTTTAACCAATCTTGTGCATCCAATAGGTGTGTTTGTGTCATTGGATGATCAATTAGGTCATTTTCGTCCTCCCTAGGCTTATTCTTGTCCAATTAGGGTTTTTAACCAATCTTGTGCATTAATAGGTGTGTTTGTGTCATTGGATGATCAATTAGGTCATTTTCGTCCTCCCTAGGCTTATTCTTGTCCAATTAGGGTTTTTAACCAATCTTGTGCATCCAATAGGTGTGTTTGTGTCATTGGATGATCAATTAGGTCATTTTCGTCCTCCCTAGGCTTATTCTTGTCCAATTAGGGTTTTTAACCAATCTTGTGCATCCAATAGGTGTATTTGTGTCATTGGATGATCAATAAAGTAATTTTCAGCCTCCCTAGGCTTATTCTTGTCCAATTAGGGTTTTTAACCAATCTTGTGCATCCAATAGGTGTGTTTGTGTCATTGGATGATCAATTAGGTCATTTTCGTCCTCCCTAGGCTTATTCTTGTCCAATTAGGGTTTTTAACCAATCTTGTGCATCCAATAGGTGTGTTTGTGTCATTGGATGATCAATTAGGTCATTTATCGTCCTCCCTAGGCTTATTCTTGTCCAATTAGGGTTTTTAACCAATCTTGTGCATCCAATAGGTTGAGTTGTGTCATTGGATTAACATTTAGGTCATTTTCGTCCTCCCTAGGCATATTCTTGTCCAATTAGGGTTTTTAACCAATCTTGTGCATCCAATAGGTGTGTTTGTGTCATTGGATGATCAATTAGGTCATTTTCGTCCTCCCTAGGCTTATTCTTGTCCAATTAGGGTTTTTAACCAATCTTGTGCATCCAATAGGTGTGTTTGTGTCATTGGATGATCAATTAGGTCATTTTCGTCCTCCCTAGGCTTATTCTTGTCCAATTAGGGTTTTTAACCATTCTTGTGCATCCAATAGGTGTGTTTGTGTCATTGGATGATCAATTAGGTCATTGTTGTCCTCCCTAGGCTTATTCTTGTCCAATTAGGGTTTTTAACCAATCTTGTGCATCCAATAGGTGTGTTTGTGTCATTGGATGATCAATTAGGTCATTTTCGTCCTCCCTAGGCTTATTCTTGTCCAATTAGGGTTTTTAACCAATCTTGTGCATCCAATAAATTGAGTTGTTTCAATGGATTAACATTTAGGTCATTTTCGTCCTCCCTAGGCTTATTCTTGTCCAATTAGGGTTTTTAACCAATCTTGTGCATCCAATAAGTTCATTTGTGTCATTGGATTAACATTTAGGTCATTTTCGTCCTCCCTAGGCATATTCTTGTCCAATTAGAGTTTTAGACAAAACTTGTGCATCCAATAGGTGTGTTTGGGTCATTGGATGATCAATTAGGTTATTTTCGTCCTCCATAGACTTATTCTTGTCCAATTAGGGTTTTTAACTAATTTTGTGCAACCAATAAGTTCATTTGTGTCATTGGATGATCAATTAGGTCATTTTCGTCTTCCCTAGGCACATTCTTATCCAATTAGGGTTTTTAACCAATCTTGTGCATCCAATAGGTGTGTTTGTGTCATTGGATGATCAATTAGGTCATTTTCGTCCTCCCTAGGCTTATTCTTGTCCAATTAGGGTTTTTAACCAATCTTGTGCATCCAATAGGTGTGTTTGTGTCATTGGATGATCAATTAGGTCATTTTCGTCCTCCCTAGGCTTATTCTTGTCCAATTAGGGTTTTTAACCAATCTTGTGCATCTAATAAGTTGAGTTGTGTCATTAGATTAACATTTAGGTCATTTTCATCCTCCCTAGGCATATTCTTGTCCAATTAGGGTTTTTAACCAATCTTGTGCATCCAATAGGTGTGTTTGTGTCATTGGATGATCAATTAGGTCATTTTCGTCCTCCCTAGGTTTATTCTTGTCCAATTAGGGTTTCTAACCAATCTTGTGCATCCAATAGGTGTGTTTGTGTCATTGGATGATCAATTAGGTCATTCTCGTCCTCCCTAGGCCTATTCTTGTCCAATTAGGGTTTTTAACCAATCTTGTGCATCTAATAAGTTCATTTGTGTCATTGGATGATCAATTAGGTCATTTTCGTCCTCCCTAGGCATATTCTTGTCCTATTAGGGTTTTTAACCAATCTTGTGCATCCAATAAGTTCATTTGTGTCATTGGATTAACATTTAGGTCATTTTCGTCCTGCCTAGGCATATTCTTGTCCAATTAGGGTTTTTAACCAATGTTGTGCATCCAATAGGTGTGTTTGTGTCATTGGATGATCAATTAGGTCATTTTCGTCCTCCCTAGGCCTATTCTTGTCCAATTAGGGTCTTTAACCAATCTTGTGCATCCAATAAGATCATTTGTGTCGTTGGATGATCACTTAGATCATTTTCGTCCTCCGTAGGCATATTCTTGTCCAATTACGGTTTCTAACCAATCTTGTGCATCCAATAGGTGTGTTTGTGTCATTGGATGATCAATTAGGTCATTTTCGTCCTCCCTAGGCTTATTCTTGTCCAATTAGGGTTTCTAACCAATCTTGTGCATCCAATAGGTGTGTTTGTGTCATTGGATGATCAATTAGGTCATTCTCGTCCTCCCTAGGCCTATTATTGTCCAATTAGGGTTTTTAACCAATCTTGTGCATCAAATAAGTTCATTTGTGTCATTGGTGATCAATTAGGTCATTTTCGTCCTCCCTAGGCATATTCTTGTCCAATTAGGGTTTTTAACCAATCTTGTGCATCCAATAGATGTGTTTGTGGCATTGGATGATCAATTAGGTCTTTTTCGTCCTCCCTAGGCTTATTCTTGTTCAATTAGGGTTTCTAACCAATCTTGTGTATCCAATAGGTGTGTTTGTGTCATTGGATGATCAATTAGGTCATTCTCGTCCTCCCTATTGCTAATCTTGTCGAATTAGGGTTTTTAACCAATCTTGTGCATCTAATAAGTGCATTTGTGTCATTGGATGATCAATTAGGTCATTTTCATCCTCCCTAGGCATATTATTGTCTAATTAGGGTTTTTAACCAATCTTGTGCATCCAATAAGTTCATTTGTGTCATTGGATTAACATTTAGGTCATTTTCATCCTGCCTAGGCATATTCTTGTCCAATTAGGGTTTTTAACCAATCTTGTGCATCCAATAGGTGTGTTTGTGTCATTGGATGATCAATTAGGTCATTTTCGTCCTCCCTGGGCCTATTCTTGTCCAATTAGGGTCTTTAACCAATCTTGTGCTTCCAATAAGATCATTTGTGTCGTTGGATGATCACTTAGATCATTTTCGTCCTCCGTAGGCATATTCTTGTCCAATTACGGTTTTTAACCAATCTTGTGCATCCAATAGGTGTGTTTGTGTCATTGGATAATCAATTAGGTCATTTTCGTCCTCCCTAGGCTTATTCTTGTCCAATTAGGGTTTCTAACCAATCTTGTGCATCCAATAGGTGTGTTTGTGTCATTGGATGATCAATTAGGTCATTCTCGTCCTCCCTAGGCCTATTCTTGTCCAATTAGGGTTTTTAACCAATCTTGTGCATCTAATAAGTTCATTTGTGTCATTGGATGATCAATTAGGTCATTTTCGTCCTCCCTAGGCATATTCTTGTCCTATTAGGGTTTTAAACCAATCTTGTGCATCCAATAAGTTCATTTGTGTCATTGGATTAACATTTAGGTCATTTTCGTCCTGCCTAGGCATATTCTTGTCCAATTAGGGTTTTTAACCAATGTTGTGCATCCAATAGGTGTGTTTGTGTCATTGGATGATCAATTAGGTCATTTTCGTCCTCCCTAGGCCTATTCTTGTCCAATTAGGGTCTTTAACCAATCTTGTGCATCCAATAAGATCATTTGTTTCGTTGGATGATCACTTAGATCATTTTCGTCCTCCGTAGGCATATTCTTGTCCAATTACGGTTTTTAACCAATCTTGTGCATCCAATAGGTGTGTTTGTGTCATTGGATGATCAATTAGGTCATTTTCGTCCTCCCTAGGCATATTCTTGTCCAACTAGGGTTTTTAACCAATCTTGTGCATCCAATAAGTTGAGTTGCGTCATTGGATTAACATTTAGGTCATTTTCGTCCTCCCTAGGCTTATTCTTGTCCAATTAGGGTTTCTAACCAATCTTGTGCATCCAATAGGTGTGTTTGTGTCATTGGATGATCAATTAGGTCATTTTCGTCCTCCCTAGGCTTATATTTGTCCAATTAGGGTTTCTAACAAATCTTGTGCATCCAATAGGTGTGTTTGTGTCATTGGATGATCAATTAGGTCATTTTCGTCCTCCCTAGGCTTATTCTTGTCGAATTAGGGTTTGTAACCAATCTTGTGCATCCAATAGGTGTGTTTGTGTCATTGGATGATCAATTAGGTCATTCTCGTCCTCCCTAGGCCTATTCTTGTCCAATTAGGGTTTTTAACCAATCTTGTGCATCCAATAGATGTGTTTGTGTCATTGGATGATCAATTAGGTCTTTTTCGTCCTCCCTAGGCTTATTCTTGTTCAATTAGGGTTTCTAACCAATCTTGTGCATCCAATAGGTGTGTTTGTGTCATTGGATGATCAATTAGATCATTTTCGTCCTCCATAGGCATATTCTTGTCCAATTAGGGTTTTTAACCAATCTTGTGCATCCAATAGGTGTGTTTTTGTCATTGGATGATCAATTAGGTCATTTTCGTCCTCCCTAGGCCTATTCTTGTCTAATTAGGGTCTTTAACCAATCTTGTGCATCCAATAAGATCATTTGTGTCATTGGAGGATCAATTAGATCATTTTCGTCCTCCGTAGGCATATTCTTGTCCAATTAGGGTTTTTAACCAATCTTGTGCATCCAATAGATGTGTTTGTGTCATTGGATGATCAATTAGGTCTTTTTCGTCCTCCCTAGGCTTATTCTTGTTCAATTAGGGTTTCTAACCAATCTTGTGCATCCAATAAGTTCATTTGTGTCATTGGATGATCAATTAGGTCATTTTCGTCCTCCCTAGGCCTATTCTTGTCCAATTAGGGTTTTTAACCAATCTTGTGCATCCAATAAGTTCATTTGTGTCATTGGATGATCAATTAGGTCATTTTTGTCCTCCCTAGGCATATTCTTGTCCAATTAGGGTTTTTAACCAATCTTGTGCATCCAATAAGTTCATTTGTGTCATTGGATGATCAATTAGGTCATTTTCGTCCTCCCTAGGCCTATTCTTGTCCAATTAGGGTTTTTAACCAATCTTGTGCATCCAATAGGTTGTTTGTGTCATTGGATGATCAATTAGGTCATTTTCGTCCTCCCTAGGCTTATTCTTGTCCAATTAGGGTTTCTAACCAATCTTGTGCATCCAATAGGTGTGTTTGTGTCATTGGATGATCAATTAGGTCATTTTCGTCCTCCCTAGGCTTATTCTTGTCCAATTAGGGTTTCTAACCAATCTTGTGCATCCAATAAGTGTGTTTGTGTCATTGGATGATCAATTAGGTCATTTTCGTCCTCCCTAGGCTTATTCTTGTCCAATTAGGGTTTTTAACCAATCTTGTGCATCCAATAGGTGTGTTTGTGTCATTAGATGATCAATTAGGTCATTTTCGTCCTCCCTAGGCTTATTCTTGTCCAATTAGGGTTTTTAACCAATCTTCTGCATCCAACAAGTTTGTTTATGTCATTGAATTAATATTTAGGTCATTTTTGTCCTCCCTAGGCATATTCTTGTCCAATTAGGGTTTTTAACCAATCTTGTGCATCCAATAGGTGTGTTTGTGTCATTGGATGATCAATTAGGTCATTTTCGTCCTCCCTAGGCATATTCTTGTCCAATTAGGGTTTTTAACCAATCTTGTGCATCCAATAGGTGTGTTTGTGGCAATGGATGATCAATTTGGTCATTTTCGTCCTCCCTAGGCTTATTCTTGTCCAATTAGGGTTTTTAACCAATCTTGTGCATCCAATAGGTGTGTTTGTGTCATTGGATAATCAATTTGGTCATTTTCGTCCTCCCTAGGCTTATTCTTGCCCAATTAGGGTTTTTAACCAATCTTGTGCATCCAATAAGTTGAGTTGTGTCATTGGATTAGCATTTAGGTCATTTTCGTCCTCCCTAGGCTTATTCTTGTCCAATTAGGGTTTTTAACCAATCTTGTGCATCCAATAAGTTCATTTGTGTCATTGGATTAACATTTAGGTCATTTTCGTCCTCCCTAGGCATATTCTTGTCCAATTAGGGTTTTTAACCAATCTTGTGCGTCCAATAGGTGTGTTTGTGTCATTGGATGATCAATTAGTTTATTTTCTTCCTCCCTAGACTTATTCGTGTCCAATTAGGGTTTTTAACTAATCTTGTGCATCCGATAAGTTCATTTGTGTCATTGGATGATCAATTAGGTCATTTTCGTCCTCCCTAGGCTTATTCTTGTCCAATTAGGGTTTTTAACCAATCTTGTGCATCCAATAAGTTCATTTGTGTCATTGGATTAACATTTAGGTCATTTTCGTCCTCCCTAGGCATATTCTTGTCCAATTAGGGTTTTTAACCAATCTTGTGCTTCCAATAGGTGTGTTTGTGTCATTGGATGATCAATTAGGTCATTTTCGTCCTCCCTAGGCATATTCTTGTCCAATTAGGGTTTTTAACCAATCTTGTGCATCCAATAAGTTTGTTTGTGTCATTGAATTAATATTTAGGTCATTTTCGTCCTCCCTAGGCATATTATTGTCCAATGAAGGTTTTTAACCAATCTTGTGCATCCAATAGGTGTGTTTGTGTCATTAGATGATCAATTAGGTCATTTTCGTCCTCCCTAGGCATATTTTGTCCAATTAGGGTTTTTAACCAATCTTGTGCATCCAATAAGTGTGTTTGTGTCATTGGATGATCAATTAGGTCATTTTCGTCCTCCCTAGGCTTATTCTTGTCCAATTATGGTTTTTAACCAGTCATGTGCATCCTATAAGTTTGTTTGTGTCATTGAATTAATATTTAGGTCATTTTCGTTCTCCCTTGGCATATTCTTGTCCAATTAGGGTTTTTAACCAATCTTGTGCTTCCAATAGGTGTGTTTGTGTCATTGGATGACCAATTAGGCCATTTTCTTCCTCCTTAGGCTTATGCTTGTCCAATTAGGGTTTTTAACCAATCTTGTGCATCCAAGAAGTGTGTTTGTGTCATTGGATGATCAATTAGGTCATTTTCGTCCTCCCTAGGCTTATTCTTGTCCAATTAGGGTTTTTAACGAATCTTGTGCATCCAATAAGTTGAGTTGTTTCATTGGATTAACATTTAGGTCATTTTCGTCCTCCCTAGACTTATTCTTGTCCAATTAGGGTTTTTAACCAATCTTGTGCATCCAATAAGTTCATTTGTGTCATTGGATTAACATTTAGGTCATTTTCGTCCTCCCTAGGCATATTCTTGTCCAATTAGGGTTTTTAACCAATCTTGTGCATCCAATAGGTGTGTTTGTGTCATTGGATGATCAATTAGGCCATTTTCGTTCTCCCTAAGCTTATTCTTGTCCAATTAGGGTTTTTA
Organism: Cicer pinnatifidum; assembly: GCA_037974775.1. Taxonomy (NCBI): domain Eukaryota; kingdom Viridiplantae; phylum Streptophyta; class Magnoliopsida; order Fabales; family Fabaceae; genus Cicer; species Cicer pinnatifidum. Next base: position 645,169 of record JBBPBR010000824.1, on the reverse strand, counting down.
AACAATCTTGTGCATCCAATAACTTTGTTTGTGTCATTGAATTAATATTTAGGTCATTTTCGTCCTCCCTAGGCATATTCTTGTCCAATTAGGGTTTTTAACCAATCTTGTGCATCCAATAGGTGTGTTTGTGTCATTGGATTATCAATTAGGTCATTTTCGTCCTCCCTAGGCTTATTCTTGCCCAATTAGGGTTTTTAACCAATCTTGTGCATCCAATAAGTTCATTTGTGTCATTGGATTAACATTTAGGTCATTTTCGTCCTCCCTAGGCATATTCTTGTCCAATTAGGGTTTTTAACCAATCTTGTGCTTCCAATAGGTGTGTTTGTGTCATTGGATGATCACTTAGGTCATTTCGTCCTCACTAGGCTTATTCTTGTCCAATTAGGGTTTTTAACCAATCTTGTGCATCCAATAGGTGTGTTTGTGTCATTGGATGATCAATTAGGTCATTTTCGTCCTCCCTAGGCTTATTCTTGTCCAATTAGGGTTTTTAACAAATCTTGTGAATCCAATAAGTTCATTTGTGTCATTGGATGATCAATTAGGTCATTTTCGTCCTCCCTAGGCTTATTCTTGTCCAATTAGGGTTTTTAACCAATCTTGTGCATCCAATAGGTGTGTTTGTGTCATTGGATGATCAATTAGGTCATTTTCGTCCTCCCTAGGCTTATTCTTGTCCAATTAGGGTTTTTAACCAATCTTGTGCATCCAATAAATTTGTTTGTGTCATTGAATTAATATTTAGGTCATTTTCGTCCTCCCTAGGCGTATTCTTGTCCAATTAGGGTTTTTAACCAATCTTGTGCATCCAATAAGTTCATTTGTGTCATTGGATTAACATTTAGGTCATTTTCGTCCTCCCTAGGCATATTCTTGTCCAATTAGGGTTTTTAACCAATCTTGTGCATCCAATATGTTCATTTGTGTTATTGGATTAAAATTTAGGTCATTTTCGTCCTCCCTTGGCATATTCTTGTCCAATTAGGGTTTTTAACCAATCTTGTGCATCCAATAGGTGTGTTTGTGTCATTGGATGATCAATTAGGTCATTTTCGTCCTCCCTAGGCATATTCTTGTCCAATTAGGGTTTTTAACCAATCTTGTGCATCCAATAGGTGTGTTTGTGTCATTGGATGATCAATTAGGTCATTTTAGTCCTCCTTAGGCTTATTCTTGTCCAATTAGTGTTTTTAACCAATCTTGTGCATCTAATAGGTGTGTTTGTGTCATTGGATGATCAATTAGGTCATTTTCGTCCTCCCTAGGCATATTCTTGTCCAATTAGGGTTTTTAACCAATCTTGTGCATCCAATAGGTGTGTTTGAGTCATTGGATGATCAATTAGGTCATTTTCGTCCTCCCTAGGCTTATTCTTGTCCAATTAGGGTTTCTAACCAATCTTGTGCATCCAATAGGTGTGTTTGTGTCATTGGATGATCAATTAGGTCATTTTCGTCCTCCCTAAGCCTATTCTTATCCATTTAGGGTTTTTAACCAATCTTGTGCATCTAATAAGTTCATTTGTGTCATTGGATATTCAATTAGGTCATTTTTGTCCTCCCTAGGCATATTCTTGTCCAATTAGGGTTTTTAACCAATCTTGTGCATCCAATAAGTTCATTTGTGTCATTGGATTAACATTTAGGTCATTTTCGTCCTCCCTAGGCATATTCTTGTCCAATTAGGGTTTTTAACCAATCTTGTGCATCCAATAGGTGTGTTTGAGTCATTGGATGATCAATTAGGTCATTTTCGTCCTCCCTAGGCCTATTCTTGTCCAATTAGGGTCTTTAACCAATCTTGTGCATCCAATAAGATCATTTGTGTCATTGGATGATCAATTAGATCATTTTCGTCCTCCGTAGGCATATTCTTGTCCAATTACGGTTTTTAACCAATCTTGTGCATCCAATAGGTGTGTTTGTGTCATTGGATGATCAATTAGGTCATTTTCGTCCTCCCTAGGCTTATTCTTGTCCAATTAGGGTTTCTAACCAATCTTGTGCATCCAATAGGTGTGTTTGTGTCATTGGATGATCAATTAGGTCATTCTCGTCCTCCCTAGGCCTATTCTTGTCCAATTAGGGTTTTTAACCAATCTTGTGCATCTAATAAATTCATTTGTGTCATTGGATGATCAATTAGGTCATTTTCGTCCTCCCTAGGCATATTCTTGTCCAATTAGGGTTTTTAACCAATCTTGTGCATCCAATAAGTTCATTTGTGTCATTGGATTAACATTTAGGTCATTTTCGTCCTGCCTAGGCATATTCTTGTCCAATTAGGGTTTTTAACCAATGTTGTGCATCCAATAGGTGTGTTTGTGTCATTGGATGATCAATTAGGTCATTTTCGTCCTCCCTAGGCCTATTCTTGTCCAATTAGGGTCTTTAACCAATCTTGTGCATCCAATAAGATCATTTGTGTCGTTGGATGATCAATTAGATCATTTTCGTCCTCCGTAGGCATATTCTTCTCCAATTACGGTTTTTAACCAATCTTGTGCATCCAATAGGTGTGTTTGTGTCATTGGATGATCAATTAGGTCATTTTCGTCCACCCTAGGCTTATATTTGTCCAATTAGGGTTTCTAACCAATCTTGTGCATCCAATAGGTGTGTTTGTGTCATTGGATGATCAATTAGGTCATTTTCGTCCTCCCTAGGCTTATTCTTGTCGAATTAGGGTTTGTAACCAATCTTGTGCATCCAATAGGTGTGTTTGTGTCATTGGATGATCAATTAGGTGATTTTCGTCCTCCCTAGGCCTATTCTTGTCCAATTAGGGTTTTTAACCAATCTTGTGCATCCAATAAGTTCATTTGTGTCATTGGATGATCAATTAGGTCATTTTTGTCCTCCCTAGGCATATTCTTGTCCAATTAGGGTTTTTAACCAATCTTGTGCATCCAATAAGTTCATTTGTGTCATTGGATTAACATTTAGGTCATTTTCGTCCTCCCTAGGCATATTCTTGTCCAATTAGGGTTTTTAACCAATCTAGTGCATCCAATATGTGTGTTTGTGTCATTGGATGATCAATTAGGTTATTTTCGTCCTCCCTAGGCATATTCTTGTCCAATTAGGGTTTTTAACCAATCTTGTGCATCCAATAGGTGTGTTTGTGTCATTGGATGATCAATTAGGTCATTTTTGTCCTCCCTAGGCTTATTCTTGCCCAATTAGGGTTTTTAACCAATCTTGTGCATCCAATAAGTTGAGTTGTGTCATTGGATTAGCATTTATGTCATTTTCGTCCTCCCTAGGCTTATTCTTGTCCAATTAGGGTTTTTAACCAATCTTGTGCATCCAATAAGTTCATTTGTGTCATTGGATTAACATTTAGGTCATTTTCGTCCTCCCTAGGCATATTCTTGTCCAATTAGGGTTTTTAACCAATCTTGTGCATCCAATAAGTTCATTTGTGTCATTGGATGAACATTAAGGTCATTTTCGTCCTCCCTAGGCTTATTCTTGTCCAATTAGGGTTTTTAACCAATCTTGTGCATCCAATAAGTTCATTTGTGTCATTGGATTAACATTTAGGTCATTTTCGTCCTCCCTAGGCATATTCTTGTCCAATTAGGGTTTTTAACCAATCTTGTGCATCCAATAGGTTTGTTTGTGTCATTGGATGATCAAATAGGTCATTTTCGTCCTCCCTAGGCTTATTCTTGTCCAATTAGGGTTTTTAACCAATCTTGTGCATCCAATAAGTTCATTTGTGTCATTGGATGATCAATTAGGTCATTTTCGTCCTCCCTAGGCTTATTCATGTCCAATTAGGGTTTTTAACCAATCTTGTGCATCCAATAAGTTCATTTGTGTCATTGGATTAACATTTAGGTCATTTTCGTCCTCCCTAGGCATATTCTTGTCCAATTAGGGTTTTTAACCAATCTTGTGCTTCCAATAGGTGTGTTTGTGATATTGGATGATCAATTAGCTCATTTCCGTCCTCCCTAGGCTTATTCTTGTCCAATTAGGGTTTTTAACCAATCTTGTGCATCCAATAAGTTTGTTTATGTCATTGAATTAATATTTAGGTCATTTTCGTCCTCCCTAGGCATATTCTTGTCCAATTAGGGTTTTTAACCAATTTTGTGCATCCAATAGGTGTGTTTGTGTCATTGGATGATCAATTAGGTCATTTTCGTCCTCCCTAGGCCTATTCTTGTCCAATTAGGGTCTTTAACCAATCTTGTGCATCCAATAAGTTTATTTGAGTCATTGGATGATCAATTAGATCATTTTCGTCCTCCCTAGGCATATTCTTGTCCAATTTGGGTTTTTAACCAATCTTGTGCATCCAATAGGTGTGTTTGTGTCATTGGATGATCAATTAGGTCATTTTCGTCCTCCCTAGGCTTATTCTTGTCCAATTAGGGTTTCTAACCAATCTTGTGCATCCAATAGGTGTGTTTGTGTCATTGGATGATCAATTAGGTCATTCTCGTCCTCCCTAGGCCTATTCTTGTCCAATTAGGGTTTTTAACCAATCTTGTGCATCTAATAAGTTCATTTGTGTCATTGGTGATCAATTAGGTCATTTTCGTCCTCCCTAGGCATATTCTTGTCCAATTAGGGTTTTTAACCAATCTCGTGCATCCAATAAGTTCATTTGTGTCATTGGATTAACATTTAGGTCATTTTCGTCCTGCCTAGGCCTATTCTTGTCCAATTAGGGTCTTTAACCAATCTTGTGCATCCAATAAGATCATTTGTGTCGTTGGATGATCAATTAGATCATTTTCGTCCTCCGTAGGCATATTCTTGTCCAATTACGGTTTTTAACCAATCTTGTGCATCCAATAGGTGTGTTTGTGTCATTGGATGATCAATTAGGTCATTTTCGTCCTCCCTAGGCTTATATTTGTCCAATTAGGGTTTCTAACCAATCTTGTGCATCCAATAGGTGTGTTTGTGTCATTGGATGATCAATTAGGTCATTTTCGTCCTCCCTAGGCTTATTCTTGTCGAATTAGGGTTTGTAACCAATCTTGTGCATCCAATAGGTGTGTTTGTGTCATTGGATGATCAATTAGGTCATTTTCGTCCTCCCTAGGCCTATTCTTGTCCAATTAGGCTTTTTAACCAATCTTGTGCATCCAATAAGTTCATTTGTGTGATTGGATGATCAATTAGGTCATTTTTGTCCTCCCTAGGCATATTCTTGTCCAATTAGGGTTTTTAACCAATCTTGTGCATCCAATAAGTTCATTTGTGTCATTGGATTAACATTTAGGTCATTTTCGTCCTCCCTAGGCATATTCTTGTCCAATTAGGGTTTTTAACCAATCTTGTGCTTCCAATAGGTGTGTTTGTGTCATTGGATGATCAATTAGGTCATTTTCGTCCTCCCTAGGCCTATTCTTGTCCAATTAGGGTCTTTAACCAATCTTGTGCATCCAATAAGTTCATTTGTGTCGTTGGATGATCAATTAGATCATTTTCGTCCTCCATAGGCATATTCTTGTCCAATTAGGGATTTTAACCAATCTTGTGCATCCAATAGGTGTGTTTGTGTCATTGGATGATCAATTAGGTCATTTTCGTCCTCCCTAGGCTTACATTTGTCCAATTAGGGTTTCTAACAAATCTTGTGCATCCAATAGGTGTGTTTGTGTCATTGGATGATCAATTAGGTCATTTTCGTCCTCCCTAGGCTTATTCTTGTCGAATTAGGGTTTGTAACCAATCTTGTGCATCCAATAGGTGTGTTTGTGTCATTGGATGATCAATTAGGTCATTCTCGTCCTCCCTAGGCCTATTCTTGTCCAATTAGGGTTTTTAACCAATCTTGTGCATCCAATAGATGTGTTTGTGTCATTGGATGATCAATTAGGTCTTTTTCGTCCTCCCTAGGCTTATTCTTGTTCAATTAGGGTTTCTAACCAATCTTGTGCATCCAATAGGTGTGTTTGTGTCATTGGATGATCAATTAGATCATTTTCGTCCTCCATAGGCATATTCTTGTCCAATTAGGGTTTTTAACCAATCTTGTGCATCCAATAGGTGTGTTTTTGTCATTGGATGATCAATTAGGTCATTTTCGTCCTCCCAAGGCCTATTCTTGTCTAATTAGGGTCTTTAACCAATCTTGTGCATCCAATAAGATCATTTGTGTCATTGGATGATCAATTAGATCATTTTCGTCCTCCGTAGGCATATTCTTGTCCAATTAGGGTTTTTAACCAATCTTGTGCATCCAATAGATGTGTTTGTGTCATTGGATGATCAATTAGGTCTTTTTCGTCCTCCCTAGGCTTATTCTTGTTCAATTAGGGTTTCTAACCAATCTTGTGCATCCAATAGGTGTGTTTGTGTCATTGGATGATCAATTAGATCATTTTCGTCCTCCATAGGCATATTCTTGTCCAATTAGGGTTTTTAACCAATCTTGTGCATCCAATAGGTGTGTTTTTGTCATTGGATGATCAATTAGGTCATTTTCGTCCTCCCTAGGCCTATTCTTGTCTAATTAGGGTCTTTAACCAATCTTGTGCATCCAATAAGATCATTTGTGTCATTGGAGGATCAATTAGATCATTTTCGTCCTCCGTAGGCATATTCTTGTCCAATTAGGGTTTTTAACCAATCTTGTGCATCCAATAGATGTGTTTGTGTCATTGGATGATCAATTAGGTCTTTTTCGTCCTCCCTAGGCTTATTCTTGTTCAATTAGGGTTTCTAACCAATCTTGTGCATCCAATAAGTTCATTTGTGTCATTGGATGATCAATTAGGTCATTTTCGTCCTCCCTAGGCCTATTCTTGTCCAATTAGGGTTTTTAACCAATCTTGTGCATCCAATAAGTTCATTTGTGTCATTGGATGATCAATTAGGTCATTTTTGTCCTCCCTAGGCATATTCTTGTCCAATTAGGGTTTTTAACCAATCTTGTGCATCCAATAAGTTCATTTGTGTCATTGGATGATCAATTAGGTCATTTTCGTCCTCCCTAGGCCTATTCTTGTCCAATTAGGGTTTTTAACCAATCTTGTGCATCCAATAAGTTCATTTGTGTCATTGGATGATTAATTAGGTCATTTTCGTCCTCCCTAGGCATATTCTTGTCCAATTAGGGTTTTTAACCAATCTTGTGCATCCAATAGGTGTGTTTGTGTCATTGGATGATCAATTAGGTTATTTTCGTCCTCCCTAGGCATATTCTTGTCCAATTAGGGTTTTTAACTAATCTTGTGCATCCAATACGTTCATTTGTGTCATTGGATGATAATTAGGTCATTTACGTCCTCCCTAGGCTTATTCTTGTCCAATTAGGGTTTTTAACCAATCTTGTGCATCCAATAACTTTGTTTGTGTCATTGAATTAATATTTAGGTCATTTTCGTCCTCCCTAGGCATATTCTTGTCCAATTATGGTTTTTAAACAATCTTGTGCATCCAATAGGTGTGTTTGTGTCATTGGATGATCAATTTGGTCATTTTCGTCCTTCCCAAGCTTATTCTTGTCCAATTAGGGTTTTTAACCAATCTTGTGCATCCAATAAGTTCATTTGTGTCATTGGATTAACATTTAGGTCATTTTCGTCCTCCCTAGGCATATTCTTGTCCAATTAGGGTTTTTAACCAATCTTGTGCATCCAATAGGTGTGTTTGTGTCATTGGATGATCAATTAGGTCATTTGCGTCCTCCCTAGGCTTATTCTTGTCCAATTAGGGTTTTTAACCAATCTTGTGCATCCAATAAGTTCATTAGTGTCATTGGATGATCAATTAGGTCATTTTCGTCCTCCCTAGGCAGGTTCTTGTCCAACTAGGGTTTTTAACCAATCTTGTGCATCCAATAGGTGTGTTTGTGTCATTGGATGATCAATTAGGTTATTTTCGTCCTCCCTAGGCTTATTCTTGTCCAATTAGGGTTTTTAACCAATCTTGTGCATCCAATAAGTTCATTTGTGTCATTGGATTAACATTTAGGTCATTTTCGTCCTCCCTAGGCATATTCTTGTCCAATTAGGGTTTTTAACCAATCTTGTGCATCCAATAAGTTGAGTTGTGTCATTGGATTAACATTTAGGTCATTTCCAACCTCCCTAGGCTTATTCTTATCCAATTAGGGTTTTTAACCAATCTTGTGCATCCAATAAGTTCATTTGTGTCATTGGATTAACATTTAGGTCATTTTCGTCCTCCCTAGGCATATTCTTGTCCAATTAGGGTTTTTAACCAATCTTGTGCATCCAATTGGTGTGTTTGTGTCATTGGTTGATCAATTAGGTCATTTTCGTCCTCCCTAGGCTTATTCTTGTCCAATTAGGGTTTTTAACCAATCTTGTGCATCCAATAGGTGTGTTTGTGTCATTGGATGATCAATTAGGTCATTTTCGTCCTCCCTAGGCTTATTCTTGTCCAATTAGGGTTTTGAACTAATCTTGTGCATCCAATAAGTTCATTTGTGTCATTGGATGATCAATTAGGTCATTTTCGTCCTCCCTAGGCTTATTCTTGTCCAATTAGGGTTTTTAACCAATCTTGTGCATCCAATAGGTGTGTTTGTGTCATTGGATGATCAATTAGGTCATTTTCGTCCTCCCTAGGCGTATTCTTGTCCAAGTAGGGTTTTTAACCAATCTAGTGCATCCAATAAGTTGAGTTGTGTCATTGGATTAACATTTAGGTCATTTTCGTCCTCCCTAGGCTTATTCTTGTCCAATTAGGGTTTTTAACCAATCTTGTGCATCCAATAAGTTCATTTGTGTCATTGGATTAACATTTAGGTCATTTTCGTCCTCCCTAGGCATATTCTTGTCCAATTAGGGTTTTTAACCAATCTTGTGCATCCAATAGGTGTGTTTGTGTCATTGGATGATCGATTAGGTAATTTTCGTCCTCCCTAGGCTTATTCTTGTCCAATTAGGGTTTTTAACCAATCTTGTGCATCAAAAAGGTGTATTTGTGTCATTGGATGATCAATTAGGTCATTTACGTCCTCCCTAGGCATATTCTTGTCCAATTAGGGTTTTTAACCAATCTTGTGCATCCAATAGGTGTGTTTGTGTCATTGGATGATCACTTAGGTCATTTTTGTCCTCCCTAGGCTTATGCTTGTCCAATTAGGGTTTTTAACCAATCTTGTGCATCCAATAGGTGTGTTTGTGTCATTGGATGATCAATTAGGTCATTTTCGTCCTCCCTAGGCATATTCTTGTCCAATTAGGGTTTTTAACCAATCTTGTGCATCCAATAGGTTTGGTTGTGTCATTGGATGAACATTTAGGTCATTTTCGTCCTCCCTAGGCTTATTCTTGTCCAATTAGGGTTTTTAACCAATCTTGTGCATCCAATAAGTTCATTTGTGTCATTGGATTAACATTTAGGTCATTTTCGTCCTCCCTAGGCATATTCTTGTCCAATTAGGGTTTTTAACCAATCTTGTGCATCCAATAAGTTCATTTGTGTCATTGGATGAACATTAAGGTCATTTTCGTCCTCCCTAGGCTTATTCTTGTCCAATTAGGGTTTTTAACCAATCTTGTGCATCCAATAAGTTCATTTGTGTCATTGGATTAACATTTAGGTCATTTTCGTCCTCCCTAGGCATATTCTTGTCCAATTAGGGTTTTTAACCAATCTTGTGCTTCCCATAGGTGTGTTTATGTCATTGGATGATCAATTAGGTCATTTTCGTCCTCCCTAGGCTTATTCTTGTCCAATTAGGGTTTTTAACCAATCTTGTGCATCCAATAAGTTCATTTGTGTCATTGGATTAACATTTAGGTCATTTTCGTCCTCCCTAGGCATATTCTTGTCCAATTAGGGTTTTTAACCAATCTTGTGCTTCCAATAGGTGTGTTTGTGTCATTGGATAATCAATTAGGTCATTTTCGTCCTCCCTAGGCTTATTCTTGTCTAATTAGGATTTTTAACCAATCTTGTGCATCCAATAAGTTTGTTTGTGTCATTGAATTAATATTTAGGTCATTTTCGTCCTCCCTAGGCATATTCTTGTCCAATTAGGATTTTTAACCAATCTTGTGCATCCAATAGGTGTGTTTGTGGCATTGGATGATCAATTAGGTCATTTTCGTCCTCCCTAGGCTTATTCTTGTCCAATTAGGGTTTTTAACCAATCTTGTGCATCCAATAGGCGTGTTTTTGTCATTGGATGATCAATTAGGTCATTTTCGTCCTCCGTAGGCTTTTTCTTGTCCAATTAGGGTTTTTAACCAATCTTGTGCATCCAATAAGTTCATTTGTGTCATTGGATTAACATTTAGGTCATTTTCGTCCTCCCTAGGCATATTCTTGTCCAATTAGGGTTTTTAACCAATCTTGTGCATCCAATAGGTGTGTTTATCTCATTGGATGATCAATTAGGTCACTTTGATCCTCCCTAGGCTTGTTCTTGTCCAATTAGGGTTTTTAACCAATCTTGTGCATCCAATAAGTTCATTTGTGTCATTGGATTAACATTTAGGTCATTTTCGTCCTCCCTAGGCATATTCTTGTCCAATTAGGGTTTTTAACCAATCTTGTGCATCCAATAGGTGTGTTTGTGTCATTGGATGATCAATTAGGTCATTTTCGTCCTCCCTAGGTTTATTCTTGTCCAATTAGGGTTTCTAACCAATCTTGTGCATCCAATAGGTGTGTTTGTGTCATTGGATGATCAATTAGGTCATTCTCGTCCTCCCTAGGCCTATTCTTGTCCAATTAGGGTTTTTAACCAATCTTGTGCATCTAATAAGTTCATTTGTGTCATTGGATTAACATTTAGGTCATTTTCGTCCTGCCTAGGCATATTCTTGTCCAATTAGGGTTTTTAACCAATCTTGTGCATCCAATAGGTGTGTTTGTGTCATTGGATGATCAATTAGGTCATTTTCGTCCTCCCTAGGCTTATTCTTGTCCAATTAGGGTTTATAACCAATCTTGTGCATCCAATAGGTGTGTTTGTGTCATTGGATGATCAATTAGGTCATTATTGTCCTCCCTAGGCTTATTCTTGTCCAATTAGGGTTTCTAACCAATCTTGTGCATCCAATAGGTGTGTTTGTGTCATTGGATGATCAATTAGGTCATTCTCGTCCTCCCTAGGCCTATTCTTGTCCAATTAGGGTTTTTAACCAATCTTGTGCATCAAATAAGTTCATTTGTGTCATTGGTGATCAATTAGGTCATTTTCGTCCTCCCTAGGCCTATTCTTGACCAATTAGGGTCTTTAACCAATCTTGTGCATCCAATAAGTTTATTTGTGTCATTGGATGATCAATTAGATCATTTTCGTCCTCCATAGGCCTATTCTTGTCCAATTAGGGTTTTTAACCAATCTTGTGCATCCAATAGGTGTGTTTTTGTCATTGGATGATCAATTAGGTCATTTTCGTCCTCCCTAGGCCTATTCTTGTCTAATTAGGGTCTTTAACCAATCTTGTGCATCCAATAAGATCATTTGTGTCATTGGATGATCAATTAGATCATTTTCGTCCTCCGTAGGCATATTCTTGTCCAATTAGGGTTTTTAACCAATCTTGTGCATCCAATAGATGTGTTTGTGTCATTGGATGATCAATTAGGTCTTTTTCGTCCTCCCTAGGCTTATTCTTGTTCAATTAGGGTTTCTAACCAATCTTGTGCATCCAATAGGTGTGTTTGTGTCATTGGATGATCAATTAGGTCATTCTCGTCCTCCCTAGGGCTAATCTTGTCCAATTAGGGTTTTTAACCAATCTTGTGCATCTAATAAGTTCATTTGTGTCATTGGATGATCAATTAGGTCATTTTCATCCTCCCTAGGCATATTCTTGTCCAATTAGGGTTTTTAACCAATCTTGTGCATCTAATAAGTTCATTTGTGTCATTGGATGATCAATTAGGTCATTTTCATCCTCCCTAGGCATATTCTTGTCCAATTAGGGTTTTTAACCAATCTTGTGCATCCAATAAGTTCATTTGTGTCATTGGATTAACATTTAGGTCATTTTCCTCCTGCCTAGGCATATTCTTGTCCAATTAGGGTTTTTAACCAATGTTGTGCATCCAATAGGTGTGTTTGTGTCATTGGATGATCAATTAGATCATTTTCGTCCTCCGTAGGCATATTCTTGTCCAATTACGGTTTTTAACCAATCTTGTGCATCCAATAGGTGTGTTGGTGTCATTGGATGATCAGTTAGGTCATTTTCGTCCTCCCTAGGCTTATATTTGTCCAATTAGGGTTTCTAACAAATCTTGTGCATCCAATAGGTGTGTTTGTGTCATTGGATGATCAATTAGGTCATTTTCGTCCTCCCTAGGCTTATTCTTGTCGAATTAGGGTTTGTAACCAATCTTGTGCATCCAATAGGTGTGTTTGTGTCATTGGATGATCAATTAGGTCATTTTCGTCCTCCCTAGGCCTATTCTTGTCCAATTAGGGTTTTTAACCAATCTTGTGCATCCAATAAGTTCATTTGTGTCATTGGATGATCAATTAGGTCATTTTCGTCCTCCCTAGGCCTATTCTTGTTCAATTAGGGTTTTTAACCAATCTTGTGCATCCAATAGGTGTGTTTGTGTCATTGGATGATCAATTAGGTCATTTTCGTCCTCCCTAGGCTTATTCTTGTCCAATTAGGGTTTCTAACCAATCTTGTGCATCCAATAGGTGTGTTTGTGTCATTGGATGATCAATTAGGTCATTTTCGTCCTCCCTAGGCCTATTCTTGTCCAATTAGGGTTTTTAACCAATCTTGTGCATCCAATAAGTTCATTTGTGTCATTGGATGATCAATTAGGTCATTTTCGTCCTCCCTAGGCAAATTCTTGTCTAATTAGGGTTTTTAACCAATCTTGTGCATCCAATAAGTTCATTTGTGTCATTGGATTAACATTTAGGTCATTTTCGTCCTCCCTAGGCATATTGTTGTCCTATTAGGGTTTTTAACCAATCTTGTGCATCCAATAGGTGTGTTTGTGTCATTGGATGATCAATTAGGTCATTTTCGTCCTCCCTAGTTCTATTCTTGTCCAATTAGGGTTTCTAACCAATCTTGTGCATCCAATAGGTGTGTTTGTGTCATTGGATGATCAATTAGGTCATTTTCGTCCTCCCTATGCCTATTCTTGTCCAATTAGGGTTTTTAACCAATCTTGTGCATCTAATAAGTTCATTTGTGTCATTGGATGATCAATTAGGTCATTTTTGTCCTCCCTAGGCATATTCTTGTCCAATTAGGGTTTTTAACCAATCTTGTGCATCCAATAAGTTCATTTGGGTCATTGGATTAACATTTAGGTCATTTTCGTCCTGCATAGGCATATTCTTGTCCAATTAGGGTTTTTAACCAATCTTGTGCATCCAATAGGTGTGTTTGTGTCATTGGATGATCAATTAGGTCATTTTCGTCCTCCCTAGGCTTATTCTTGTCCAATTAGGGTTTTTAACCAATCTTATGCATCCAATAGGGGTGTTTGTGTCATTGGATGATCAATTAGGTCATTTTCGCCCTCCCTAGGCTTATTCTTGTCCAATTAGGGTTCTTAACCAATCTTGTGCATTCAATAGGTGTGTTTGTATCATTGGATGATCAATTAGGTCATTTTCGTCCTCCCTAGGCATATTCTTGTCCAATTAGGGTTTTTAACCAATCTTGTGCATCCAATAAAGTTCATTTGTGTCATTGGATTAACATTTAGGTCATTTTCGTCCTCCCTAGGCATATTCTTGTCCAATTAGGGTTTTTAACCAATCTTGTGCATCCAATAGGTGTGTTTGTGTCATTGGATGATCAATTAGGTGTTTTTCGTCCTCCCTAGGCATATTCTTGTCCAATTAGGGTTTTTAACCAATCTTGTGCATCCAATAGGTGTGTTTGTGTCATTGGATGATCAATTAGGTCATTTTCGTCCTCCCTAGGCATATTCTTGTCCAATTAGGGTTTTTAACCAATCTTGTGCATCCAATAAGTTCATTTGTGTCATTGGATTAACATTTAGGTCATTTTCGTCCAGCCTAGGCATATTCTTGTCCAATTAGGGTTTTTAACCAATCTTGTGCATCCAATAGGTGTGTTTGTGTCATTGGATGATCAATTAGGTCATTTTCGTCCTCCCTAGGCTTATTCTTGTCCAATTAGGGTTTCTAACCAATCATGTGCATCCAATAGGTGTGTTTGTGTCATTGGATGATCAATTAGGTCATTCTCGTCCTCCCTAGGCCTATTCTTGTCCAATTAGGGTTTTTAACCAATCTTGTGCATCTAATAAGTTCATTTGTGTCATTGGATGATCAATTAGGTCATTTTTGTCCTCCCTAGGCATATTCTTGTCCAATTAGGGTTTTTAACCAATCTTGTGCATCCAATAAGTTCATTTGTGTCATTGGATTAACATTTAGGTCATTTTCGTCCTGCCTAGGCATATTCTTGTCCAATTAGGGTTTTTAACCAATCTTGTGCATCCAATAGGTGTGTTTGTGTCATTGGAAGATCAATTACGTCATTTTCGTCCTCCCTAGGCCTATTCTTGTCCAATTAGGGTCTTTAACCAATCTTGTGCATCCAATAAGTTCATTTGTGTCATTGGATGATCAATTAGGTCATTTTCGTCCTCCCTAGGCCTATTCTTGTCCAATTAGGGTTTTTAACCAATCTTGTGCATCCAATAAGTTCATTTGTGTCATTGGATGATCAATTAGGTCATTTTCGTCCTCCCTAGGCATATTCTTGTCCAACTAGGGTTTTTAACCAATCTTGTGCTTCCAATAGGTGTGTTTGTGTCATTGCATGATCAATTAGGTCATTTTCGTCCTCACTAGGCTTATTCTTGTCCAATTAGGGTTTTTAACAAATCTTGCGCATCCAATAAGTTCATTTGTGTCATTGGATGATCAATTAGGTCATTTTCGTCCTCCCTAGGCATATTCTTGTCCAACTAGGGTTTTTAACCAATCTTGTGCATCCAATAGGTGTGTTTGTGTCATTGGATGATCAATTAGGTCATTTTCGTCCTCCCGAGGCTTATTCTTGTCCAATTAGGGTTTTTAACCAATCTTGTGCATCCAATAAGTTCATTTGTGTCATTGGATGATCAATTAGGTCATTTTCGTCCTCCCTAGGCATATTCTTGTCCAATTAGGGTTTTTAACCAATCTTGTGCATCCAATAGGTGTGTTTGTGTCATTGGATGATCAATTAGGTAATTTTCGTCCTGCCTAGGCTTATTCTTGTCCAATTAGGGTTTTTAACCAATCTTGTGCATCTAATAGGTGTGTTTGTGTCATTGGATGATCAATTAGGTCATTTTCGTCCTCCCTAGGCTTATTCTTGTCCAATTAGGGTTTTTAACCAATCTTGTGCATCCGATAAGTTTGTTTGTGCCATTGGATGATCAATTATGTCATTTTCGTCCTCCCTAGGCTTATTCTTGTCCAATTAGGGTTTTTAACCAATCTTGTGCATCCAATAAGTTCATTTGTGTCATTGGATGATCAATTAGGTCATTTTCGTCCTCCCTAGGCATATTCTTGTCCAATTAGGGTTTTTAACCAATCTTGTGCATCCAATAGGTGTGTTTGTGTCATTGGATGATCAATTAGGTCATTTTCGTCCTCCCTAGGCTTATTCTTGTCCAATTAGGGTTTTTAACCAATGTTGTGCATCCAATAGGTGTGTTTGTGTAATTGAATTAACATTTAGGTAATTTTCGTCCTCCCTAGGCATATTCTTGTCCAATTAGGGTTTTTAACCAATCTTGTCCATCCAATAGGTGTCTTTGTGTCATTGGATGATCAATTAGGTCATTTTCGTCCTCCCTAGGCCTATTCTTGTCCAATTAGGGTCTTTAACCAATCTTGTGCATCCAATAAGTTCATTTGTGTCATTGGATGATCAATTAGATCATTTTCGTCCTCCCTAGGCATATTCTTGTCCAATTAGGGTTTTTAACCAATCTTGTGCATCCAATAGGTGTGTTTGTGTCATTGGATGATCAATTAGGTCATTTTCGTCCTCCCTAGGCTTATTCTTGTCCAATTAGGGTTTTTAACCAATCTCGTGCATCCAATAAGTTCATTTGTGTCATTGGATTTACATTTAGGTCATTTTCGTCCTCCCTAGGCATATTCTTGTCCAATTAGGGTTTTTAACCAATCTTGTGCATCCAATAGGTGTGTTTGTGTCATTGGATGATCAATTAGGTCATTTTCGTCCTCCTTAGGCTTATTCTTGTCCAATTAGGGTTTCTAACCAATCTTGTGCATCCAATAGGTGTGTTTGTGTCATTGGATGATCAATTAGGTCATTCTCGTCCTCCCTAGGCCTATTCTTGTCCAATTAGGGTTTTTAACCAATCTTGTGCATCTAATAAGTTCATTTGTGTCATTGGTGATCAATTAGGTCATTTTCGTCCTCCCTAGGCATATTCTTGTCCAATTAGGGTTTTTAACCAATCTCGTGCATCCAATAAGTTCATTTGTGTCATTGGATTAACATTTAGGTCATTTTCGTCCTGCCTAGGCCTATTCTTGTCCAATTAGGGTCTTTAACCAATCTTGTGCATCCAATAAGATCATTTGTGTCGTTGGATGATCAATTAGATCATTTTCGTCCTCCGTAGGCATATTCTTGTCCAATTACGGTTTTTAACCAATCTTGTGCATCCAATAGGTGTGTTTGTGTCATTGGATGATCAATTAGGTCATTTTCGTCCTCCCTAGGCTTATATTTGTCCAATTAGGGTTTCTAACCAATCTTGTGCATCCAATAGGTGTGTTTGTGTCATTGGATGATCAATTAGGTCATTTTCGTCCTCCCTAGGCTTATTCTTGTCGAATTAGGGTTTGTAACCAATCTTGTGCATCCAATAGGTGTGTTTGTGTCATTGGATGATCAATTAGGTCATTTTCGTCCTCCCTAGGCCTATTCTTGTCCAATTAGGGTTTTTAGGCAATCTTGTGCATCCAATAAGTTCATTTGTGTCATTGGATGATCAATTAGGTCATTTTTGTCCTCCCTAGGCATATTCTTGTCCAATTAGGGTTTTTAACCAATCTTGTGCATCCAATAAGTTCATTTGTGTCATTGGATTAACATTTAGGTCATTTTCGTCCTCCCTAGGCATATTCTTGTCCAATTAGGGTTTTTAACCAATCTTGTGCTTCCAATAGGTGTGTTTGTGTCATTGGATTATCAATTAGGTCATTTTCGTCCTCCCTAGGCCTATTCTTGTCCAATTAGGGTCTTTAACCAATCTTGTGCATCCAATAAGTTCATTTGTGTCATTGGATGATCAATTAGATCATTTTCGTCCTCCATAGGCATATTCTTGTCCAATTAGGGATTTTAACCAATCTTGTGCATCCAATAGGTGTGTTTTTGTCATTGGATGATCAATTAGGTCATTTTCGTCATCCCTAGGCTTATTCTTGTCCAATTAGGGTTTCTAACCAATCTTGTGCATCCAATAGGTGTGTTTGTGTCATTGGATGATCAATTAGGTCATTTTCGTCCTCCCTAGGATTATTCTTGTCCAATTAGGGTTTCTAACCAATCTTGTGCATCCAATAGGTGTGTTTGTGTCATTGGATGATCAATTAGGTCATTCTCGTCCTCCCTAGGCCTATTCTTGTCCAATTAGGGTTTTTAACCAATCTTGTGCATCAAATAAGTTCATTTGTGTCATTGGTGATCAATTAGGTCATTTTCGTCCTCCCTAGGCATATTCTTGTCCAATTAGGGTTTTTAACCAATCTTGTGCATCCAATAAGTTCATTTGTGTCATTGGATTAACATTTAGGTCATTTTCGTTCAGCCTAGGCATATTCTTGTCCAATTAGGGTTTTTAACCAATCTTGTGCATCCAATAGGTGTGTTTTTGTCATTGGATGATCAATTAGGTCATTTTCGTCCTCCCTAGGCCTATTCTTGTCCAAATAGGGTCTTTAACCAATCTTGTGCATCCAATAAGATCATTTGTGTCATTGGATGATCAATTAGATCATTTTCGTCCTCCGTAGGCATATTCTTGTCCAATTAGGGTTTTTAACCAATCTTGTGCATCCAATAGATGTGTTTGTGTCATTGGATGATCAATTAGGTCTTTTTCGTCCTCCCTAGGCTTATTCTTGTTCAATTAGGGTTTCTAACCAATCTTGTGCATCCAATAGGTGTGTTTGTGTCATTGGATGATCAATTAGATCATTTTCGTCCTCCATAGGCATATTCTTGTCCAATTAGGGTTTTTAACCAATCTTGTGCATCCAATAGGTGTGTTTTTGTCATTGGATGATCAATTAGGTCATTTTCGTCCTCCCTAGGCCTATTCTTGTCTAATTAGGGTCTTTAACCAATCTTGTGCATCCAATAAGATCATTTGTGTCATTGGAGGATCAATTAGATCATTTTCGTCCTCCGTAGGCATATTCTTGTCCAATTAGGGTTTTTAACCAATCTTGTGCATCCAATAGATGTGTTTGTGTCATTGGATGATCAATTAGGTCTTTTTCGTCCTCCCTAGGCTTATTCTTGTTCAATTAGGGTTTCTAACCAATCTTGTGCATCCAATAAGTTCATTTGTGTCATTGGATGATCAATTAGGTCATTTTCGTCCTCCCTAGGCCTATTCTTGTCCAATTAGGGTTTTTAACCAATCTTGTGCATCCAATAAGTTCATTTGTGTCATTGGATGATCAATTAGGTCATTTTTGTCCTCCCTAGGCATATTCTTGTCCAATTAGGGTTTTTAACCAATCTTGTGCATCCAATAAGTTCGTTTGTGTCATTGGATGATCAATTAGGTCATTTTCGTCCTCCCTAGGCATATTCTTGTCCAATTAGGGTTTTTAACCAATCTTGTGCATCCAATAAGTTCATTTGTGTCATTGGATTAACATTTAGGTCATTTTCGTCCTCCCTAGGCATATTCTTGTCCAATTAGGGTTTTTAACCAATCTTGTGCATCCAATAAGTGTGTTTGTGTCATTGGATGATCAATTAGGTCATTTTCGTCCTACCTAGGCCTATTCTTGTCCAATTAGGGTTTCTAACCAATCTTGTGCATCCAATAAGTTCATTTGTGTCATTGGATGATCAATTAGGTCATTTTCGTCCTCCCTAGGCCTATTCTTGTCCAATTAGGGTTTTTAACCAATCTTGTGCATCCAATAAGTTCATTTGTGTCATTGGATGATCAATTAGGTCATTTTCGTCCTCCCTAGGCATATTCTTGTCCAATTAGGGTTTTTAACCAATCTTGTGCTTCCAATAAGTTCATTTGTGTCATTGGATTAACATTTAGGTCATTTTCGTCCTCCCTAGGCATATTCTTGTCCAATTAGGGTTTTTAACCACTCTTGTGCATCCAATAGGTGTGTTTGTGTCATTGGATGATCAATTTAGGTCATTTTCGTCCTCCCTAGGCATATTCTTGTCCAATTAGGGTTTTTAACCAATCTTGTGCATCCAATAGGTGTGTTTGTGTCATTGGATGATCAATTAGGTCATTTTCGCCCTCCCTAGGCTTATTCTTGTCCAATTAGGGTTTGTAACCAATCTTGTGCATCCAATAAGTTCATTTGTGTCATTGGATTAACATTTAGGTCATTTTCGTCCTCCCTAGGCATATTCTTGTCCAATTAGGGTTTTTAACCAATCTTGTGCTTCCAATAGGTGTGTTTGTGTCATTGGATGATCAATTAGGTCATTTTCGTCCTCCCTAGGCTTATTCTTGTCCAATTAGGGTTTTTAACCAATCTTGGGCATCCAATAACTTTGTTTGTGTCATTGAATTAATATTTAGGTCATTTTCGTCCTCCCTAGGCATATTCTTGTCCAATTAGGGTTTTTAACCAATCTTGTGCATCCAATAGGTGTGTTTGTGTCATTGGATGATCAATTAGGTCATTTTCGTCCTCCCTAGGCTTATTCTTGTCCAATTAGGGTTTCTAACCAATCATGTGCATCCAATAGGTGTGTTTGTGTCATTGGATGATCAATTAGGTCATTCTCGTCCTCCCTAGGCCTATTCTTGTCCAATTAGGGTTTTTAACCAATCTTGTGCATCTAATAAGTTCATTTGTGTCATTGGATGATCAATTAGGTCATTTTTGTCCTCCCTAGGCATATTCTTGTCCAATTAGGGTTTTTAACCAATCTTGTGCATCCAATAAGTTCATTTGTGTCATTGGATTAACATTTAGGTCATTTTCGTCCTCCCTAGGCATATTCTTGTCCAATTAGGGTTTTTAACCAATCTTGTGCTTCCAATAGGTGAGTTTGTATCATTGGATGATCAATTAGGTCATTTTCGTCCTCACTAGGCTTATTCTTGTCCAATTAGGGTTTTTAACCAATCTTGTGCATCCAATAGGTGTGTTTGTGTCATTGGATGATCAATTAGGTCATTTTCGTCCTCTCTAGGCTTATTCTTGCCCAATTAGGGTTTTTAACCAATCTTGTGCATCCAATAAGTTCATTTGTGTCATTGGATTAACATTTAGGTCATTTTCGTCCTCCCTAGGCATATTCTTGTCCAATTAGGGTTTTTAACCAATCTTGTGCTTCCAATAGGTGTGTTTGTGTCATTGGATTATCACTTAGGTCATTTTCGTCCTCACTATGCTTATTCTTGTCCAATTAGGGTTTTTAACCAATCTTGTGCATCCAATAGGTGTGTTTGTGTCATTGGATGATCAATTAGGTCATTTTCGTCCTCCCTAGGCTTATTCTTGTCCAATTAGGGTTTTTAACCAATCTTGTGCATCCAATAGGTGTGTTTGTGTCATTGGATGATCAATTAGGTCATTTTCGTCCTCCCTAGGCTTATTCTTGCCCAATTAAAGTTTTTAACCAATCTTGTGCATCCAATAAGTTGAGTTGTGTCATTGGATTAGAATTTAGGTCATTTTCGTCTTCCCTAGGCTTATTCTTGTCCAATTAGGGTTTTTAACCAATCTTGTGCATCCAATAGGTGTGATTGTGTCATTGGATGATTAATTAGGTCATTTTCGTTCTCCCTAGGCATATTCTTGTCCAGTTAGGGTTTTTAACCAATCTTGTGCATCCAATAGGTGTGTTTGTGTCATTGGATGATCAATTAGGTCATTTTCGTCCTCCCTAGGCTTATTCTTGTCCAATTAGGGTTTTTAACCAATCTTGTGCATCCAATAGGTGTGTTTGTGTCATTGGATGATCAATTAGGTCAATTTCGTCCTCCCTAAGCATATTCTTGTCCAATTAGGGTTTTTAACCAATCTTGTGCATCCAATAAGTTCATTTGTGTCATTGGATTAACATTTAGGTCATTTTCGTCCTCCCTAGGCATATTCTTGTCCAATTAGGGTTTTTAACCAATCTTGTGCTTCCAATAGATGTGTTTAGGTCATTGGATGATCAATTAGGTCATTTTCGTCCTCCCTAGGCTTATTCTTGTCCAATTAGGGTTTTTAACCAATCTTGTGCATCCAATAACTTTGTTTGTGTCATTGAATTAATATTTAGGTCATTTTCGTCCTCACTAGGCATATTCTTGTCCAATTAGGGTTTTTAACCAATCTTGTGCATCCAATAGGTGTGTTTGTGTCATTGGATGATCAATTAGGTCATTTTCGTCCTCCCTAGGCTTATTGTTGTCCAATTAGGGTTTTTAACCAATCTTGTTCATCCAATACGTTCATTTGTGTCATTGGATTAACATTTTGGTCATTTTCGTCCTCCCTAGGCATATTCTTGTTCAATTAGAGTTTTAGACCAATCTTGTGCATCCAATAGGTGTGTTTGTGTCATTGGATGATCAATTAGGTTATTTTCGTCCTCCCTAGGCTTATTCTTGTCCAATTAGGGTTTTTCACAAATCTTGTGCATTCAATAAGTTCATTTGTGTCATTGGATGGTCAATTAGGTCATTTTCGTCCTCCCTATGCATATTCTTGTCCAATTAGGGTTTTTAACCAATCTTGTGCATCCAATAGGTGTGTTTGTGTCATTGGATGATCAATTAGGTCATTTTCCTCCTCCCTAGGCTTATTCTTGTCCAATTAGGGTTTTTAACCGATCTTGTGCATCCAATAGGTGTGTTTGTGTCATTGGATGATCAATTAGGTCATTTTCGTCCTCCCTAGGCATATTCTTGTCCAATTAGGGTTTTTAACCAATCTTGTGCATCCAATAGGTGTGTTTGTGTCATTGGATGATCAATTAGGTCATTTTAGTCCTCCCTAGGCCTATTCTTGTCCAATTAGGGTCTTTAACCAATCTTGTGCATCCAATAAGTTCATTTGTGTCATTGGATGATCAATTAGATCATTTTCGTCCTCCCTAGGCAATTCTTGTCCAATTAGGGTTTTTAACCAATCTTGTGCATCCAATAGGTGTGTTTGTGTCATTGGATGATCAATTAGGTCATTTTCGTCCTCCCTAGGCTTATTCTTGTCCAATTAGGGTTTCTAACCAATCTTGTGCATCCAATAGGTGTGTTTGTGTCATTGGATGATCAATTAGGTCATTTTCGTCCTCCCTAGGATTATTCTTGTCCAATTAGGGTTTCTAACCAATCTTGTGCATCCAATAGGTGTGTTTGTGTCATTGGATGATCAATTAGGTCATTCTCGTCTTCCCTAGGCCTATTCTTGTCCAATTAGGGTTTTTAACCAATCTTGTGCATCAAATAAGTTCATTTGTGTCATTGGTGATCAATTAGGTCATTTTCGTCCTCCCTAGGCCTATTCTTTTCCAATTAGGGTCTTTAACCAATCTTGTGCATCCAATAAGTTTATTTGTGTCATTGGATGATCAATTAGATCATTTTGGTCCTCCATAGGCATATTCTTGTCCAATTAGGGTTTTTAACCAATCTTGTGCATCCAATAGGTGTGTTTTTGTCATTGGATGATCAATTAGGTCATTTTCGTCCTCCCTAGGCCTACTCTTGTCTAATTAGGGTCTTTAACCAATCTTGTGCATCCAATAAGATCATTTGTGTCATTGGATGATCAATTAGATCATTTTCGTCCTCCGTAGGCATATTCTTGTCCAATTAGGGTTTTTAACCAATCTTGTGCATCCAATAGATGTGTTTGTGTCATTGGATGATCAATTAGGTCTTTTTCATCCTCCCTAGGCTTATTCTTGTTCAATTAGGGTTTCTAACCAATCTTGTGCATCCAATAGGTGTGTTTGTGTCATTGGATGATCAATTAGGTCATTCTCGTCATCCCTAGGGCTAATCTTGTCCAATTAGGGTTTTTAACCAATCTTGTGCATCTAATAAGTTCAATCTTGTGCATCTAATAAGTTCATTTGTGTCATTGGATGATCAATTAGGTCATTTTCATCCTCCCTAGGCATATTCTTGTCCAATTAGGGTTTTTAACCAATCTTGTGCATCCAATAAGTTAATTTGTGTCATTGGATTAACATTTAGGTCATTTTCATCCTGCCTAGGCATATTCTTGTCCAATTAGGGTTTTTAACCAATCTTGTGCATCCAATAGGTGTGTTTGTGTCATTGGATGATCAATTAGGTCATTTTCGTCCTCTCTAGGCCTATTCTTGTCCAATTAGGGTCTTTAACCAATCTTGTGCATCCAATAAGATCATTTGTGTCATTGGATGATCAATTTGGTCATTTTCGTCCTCCCTAGGCCTATTCTTGTCCAATTAGGGTCTTTAACCAATCTTGTGCATCCAATAGGTGTGTTTGTGTCATTGGATGATCAATTAGGTCATTTTCGTCCTCCCTAGACTTATTCTTGTCCAATTAGGGTTTCTAACCAATCTTGTGCATCCAATAGGTGTGTTTGTGTCATTGGATGATCAATTAGGTCATTTTCGTCCTCCCTAGGCTTATTCTTGTCCAATTAGGGTTTCTAACCAATCTTGTGCATCCAATAGGTGTGTTTGTGTCATTGGATGATCAATTAGGTCATTCTCGTCCTCCCTAGGCCTATTATTGTCCAATTAGGGTTTTTAACCAATCT
The DNA here is from genome assembly GCA_037974775.1 of Cicer pinnatifidum. Lineage (NCBI taxonomy): Eukaryota > Viridiplantae > Streptophyta > Magnoliopsida > Fabales > Fabaceae > Cicer > Cicer pinnatifidum. Next base: position 621,244 of record JBBPBR010000824.1, on the reverse strand, counting down.
TGTGCATCAAATAAGTTCATTTGTGTCATTGGTGATCAATTAGGTCATTTTCGTCCTCCCTAGGCATATTCTTGTCCAATTAGGGTTTTTAACCAATCTTGTGCATCCAATAGATGTGTTTGTAGCATTGGATGATCAATTAGGTCTTTTTCGTCCTCCCTAGGCTTATTCTTGTTCAATTAGGGTTTCTAACCAATCTTGTGCATCCAATAGGTGTGTTTGTGTCATTGGATGATCAATTAGGTCATTCTCGTCCTCCCTATTGCTAATCTTGTCGAATTAGGGTTTTTAACCAATCTTGTGCATCTAATAAGTTCATTTGTGTCATTGGATGATCAATTAGGTCATTTTCATCCTCCCTAGGCATATTATTGTCTAATTAGGGTTTTTAACCAATCTTGTGCATCCAATAAGTTCATTTGTGTCATTGGATTAACATTTAGGTCATTTTCATCCTGCCTAGGCATATTCTTGTCCAATTAGGGTTTTTAACCAATCTTGTGCATCCAATAGGTGTGTTTGTGTCATTGGATGATCAATTAGGTCATTTTCGTCCTCCCTGGGCCTATTCTTGTCCAATTAGGGTCTTTAACCAATCTTGTGCATCCAATAAGATCATTTGTGTTGTTGGATGATCACTTAGATCATTTTCGTCCTCCGTAGGCATATTCTTGTCCAATTACGGTTTTTAACCAATCTTGTGCATCCAATAGGTGTGTTTGTGTCATTGGATAATCAATTAGGTCATTTTCGTCCTCCCTAGGCTTATTCTTGTCCAATTAGGGTTTCTAACCAATCTTGTGCATCCAATAGGTGTGTTTGTGTCATTGGATGATCAATTAGGTCATTTTCGTCCTCCCTAGGATTATTCTTGTCCAATTAGGGTTTCTAACCAATCTTGTGCATCCAATAGGTGTGTTTGTGTCATTGGATGATCAATTAGGTCATTCTCGTCCTCCCTAGGCCTATTCTTGTCCAATTAGGGTTTTTAACCAATCTTGTGCATCAAATAAGTTCATTTGTGTCATTGGTGATCAATTAGGTCATTTTCGTCCTCCCTAGGCATATTCTTGTCCAATTAGGGTTTTTAACCAATCTTGTGCATCCAATAGGTGTGTTTGTGTCATTGGATGATCAATTAGGTCATTTTCGTCCTCCCTAGGCTTATTCTTGTCCAATTAGGGTTTCTAACCAATCTTGTGCATCCAATAGGTGTGTTTGTGTCATTGGATGATCAATTAGGTCATTTTCGTCCTCCCTAGGCTTATTCTTGTCCAATTAAGGTTTCTAACCAATCTTGTGCATCCAATAGGTGTGTTTGTGTCATTGGATGATCAATTAGGTCATTCTCGTCCTCCCTAGGCCTATTCTTGTCCAATTAGGGTTTTTAATCAATCTTGTGCATCAAATAAGTTCATTTGTGTCATTGGTGATCAATTAGGTCATTTTCGTCCTCCCTAGGCATATTCTTGTCCAATTAGGGTTTTTAACCAATCTTGTGCATCCAATAAGTTCATTTGTGTCATTGGATTAACATTTAGTTCATTTTCGTCCTGCCTAGGAATATTCTTGTCCAATTAGGGTTTTTAACCAATCTTGTGCATCCAATAGGTGTGTTTGTGTCATTGGATGATCAATTAGGTCATTTTCGTCCTCCCTAGGCCTATTCTTGTCCAATTAGGGTCTTTAACCAATCTTGTGCATCCAATAAGATCATTTGTGTCATTGGATGATCAATTAGATCATTTTCGTCCTCCGTAGGCATATTCTTGTCCATTTAGGGTTTTTAACCAATCTTGTGCATCCAATAGGTGTGTTTGTGTCATTGGATGATCAATTAGATCATTTTCGTCCTCCCTAGGCTTATTCTTTTCAAATTAGGGTTTCTAACCAATCTTGTGCATCCAATAGGTGTGTTTGTGTCATTGGATGATCAATTAGGTCATTTTCGTCCTCCCTAGGCTTATTCTTGTCCAATTAAGGTTTCTAACCAATCTTGTGCATCCCATAGGTGTGTTTGTGTCATTGGATGATCAATTAGGTCATTCTCGTCCTCCCTAGGCCTATTCTTGTCCAATTAGGGTTTTTAACCAATCTTGTGCATCAAATAAGTTCATTTGTGTCATTGGTGATCAATTAGGTCATTTTCGTCCTCCCTAGGCATATTCTTGTCCAATTAGGGTTTTTAACCAATCTTGTGCATCCAATAAGTTCATTTGTGTCATTGGATTAACATTTAGGTCATTTTCGTCCTGCCTAGGCATATTCTTGTCCTATTAGGGTTTTTAACCAATCTTGTGCATCCAATAGGTGTGTTTGTGTCATTGGATGATCAATTAGGTCATTTTCGTCCTCCCTAGGCCTATTCTTGTCCAATTAGGGTCTTTAACCAATCTTGTGCATCCAATAAGTTCATTTGTGTCATTGGATGATCAATTAGATCATTTTCTTCCTCCCTAGGCATATTCTTGTCCAATTAGGGTTTTTAACCAATCTTGTGCATCCAATAGGTGTGTTTGTGTCATTGGATGATCAATTAGGTCATTTTCGTCCTCCCTAGGCTTATTCTTGTCCAATTAGGGTTTCTAACCAATCTTGTGCATCCAATAGGTGTGTTTGTGTCATTGGATGATAAATTAGGTCATTCTCGTCCTCCCAAGGCCTATTCTTGTCCAATTAGGGTTTTTAACCAATCTTGTGCATCTAATAAGTTCATTTGTGTCATTGGATAATCAATTAGGTCATTTTCGTCCTCCCTAGGCCTATTCTTGTCCAATTAGGGTTTTTAACCAATCTTGTGCATCCAATAAGCTCATTTGTGTCATTGGATGATCAATTAGGTCATTTTCGTCCTCCCTAGGCACATTCTTGTCCAATTAGGGTTTTTAACCAATCTTGTGCCTCCAATAGGTGTGTCTGTGTCATTGGATGATCAATTAGGTCATTTTCGTCCTCCCTAGGCATATTCTTGTCCAATTAGGGTTTTTAACCAATCTTGTGCATCCAATAGGTGTGTTTGTGTCATTGGATGATCAATTAGGTCATTTTCTTCCTCCCTAGGCTTATTCTTGTCCAATTAGGGTTTCTAACCAATCTTGTGCATCCAATAGGTGTGTTTGTGTCATTGGATGATCAATTAGGTCATTTTCGTCCTCCCTAGGCCTATTCTTGTCCAATTAGGGTTTTTAACCAATCTTGTGCATCCAATAAGTTCATTTGTGTCATTGGATGATCAATTAGGTCATTTTCGTCCTCACTAGGCATATTCTTGTCCAATTAGGGTTTTTAACCAATCTTGTGCATCCAATAAGTTCATTTGTGTCATTGGATTAACATTTAGGTCATTTTCGTCCTCCCTAGGCATATTCTTGTCCAATTAGGGTTTTAACCAATCTTGTGCATCCAATAGGTGTGTTTGTGTCATTGGATGATCAATTAGGTCATTTTCGTCCTTTTTATGCTTATTCTTGTCCAATTAGGGTTTTTAAGAAACCTTGTGCATCCAATAGGTGTGTTTGTGTCATTGGATGATCAATTAGGTCATTTTGGTCCTCCCTAGGCTTATTCTTGTCCAATTAGGGTTTTTAACCAATCTTGTGCATCCAATAGGTGTGTTTGTGTCATTGGATGATCAATTAGGTCATTTTCGTCCTCCCTAGGCTTATTCTTGTCCAATTAGGGTTTTTAACCAATCTTGAGCTTCCAATAAGTTGAGTTGGGTCATTGGATTAACATTTAGGTCATTTTCGTCCTCCCTAGGCATATTCTTGTCCAATTAGGGTTTTTAACCAATCTTGTGCATCCAATAGGTGTGTTTGTGTCATTGGATGATCAATTAGGTCATTTTCGTCCTCCCTAGGCTTATTCTTGTCCAATTAGGGTTTTTAACCAATCTTGTGCATCCGATAAGTTTGTTTGTGTCATTGGATTAACATTTAGGTCATTTTCATCCTCCCTAGGCATATTCTTGTCCAATTAGGGTTTTTAACCAATCTTGTGCATCCAATAGGTGTGTTTGTGTCATTGGATGATCAATTAGGTCATTTTCGTCCTCCCTAGGAATATTCTTGTCCAATTAGGGTTTTTAACCAATCTTGTGCATCCAATAGGTGTGTTTGTGTCATTGGATGATCAATTAGGTCATTTTCGTCCTCCCTAGGCCTATTCTTGTCCAATTAGGGTCTTTAACCAATCTTGTGCATCCAATAGGTGTGTTTGTGTCATTGGATGATCAATTAGGTCATTTTCGTCCTCCCTAGGCCTATTCTTGTCCAATTAGGGTTTTTAACCAATCTTGTGCATCCAATAAGTTCATTTGTGTCATTGGATGATCAATTAGGTCATTTTCGTCCTCCCTAGGGATATTCTTTTCCAATTAGGGTTTTTAACCAATCTTGTGCATCCAATAAGTTCATTTGTGTCATTGGATTAACATTTAGGTCATTTTCATCCTCCCTACGCATATTCTTGTCCAATTAGGGTTTTTAACCAATCTTGTGCATCCAATAGGTGTGTTTGTGTCATTGGATGATCAATTAGGTCATTTTCGTCCTCCCTAGGCCTATTCTTGTCCAATTAGGGTCTTTAACCAATCTTGTACATCCAATAAGATCATTTGTGTCGTTGGATGATCAATTAGATCATTTTCGTCCTCCCTATGCATATTCTTGTCCAATTAGGGTTTTTAACCAATCTTGTGCATCCAATAGGTGTGTTTGTGTCATTGGATGAACAATTAGGTCATTTTCGTCCTCCCTAGGCTTATTCTTGTCCAATTAGGGTTTCTAACCAATCTTGTGCATCCAATAGGTGTGTTTGTGTCATTGGATGATCAATTAGGTCATTTTCGTCCTCCCTAGGCTTATTCTTGTCCAATTAGGGTTTCTAACCAATCTTGTGCATCCCATAGGTGTGTTTGTGTCATTGGATGATCAATTAGGTCATTTTCGTCCTCCCTAGGCCTATTCTTGTCCAATAAGGGTTTTTAACCAATCTTGTGCATCCAATAAGTTCATTTGTGTCATTGGATGATCAATTTGGTCATTTTCGTCCTCCCTAGGCAAATTCTTGTCCAATTAGGGTTTTTAACCTATCTTGTGCATCCAATAAGTTCATTTGTGTCATTGGATTAGCATTTAGGTCATTTTCGTCCTCCCTAGGCATATTCTTGTCCAATTAGGGTTTTTAACCAATCTTGTGCATCCAATAGGTGTGTTTGTGTCATTGGATGATCAATTAGGTCATTTTCGTCCTCCCTAGGCTTATTCTTGTCCAATTAGGGTTTCTAACCATTCTTGTGCATCCAATAGGTGTGTTTGTGTCATTGGATGATCAATTAGGTCATTCTCGTCCTCCCTAGGCCTATTCTTGTCCAATTAGGGTTTTTAACCAATCTTGTGCATCTAATAAGTTCATTTGTGTCATTGGTGATCAATTAGGTCATTTTCGTCCTCCCTAGGCATATTCTTGTCCAATTAGGGTTTTTAACCAATCTCGTGCATCCAATAAGTTCATTTGTGTCATTGGATTAACATTTAGGTCATTTTCGTCCTGCCTAGGCCTATTCTTGTCCAATTAGGGTCTTTAACCAATCTTGTGCATCCAATAAGATCATTTGTGTCGTTGGATGATCAATTAGATCATTTTCGTCCTCCGTAGGCATATTCTTGTCCAATTACGGTTTTTAACCAATCTTGTGCATCCAATAGGTGTGTTTGTGTCATTGGATGATCAATTAGGTCATTTTCGTCCTCCCTAGGCTTATATTTGTCCAATTAGGGTTTCTAACCAATCTTGTGCATCCAATAGGTGTGTTTGTGTCATTGGATGATCAATTAGGTCATTTTCGTCCTCCCTAGGCTTATTCTTGTCGAATTAGGGTTTGTAACCAATCTTGTGCATCCAATAGGTGTGTTTGTGTCATTGGATGATCAATTAGGTCATTTTCGTCCTCCCTAGGCCTATTCTTGTCCAATTAGGGTTTTTAGGCAATCTTGTGCATCCAATAAGTTCATTTGTGTCATTGGATGATCAATTAGGTCATTTTTGTCCTCCCTAGGCATATTCTTGTCCAATTAGGGTTTTTAACCAATCTTGTGCATCCAATAAGTTCATTTGTGTCATTGGATTAACATTTAGGTCATTTTCGTCCTCCCTAGGCATATTCTTGTCCAATTAGGGTTTTTAACCAATCTTGTGCTTCCAATAGGTGTGTTTGTTATATTGGATGATCAATTAGGTCATTTCCGTCCTCCCTAGGCTTATTCTTGTCCAATTAGGGTTTTTAACCAATCTGGTGCATCCAATAAGTTTGTTTATGTCATTGAATTAATATTTAGGTCATTTTCGTCCTCCCTAGGTATATTCTTGTCCAATTAGGGTTTTTATACAAATCTTGTGCATCCAATAGGTGTGTTTGTGTCATTGGATGATCAATTAGGTCATTTTCGTCCTCCCTAGGCATATTCTTGTCCGATTAGGGTTTTTAACCAATTTTGTGCATCCAATAAGTTTGTTTATGTCATTGAATTAATATTTAGGTCATTTTCGTCCTCCCTAGGCATATTCTTGTCCAATTAGGGTTTTTAACCAATCTTGTGCATCCAATAGGTGTGTTTGTGTCATTGGATGATCAATTAGGTCATTTTCGTCCTCCCTAGGCTTATTCTTGTCCAATTAGGGTTTTTAACCAATCTTGTGCATCCAATAAGTTCTTTTGTGTCATTGGATTAACATTTAGGTCATTTTCATCCTCCCTAGGCATATTCTTGTCCAATTAGGGTTTTTAACCAATCTTGTGCATCCAATAGGTGTGTTTGTGTCATTGGATGATCAATTAGGTCATTTTCTTCCTCCCTATGCTTATTCTTGTCCAATTAGGGTTTTTAACCAATCTTGTGTATCCAATAAGTTTGTTTGTTTCATTGAATTAATATTTAGGTCATTTTCGTCCTCCCTAGGCTTAATCTTGTCCAATAAGGGTTTTTAACCAATCTTGTGCATCCAATAAGTTCATTTGTGTCATTGCATGATCAATTAGGTCATTTTCGTCCTCCCTAGGCTTATTCATGTCCAATTAGGGTTTTTAACCAATCTTGTGCATCCAATAAGTTCATTTGTGTCATTGGATTAACATTTAGGTCATTTTCGTCCTCCCTAGGCTTATTCTTGTCCAATTAGGGTTTTTAACCAATCTTGTGCATCCAATAGGTGTGTTTGTGTCATTGGATGATCAATTAGGTCATTTTCGTCCTCCCTAGGCATATTCTTGTCCAATTAGGGTTTTTAACCAATCTTGTGCTTCCAATAGGCGTGTTTGTGTCATTGGATGATCTATTAGGTCATTTTCGTCCTCCCTAGGCATATTCTTGTCCAATTAGGGTTTTTAACCAATCTTGTGCATCCAATAGGTGTGTTTGTGTCATTGGATGATCAATTAGGTCATTTTCGTCCTCCCTAGACTTATTCTTGTCCAATTAGGGTTTCTAACCAATCTTGTGCATCCAATAGGTGTGTTTGTGTCATTGGATGATCAATTAGGTCATTTTCGTCCTCCCTAGGCTTATTCTTGTCCAATTAGGGTTTCTAACCAATCTTGTGCATCCAATAGGTGTGTGTGTGTCATTGGATGATCTATTAGGTCATTTTCGTCCTCCCTAGGCTTATTCTTGTCCAATTAGGGTTTCTAACCAATCTTGTGCATCCAATAGGTGTGTTTGTGTCATTGGATGATCAATTAGGTCATTCTCGTCCTCCCTAGGCCTATTCTTGTCCAATTAGGGTTTTTAACCAATCTTGTGCATCAAATAAGTTCATTTGTGTCATTGGTGATCAATTAGGTCATTTTCGTCCTCCCTAGGCATATTCTTGTCCAATTAGGGTATTTAACCAATCTTGTGCATCCAATAAGTTCATTTGTGTCATTGGATTAACATTTAGGTCATTTTCGTCCTGCCTAGGCATATTCTTGTCCAATTAGGGTTTTTAACCAATCTTGTGCATCCAATAGGTGTGTTTGTGTCATTGGATGATCAATTAGGTCATTTTCGTCCTCCCTAGGCCTATTCTTGTCCAATTAGGGTCTTTAACCAATCTTGTGCATCCAATAGGTGTGTTTGTGTCATTGGATGATCAATTAGGTCATTTTCGTCCTCCCTAGGCTTATTCTTGTCCAATTAGGGTTTCTAACCAATCTTGTGCATCCAATAGGTGTGTTTGTGTCATTGGATGATCAATTAGGTCATTTTCGTCCTCCCTAGGATTATTCTTGTCCAATTAGGGTTTCTAATCAATCTTGTGCATCCAATAGGTGTGTTTGTGTCATTGGATGATCAATTAGGTCATTCTCGTCCTCCCTAGGCCTATTCTTGTCCAATTAGGGTTTTTAACCAATCTTGTGCATCAAATAAGTTCATTTGTGTCATTGGTGATCAATTAGGTCATTTTCGTCCTCCCTAGGCCTATTCATGTCCAATTAGGGTATTTAACCAATCTTGTGCATCCAATAAGTTCATTTGTGTCATTGGATGATCAATTAGATCATTTTCGTCCTCCATAGGCATATTCTTGTCCAATTAGGGTTTTTAACCAATCTTGTGCATCCAATAGGTGTGTTTTTGTCATTGGATGATCAATTAGGTCATTTTCGTCCTCCGTAGGCCTATTCTTGTCCAATTAGGGTCTTTAACCAATCTTGTGCATCCAATAAGATCATTTATGTCGTTGGATGATCACTTAGATCATTTTCGTCCTCTGTAGGCATATTCTTGTCCAATTACGGTTTTTAACCAATCTTGTGCATCCAATAGGTGTGTTTGTGTCATTGGATGATCAATTAGGTCATTTTCGTCCTCCCTAGGCTTATTCTTGTCCAATTAGGGTTTCTAACCAATCTTGTGCATCCAATAGGTGTGTTTGTGTCATTGGATGATCAATTAGGTCATTCTCGTCCTCCCTAGGCCTATTCTTGTCCAATTAGGGTTTTTAACCAATCTTGTGCATCTAATAAGTTCATTTGTGTCATTGGATGATCAATTAGGTCATTTTCGTCCTCCCTAGGCATATTCTTGTCCAATTAGGGTTTTTAACCAATCTTGTCCATCCAATAAGTTCATTTGTGTCATTGGATTAACATTTAGGTCATTTTCGTCCTGCCTAGGCATATTCTTGTCCAATTAGGGTTTTTAACCAATGTTGTGCATCCAATAGGTGTGTTTGTGTCATTGGATGATCAATTAGGTCATTTTCGTCCTCCCTAGGCCTATTCTTGTCCAATTAGGGTCTTTAACCAATCTTGTGCATCAAATAAGATCATTTGTGTCGTTGGATGATCAATTAGATCATTTTCGTCCTCCGTAGGCATATTCTTGTCCAATTACGGTTTTTAACCAATCTTGTGCATCCAATAGGTGTGTTTGTGTCATTGGATGATCAATTAGGTCATTTTCGTCCTCCCTAGGCTTATATTTGTCCAATTAGGGTTTCTAACCAATCTTGTGCATCCAATAGGTGTGTTTGTGTCATTGGATGATCAATTAGGTCATTTTCGTCCTCCCTAGGCTTATTCTTGTCGAATTAGGGTTTGTAACCAATCTTGTGCATCCAATAGGTGTGTTTGTGTCATTGGATGATCAATTAGGTCATTTTCGTCCTCCCTAGGCCTATTCTTGTCCAATTAGGCTTTTTAACCAATCTTGTGCATCCAATAAGTTCATTTGTGTGATTGGATGATCAATTAGGTCATTTTTGTCCTCCCTAGGCATATTCTTGTCCAATTAGGGTTTTTAACCAATCTTGTGCATCCAATAAGTTCATTTGTGTCATTGGATTAACATTTAGGTCATTTTCGTCCTCCCTAGGCATATTCTTGTCCAATTAGGGTTTTTAACCAATCTTGTGCTTCCAATAGGTGTGTTTGTGTCATTGGATGATCAATTAGGTCATTTTCGTCCTCCCTAGGCCTATTCTTGTCCAATTAGGGTCTTTAACCAATCTTGTGCATCCAATAAGTTCATTTGTGTCATTGGATGATCAATTAGATCATTTTCGTCCTCCATAGGCATATTCTTGTCCAATTAGGGTTTTTAACCAATCTTGTGCATCCAATAGGTGTGTTTGTGTCATTGGATGATCAATTAGGTCATTTTCGTCCTCCCTTGGCATATTCTTGTCCAATTAGGGTTTTTAACCAATCTTGTGCATCCAATAGGTGTGTTTGTGTCATTGGATGATCAATTAGGTCATTTTCGTCCTCCCTAGGCTTATTCTTGACCAATTAGGGTTTTTAACCAATCTTGTGCATCTAATAAGTTCATTTGTGTCATTGGATGATCAATTAGGTAATTTTCGTCCTCCCTAGTCTTATTCTTGTCCAACTAGGGTTTTTAACCAATCTTGTGCATCCAATAAGTTTGTTTGTGTCATTGAATTAATATTTAGGTCATTTTTGTCCTCCCTAGGCATATTCTTGTCCAATTAGGGTTTTTAACCAATCTTGTGCATCCAATAGGTGTGTTTGTGTCATTGGATGATCAATTAGGTCATTTTCGTCCTCCCTAGGCTTATTCTTGTCCAATTAGGGTTTTTAACCAATCTTGTGCATCCAATAGGTGTGTTTGTGGCAATGGATGATCAATTAGGTCATTTTCGTCCTCCCTAGGCTTATTCTTGTCCAATTAGGGTTTTTGACCAATCTTGTGCATCCAATAGGTGTGTTTGTGTCATTGGATGATCAATTAGGTCATTTTCGTCGTCCCTAGGCTAATTCTTGCCCAATTAGGGTTTTTAACAAATCTTCTGCATCCAATAAGTTCATTTGTGTCATTGGATTAACATTTAGGTCATTTTCGTCCTCCCTAGGCATATTCTTGTCCAATTAGGGTTTTTAACCAATCTTGTGCTTCCAATAGGTGTGTTTGTGTCATTGGATGATCAATTAGGTCATTTTCGTCCTCCCTAGGCTTATTCTTGTCCAATTAAGGTTTTTAACCAATCTTGTGCATCCAATAAGTTCATTTGTGTCATTGGATGATCAATTAGGTCATATTCGTCCTCCCTAGGTATATTCTTGTCCAACTAGGGTTTTTAACCAATCTTGTGCATCAAATAGATGTGTTAAGAGTGTTTGGATGATCAATTAGGTCATTTTCGTCCTCCCTAGGCTTATTCTTGTCCAATTAGGGTTTTTAACCAATTTTGTGCATCCAATAATTTTGTTTGTGTCATTGAATTAATATTTAGGTCATTTTCGTCCTCCCTAGGCATATTCTTGTCCAATTAGGGTTTTTAACCAATCTTGTGCATCCAATAGGTGTGTTTGTGTCATTGGATGATCAATTAGGTCATTTTCGTCCTCCCTAGGCTTATTCTTGTCCAATTAGGGTTTTTAACCAATCTTGTGCATCCAATAACTTTGTTTGTGTCATTGAATTAATATTTAGGTCATTTTCCTCCTCCCTAGGCATATTGTTGTCCAATTTGGGTTTTTAACCAATTTTGTGCATCCAATAGGTGTGTTTGGGTCATTGGATGATCAATTAGGTCATTTTCGTCCTCCCTAGGCTTATTCTTGTCTAATTAGGGTTTTAATCAATCTTGTGCATCCAATAAGTTCATTTGTGTCATTGGATTAACATTTATGTCTTTTTCGTCCTCCCTAGGCATATTCTTGTCCAATTAGGGTTTTTAACCAATCTTGTGCTTCCTATAGGTGTGTTTGTGTCATTGGATGATCAATTAGGTCATTTTCGTCCTCCCTAGGCTTATTCTTGTCCAATTAGGGTTTTTAACCAATCTTGTGCATCCAATAAGTTCATTTGTGTCATTGGATGATCAATTAGGTCATTTTCATCCTCCCTAGGTATATTCTTGTCCAACTAGGGTTTTTAACCAATCTTGTGCATCCAATAGATGTGTTTGTGTCATTGGATGATCAATTAGGTCATTTTCGTCCTCCCTAGGCTTATTCTTGTCCAATTAGGGTTTTTAACCAATCTTGTGCATCCAATAAGTTCATTTGTGTCATTGGATTAACATTTAGGTCATTTTCGTCCTCCCTAGGCATATTCTTGTCCAATTAGGGTTTTTAACCAATCTTGTGCTTCCAATAGGTGTGTTTGTGTCATTGGATGATCAATTAGGTCATTTGCGTCCTCCCTAGGGTTATTCTTGTCCAATTAGGGTTTTTAACCAATCTTGTGCATCCAATAAGTTTGTTAGTGTCATTGAATTAATATTTAGGTCATTTTCGTCCTCCCTAGGCATATTCTTGTCCAATTAGGGTTTTTAACCAATCTTGTGCATCCAATAGGTGTGTTTGTGTCATTGGATGATCAATTAGGTCATTTTCGTCCTCCCTAGGCTTATTCTTGTCCAATTAGGGTTTTTAACCAATCTTGTGCATCCAATAACTTTCTTTGTGTCATTGAATTAATATTTAGGTCATTTTCCTCCTCCCTAGGCATATTCTTGTCCAATTAGGGTTTCTAACCAATCTTGTGCATCCAATAGGTGTGTTTGTGTCATTGGATGATCAATTAGGTCATTTTCGTCCTCCCTAGGCTTATTCTTGTCCAATTAGGGTTTCTAACCAATCTTGTGCATCCAATAGGTGTGTGTGTGTCATTGGATGATCTATTAGGTCATTTTCGTCCTCCCTAGGCTTATTCTTGTCCAATTAGGGTTTCTAACCAATCTTGTGCATCCAATAGGTGTGTTTGTGTCATTGGATGATCAATTAGGTCATTCTCGTCCTCCCTAGGCCTATTCTTGTCCAATTAGGGTTTTTAACCAATCTTGTGCATCAAATAAGTTCATTTGTGTCATTGGTGATCAATTAGGTCATTTTCGTCCTCCCTAGGCATATTCTTGTCCAATTAGGGTATTTAACCAATCTTGTGCATCCAATAAGTTCATTTGTGTCATTGGATTAACATTTAGGTCATTTTCGTCCTGCCTAGGCATATTCTTGTCCAATTAGGGTTTTTAACCAATCTTGTGCATCCAATAGGTGTGTTTGTGTCATTGGATGATCAATTAGGTCATTTTCGTCCTCCCTAGGCCTAGTCTTGTCCAATTAGGGTCTTTAACCAATCTTGTGCATCCAATAAGATCATTTGTTTCATTGGATGATCAATTAGATCATTTTCGTCCTCCGTAGGCATATTCTTGTCCAATTAGGGTTTTTAACCAATCTTGTGCATCCAATAGGTGTGTTTGTGTCATTGGATGATCAATTAGGTCTTTTTCGTCCTCCCTAGGCTTATTCTTGTTCAATTAGGGTTTCTAACCAATCTTGTGCATCTAATAAGTTCATTTGTGTCATTGGATGATCAATTAGGTCATTTTCATCCTCCCTAGGCATATTCTTGTCCAATTAGGGTTTTTAACCAATCTTGTGCATCCAATAAGTTCATTTGTGTCATTGGATTAACATTTAGGTCATTTTCATCCTGCCTAGGCATATTCTTGTCCAATTAGGGTTTTTAACCAATCTTGTGCATCCAATAGGTGTGTTTGTGTCATTGGATGATCAATTAGGTCATTTTCGTCCTCCCTGGGCCTATTCTTGTCCAATTAGGGTCTTTAACCAATCTTGTGCATCCAATAAGATCATTTGTGTCGTTGGATGATCACTTAGATCATTTTCGTCCTCCGTAGGCATATTCTTGTCCAATTACGGTTTTTAACCAATCTTGTGCATCCAATAGGTGTGTTTGTGTCATTGGATAATCAATTAGGTCATTTTCGTCCTCCCTAGGCTTATTCTTGTCCAATTAGGGTTTCTAACCAATCTTGTGCATCCAATAGGTGTGTTTGTGTCATTGGATGATCAATTAGGTCTTTTTCATCCTCCCTAGGCTTATTCTTGTTCAATTAGGGTTTCTAACCAATCTTGTGCATCCAATAGGTGTGTTTGTGTCATTGGATGATCAATTAGGTCATTCTCGTCCTCCCTAGGGCTAATCTTGTCCAATTAGGGTTTTTAACCAATCTTGTGCATCTAATAAGTTCATTTGTGTCATTGGATGATCAATTAGGTCATTTTCATCCTCCCTAGGCATATTCTTGTCCAATTAGGGTTTTTAACCAATCTTGTGCATCCAATAAGTTAATTTGTGTCATTGGATTAACATTTAGGTCATTTTCATCCTGCCTAGGCATATTCTTGTCCAATTAGGGTTTTTAACCAATCTTGTGCATCCAATAGGTGTGTTTGTGTCATTGGATGATCAATTAGGTCATTTTCGTCCTCTCTAGGCCTATTCTTGTCCAATTAGGGTCTTTAACCAATCTTGTGCATCCAATAAGATCATTTGTGTCATTGGATGATCAATTTGGTCATTTTCGTCCTCCCTAGGCCTATTCTTGTCCAATTAGGGTCTTTAACCAATCTTGTGCATCCAATAGGTGTGTTTGTGTCATTGGATGATCAATTAGGTCATTTTCGTCCTCCCTAGACTTATTCTTGTCCAATTAGGGTTTCTAACCAATCTTGTGCATCCAATAGGTGTGTTTGTGTCATTGGATGATCAATTAGGTCATTTTCGTCCTCCCTAGGCTTATTCTTGTCCAATTAGGGTTTCTAACCAATCTTGTGCATCCAATAGGTGTGTTTGTGTCATTGGATGATCAATTAGGTCATTCTCGTCCTCCCTAGGCCTATTATTGTCCAATTAGGGTTTTTAACCAATCTTGTGCATCAAATAAGTTCATTTGTGTCATTGGTGATCAATTAGGTCATTTTCGTCCTCCCTAGGCATATTCTTGTCCAATTAGGGTTTTTAACCAATCTTGTGCATCCAATAGATGTGTTTGTGGCATTGGATGATCAATTAGGTCTTTTTCGTCCTCCCTAGGCTTATTCTTGTTCAATTAGGGTTTCTAACCAATCTTGTGCATCCAATAGGTGTGTTTGTGTCATTGGATGATCAATTAGGTCATTCTCGTCCTCCCTATTGCTAATCTTGTCGAATTAGGGTTTTTAACCAATCTTGTGCATCTAATAAGTTCATTTGTGTCATTGGATGATCAATTAGGTCATTTTCATCCTCCCTAGGCATATTCTTGTCCAATTAGGGTTTTTAACCAATCTTGTGCATCCAATAAGTTCATTTGTGTCATTGGATTAACATTTAGGTCATTTTCATCCTGCCTAGGCATATTCTTGTCCAATTAGGGTTTTTAACCAATCTTGTGCATCCAATAGGTGTGCTTGTGTCATCGGATGATCAATTAGGTCATTTTCGTCCTCCCTAGGCCTATTCTTGTCCAATTAGGGTCTTTAACCAATCTTGTGCATCCAATAAGATCATTTGTGTCGTTGGATGATCACTTAGATCATTTTCGTCCTCCGTAGGCATATTCTTGTCCAATTACGGTTTTTAACCAATCTTGTGCATCCAATAGGTGTGTTTGTGTCATTGGTTGATCAATTAGGTCATTTTCGTCCTCCCTAGGCTTAGTCTTGTCCAATTAGGGTTTCTAATCAATCTTGTGCATCCAATAGGTGTGCTTGTGTCATCGGATGATCAATTAGGTCATTTTCGTCCTCCCTAGGCCTATTCTTGTCCAATTAGGGTCTTTAACCAATCTTGTGCATCCAATAAGATCATTTGTGTCGTTGGATGATCACTTAGATCATTTTCGTCCTCCGTAGGCATATTCTTGTCCAATTACGGTTTTTAACCAATCTTGTGCATCCAATAGGTGTGTTTGTGTCATTGGATAATCAATTAGGTCATTTTCGTCCTCCCTAGGCTTATTCTTGTCCAATTAGGGTTTCTAACCAATCTTGTGCATCCAATAGGTGTGTTTGTGTCATTGGATGATCAATTAGGTCTTTTTCATCCTCCCTAGGCTTATTCTTGTTCAATTAGGGTTTCTAACCAATCTTGTGCATCCAATAGGTGTGTTTGTGTCATTGGATGATCAATTAGGTCATTCTCGTCCTCCCTAGGGCTAATCTTGTCCAATTAGGGTTTTTAACCAATCTTGTGCATCTAATAAGTTCATTTGTGTCATTGGATGATCAATTAGGTCATTTTCGTCCTCCCTAGGCATATTCTTGTCCAATTAGGGTTTTTAACCAATCTTGTGCATCCAATAAGTTAATTTGTGTCATTGGATTAACATTTAGGTCATTTTCATCCTGCCTAGGCATATTCTTGTCCAATTAGGGTTTTTAACCAATCTTGTGCATCCAATAGGTGTGTTTGTGTCATTGGATGATCAATTAGGTCATTTTCGTCCTCCCTAGGCTTATTCTTGTCCAATTAGGGTTTCTAACCAATCTTGTGCATCCAATAGGTGTGTTTGTGTCATTGGATGATAAATTAGGTCATTCTCGTCCTCCCAAGGCCTATTCTTGTCCAATTAGGGTTTTTAACCAATCTTGTGCATCTAATAAGTTCATTTGTGTCATTGGATAATCAATTAGGTCATTTTCGTCCTCCCTAGGCCTATTCTTGTCCAATTAGGGTTTTTAACCAATCTTGTGCATCCAATAAGCTCATTTGTGTCATTGGATGATCAATTAGGTCATTTTCGTCCTCCCTAGGCACATTCTTGTCCAATTAGGGTTTTTAACCAATCTTGTGCCTCCAATAGGTGTGTTTGTGTCATTGGATGATCAATTAGGTCATTTTCGTCCTCCCTAGGCTTATTCTTGTCCAATTAGGGTTTCTAACCAATCTTGTGCATCCAATAGGTGTGTTTGTGTCATTGGATGATCAATTAGGTCATTCTCGTCCTCCCTAGGCCTATTCTTGTCCAATTAGGGTTTTTAACCAATCTTGTGCATCAAATAAATTCATTTGTGTCATTGGTGATCAATTAGGTCATTTTCGTCCTCCCTAGGCATATTCTTGTCCAATTAGGGTTTTTAACCAATCTTGTGCATCCAATAAGTTCATTTGTGTCATTGGATTAACATTTAGGTCATTTTCGTCCATCCTAGGCATATTCTTGTCCAATTAGGGTTTTTAACCAATCTTGTGCATCCAATAGGTGTGTTTGTGTCATTGGATGATCAATTAGGTCATTTTCGTCCTCCCTAGGCTTATTCTTGTCCAATTAGGGTTTCTAATCAATCTTGTGCATCCAATAAGTTCATTTGTGTCATTGGATTAACATTTAGGTCATTTTCGTCCTCCCTAGGCATATTCTTGTCCAATTAGGGTTTTTAACCAATCTTGTGCTTCCAATAGGTGTGTTTGTGTCATTGGATGATCAATTAGGTCATTTTCGTCCTCCCTAGACTTATTCTTGTCCAATTAGGGTTTTTAACCAATCTTGTGCATCCAATAAGTTCATTTGTGTCATTGGATTAACATTTAGGTCATTTTCGTCCTCCCTAGGCATATTCTTGTCCAATTAGAGTTTTAGACCAATCTTGTGCATCCAATAGGTGTGTTTGTGTCATTGGATGATCAATTAGGTTATTTTCGTCCTCCCTAGGCTTATTCTTGTCCAATTAGGGTTTTTAACTAACCTTGTGCATCCAATAAGTTCATTTGTGTCATTGGATGATCAACTAGGTCATTTTCGTTCTCCCTAGGCATATTCTTGTCCAATTAGGGTTTTTAACCAATCTTGTGCATCCAATAGGTGTGTTTGTGTCATTGGATGATCAATTAGGTCATTTTCGTCCTCCCTAGGCTTATTCTTGTCCAATTAGGGTTTTTAACCAATCTTGTGCATCCAATAAGTTTAGTTGTGTCATTGGATGATCAATTAGGTCATTTTCGTCCTCCCTAGGCATATTCTTGTCCAATTAGGGTTTTTAACCAATCTTGTGCATCCAATAGGTGTGTTTGTGTCATTGGATGATCAATTAGGTCATTTTCGTCCTCCCTAGGCTTATTCTTGTCCAATTAGGGTTTTTAACCAATCTTGTGCATCCAATAAGTTCATTTATGTCATTGGATTAACATTTAGGTCATTTTCGTCTTCCCTAGGCATATTCTTGTCCAATTAGGGTTTTTAACCAATCTTGTGCATCCAATAGGTGTGTTTGTGTCATTGGATGATCAATTAGGTCATTTTCGTCCTCCCTAGGCTTATTCTTGTCCAATTAGGGTTTTTAACCAATCTTGTGCATCCAATAAGTTTGTTTATGTCATTGAATTAATATTTAGGTCATTTTCGTCCTCCGTAGGCATATTCTTGTCCAATTAGGGTTTTTAACCAATCTTGTGCATCCAATAGGTGTGTTTGTGTCATTGTATGATCAATTAGGTCATTTTCGTTCTCCCTAGGCTTATTCTTGTCCAATTAGGGTTTTTTACCAATCTTGTGCATCTAATAAGTTTGTTTATGTCATTGAATTAATATTTAGGTCATTTTCGTCTTCCCTAGGCATATTCTTGTCCAATTAGGGTTTTTAACCAATCTTGTGCATCCAATAGGTGTGTTTGTGTCATTGGATGATCAATTAGGTCATTTTCGTCCTCCCTAGGCTTATTCTTGTCCAATTAGGGTTTTTAACCAATCTTGTGCATCCAATATGTTCGTTTGTGTCATTGAATTAACATTTAGGTCATTTTCGTCCTCCCTAGGCATATTCTTGTCCAATTAGGGTTTTTAACCAATCTTGTGCATCCAATAGGTGTGTTTGTGTCATTGGATGATCAATTAGGTCATTTTCGTCCTCCCTAGGCTTATTCTTGTCCAATTAGGGTTTTTAACCAATCTTGTGTATCCAATAACTTTGTTTGTGTCATTGAACTAATATTTAGGTCATTTTCGTCCTCCCTAGGCATATTCTTGTCCAATTAGGGTTTTTAACCAATCTTGTGCTACCAATAGGTGTGTTTGTGTCATTGGATGATCAATTAGGTCATTTTCGTCATCCCTAGGCTTATTCTTGTCCAATTAGGGTTTTTAACCAATCTTGTGCATCCAATATGTTTGTTTGTGTCATTGTATTAATATTTAGGTAATTTTCGTCCTCGCTAGGCATATTATTGTCGAATAAGGGGTTTTTAACCAATCTTGTGCATCCAATAGGTGTGTTTGTGTCATTGGATGATCAATTAGGTCATTTTTGTCCTCCCTAGGCTTATTCTTGTCCAATTAGGGTTTTTAACCAATCTTGTGCATCCAATAGGTGTGTTTGTGTCATTGGATGATCAATTAGGTCATTTTCGTCCTCCCTAGGCTTATTCTTGTCCAATTAGGGTTTTTAACCAATCTTGTGCATCCAATAGGTGTGTTTGTGTCATTGGATGATCAATTAGGTCATTTTAATCCTCCCTAGGCATATTATTGTCCAATTAGGGTTTTTAACCAATCTTTTGCATCCAATAAGTTTGTTTGTGTCATTGAATTAATATTTAGGTCATTTTCGTCCTCCCTAGGCATATTATTGTCCAATTAGGGTTTTTAACCAATCTTGTGCATCCAATAGGTGTGTTTGTGTCATTGGATGATCAATTAGGTCATTTTCGTCCTCCCTAGGCTTATTATTGTCCAATTAGGGTTTTTAACCAATCTTGTGCATCCAATAGGTGTGTTTTTGTCATTGGATGATCAATTAGGTCATTTTCGTCCTCCCTAGGATTATTCTTGTCCAATTAGGGTCTTTAACCAATCTTGTGCATCCAATAACATCATTTGTGTCGTTGGATGATCAATTAGATCATTTTCGTCCTCCGTAGGCATATTCTTGTCCAATTACGGTTTTTAACCAATCTTGTGCATCCAATAGGTGTGTTTGTGTCATTGGATGATCAATTAGGTCATTTTCGTCCTCCCTAGGCTTATATTTGTCCAATTAGGGTTTCTAACCAATCTTGTGCATCCAATAGGTGTGTTTGTGTCATTGGATGATCAATTAGGTCATTTTCGTCCTCCCTAGGCTTATTCTTGTCGAATTAGGGTTTGTAACCAATCTTGTGCATCCAATAGGTGTGTTTGTGTCATTGGATGATCAATTAGGTCATTTTCGTCCTCCCTAGGCATATTCTTGTCCAATTAGGGTTTTTAACCAATCTTGTGCATCCAATAAGTTCATTTGTGTCATTGGATTAACATTTAGGTCATTTTCGTCCTGCCTAGGCATATTCTTGTCCAATTAGGGTTTTTAACCAATGTTGTGCATCCAATAGGTGTGTTTGTGTCATTGGATGATCAATTAGGTCATTTTCGTCCTCCCTAGGCCTATTCTTGTCCAATTAGGGTCTTTAACCAATCTTGTGCATCCAATAAGATCATTTGTGTCGTTGGATGATCAATTAGATCATTTTCGTCCTCCGTAGGCATATTCTTGTCCAATTACGGTTTTTAACCAATCTTGTGCATCCAATAGGTGTGTTTGTGTCATTGGATGATCAATTAGGTCATTTTCGTCCTCCCTAGGCTTATATTTGTCCAATTAGGGTTTCTAACCAATCTTGTGCATCCAATAGGTGTGTTTGTGTCATTGGATGATCAATTAGGTCATTTTCGTCCTCCCTAGGCTTATTCTTGTCGAATTAGGGTTTGTAACCAATCTTGTGCATCCAATAGGTGTGTTTGTGTCATTGGATGATCAATTAGGTCATTTTCGTCCTCCCTAGGCCTATTCTTGTCCAATTAGGCTTTTTAACCAATCTTGTGCATCCAATAAGTTCATTTGTGTGATTGGATGATCAATTAGGTCATTTTTGTCCTCCCTAGGCATATTCTTGTCCAATTAGGGTTTTTAACCAATCTTGTGCATCCAATAAGTTCATTTGTGTCATTGGATTAACATTTAGGTCATTTTCGTCCTCCCTAGGCATATTCTTGTCCAATTAGGGTTTTTAACCAATCTTGTGCTTCCAATAGGTGTGTTTGTGTCATTGGATGATCAATTAGGTCATTTTCGTCCTCCCTAGGCCTATTCTTGTCCAATTAGGGTCTTTAACCAATCTTGTGCATCCAATAAGTTCATTTGTGTCATTGGATGATCAATTAGATCATTTTCGTCCTCCATAGGCATATTCTTGTCCAATTAGGGTTTTTAACCAATCTTGTGCATCCAATAGGTGTGTTTGTGTCATTGGATGATCAATTAGGTCATTTTCGTCCTCCCTTGGCATATTCTTGTCCAATTAGGGTTTTTAACCAATCTTGTGCATCCAATAGGTGTGTTTG
Source organism: Cicer pinnatifidum (assembly GCA_037974775.1). Lineage (NCBI taxonomy): Eukaryota > Viridiplantae > Streptophyta > Magnoliopsida > Fabales > Fabaceae > Cicer > Cicer pinnatifidum. The sequence goes on along the minus strand of JBBPBR010000824.1, from coordinate 600,130 downwards.
TGTCATTGGATGATCAATTAGGTCATTTTCGTCCTCCCTAGGCATATTCTTGTCCAATTAGGGTTTTTAACCAATCTTGTGCATCCAATAGGTGTGTTTGTGTCATTGGATGATCAATTAGGTCATTTTCGTCCTTCCTAGGCTTATTCTTGTGCAATTAGGGTTTTTAACCAATCTTGAGCATCCAATAGGTGTGTTTGTGTCATTGGATGATCAATTAGGTCATTTTCGTCCTCCCTAGGCTTATTCTTGTCCAATTAGGGTTTTTAACCAATCTTGTGCATCCAATAGGTGTGTTTGTGTCATTGGATGATCAATTAGGTAATTTTATTCCTCCCTAGGCTTATTCTTGTCCAATTAGGGTTTTTAACCAATCTTGTGCATCCAATACGTGTGTTTGTGTCATTGGATGATCAATTACGTCATTTTGATCCTCCGTAGGCTTATTCTTGTCCAATTAGGGTTTTTAACCAATCTTGTGCATCCAATAAGTTCATTTGTGTCATTGGATTAACATTTAGGTCATTTTCGTCCTCCCTAGGCATATTCTTGTCCAATTAGGGTTTTTAACCAATCTTGTGCTTCCAATAGGTGTGTTTGTGTCATTGGATGATCAATTAGGCCATTTTGTCCTCCCTAGGCTTATTTTTGTCCAATTAGGATTTTTAACCAATCTTGTGCGTCCAATAAGTTTGTTAGTGTCATTGAATTAATATTTAGGTCATTTTCGTCCTCCCTAGGCATATTCTTGTCCAATTAGGGTTTTTAACCAATCTTGTGCATCCAATAGGTGTGTTTGTGTCATTGGATGATCAATTAGGTCATTTTCGCCCTTTCTATGCTTATTCTTGTCCAATTAGGGTTTTTAACCAATCTTGTGCATCCAATAAGTTCATTTGTGTCATTGGATTAACATTTAGGTCATTTTCGTCCTCCCTAGGCATATTCTTGTCCAATTAGGGTTTTTAACCAATCTTGTGCTTCCAATAGGTGTGTTTGTGTCATTGGATGATCAATTAGGTCATTTTCGTCCTCCCTTGGCATATTCTTCTCCAACTAGGGTTTTAAACCAATCTTGTGCATCCAATAGGTGTGTTTGTGTCATTGGATGATCAATTAGGTCATTTTTGTCCTCCCTAGGCTTATTCTTGTCCAATTAGGGTTTTTAACCAATCTTGTGCATCCAATAGGTGTGTTTGTGTCATTGGCTGATCAATTAGGTCATTTTCGTCCTCCCTAGGCTTATTCCTGTCCAATTAGGGTTTTTAACCAATCTTGTGCATCCAATAGGTGTGTTTGTGTCATTGGATGATCAATTAGGTCATTTTCGTCCTCCCTAGGCTTATTCTTGTCCAATTAGGGTTTTTAACCAATCTTGTGCATCCAATAGGTGTGTTTGTGTCATTGGATGATCAATTAGGTCATTTTCGTCCTCCCTAGGCATATTCTTGTCCAATTAGGGTTTTTAACCAATCTTGTGCATCCAATAGGTGTGTTTGTGGCAATGGCTGATCAATTAGGTCATTTTCGTCCTCCCTAGGCTTATTCTTGTCCAATTAGGGTTTTTAACCAATCTAGTGCATCCAATAGGTGTGTTTTTGTCATTGGATGATCAATTAGGTCATTTTCGTCCTCCCTAGGCTTATTCTTGCCCAATTAGGGTTTTTAACCAATCTTGTGCATCCAATAAGTTCATTTGTGTCATTGGATTAACATTTAGGTCATTTTCGTCCTCCCTAGGCATATTCTTGTCCAATTAGGGTTTTTAACCAATCTTGTGCTTCCAATAGGTGTGTTTGTGTCATTGGATTATCACTTAGGTCATTTTCGTCCTCACTATGCTTATTCTTGTCCAATTAGGGTTTTTAACCAATCTTGTGCATCCAATAGGTGTGTTTGTGTCATTGGATGATCAATTAGGTCATTTTCGTCCTCCCTAGGCTTATTCTTGTCCAATTAGGGTTTTTAACCAATCTTGTGCATCCAATAGGTGTGTTTGTGTCATTGGATGATCAATTAGGTCATTTTCGTCCTCCCTAGGCTTATTCTTGTCCAATTAGGGTTTTTAACCAATCTTGTGCATCCAATAGGTGTGTTTGTGTCATTGGATGATCAATTAGGTCATTTTCGTCCTTTCTATGCTTATTTTTGTCCAATTAGGGTTTTTAAGCAATCTTGTGCATCCAATAAGTTCATTTGTGTCATTGGATGATCAATTAGGTCATTTTCGTCCTCCCTAGGCATATTCTTGTCCAACTAGGGTTTCTAACCAATCTTGTGCTTCCAATAGATGTGTTTGTGTCATTGGATGATCAATTAGGTCATTTTCGTCCTCCCTAGGCTTATTCTTGTCCAATTAGGGTTTTTAACCAATCTTGTGCATCCAATAGGTGTGTTTGTGTCATTGGATGATCAATTAGGTCATTTTCGTCCTCCCTAGGCTTATTCTTGTCCAATTAGGGTTTTTAACCAATCTTGTGCATCCAATAGGTGTGTTTGTGTCATTGGATGATCAATTAGGTCATTTTCGTCCTCCCTAGGCATATTCTTGTCCAATTAGGGTTTTTAACCAATCTTGTGCATCCAATAGGCGTGTTTGTGTCATTGGATGATCAATTAGGTAATTTTCGTCCTCCATAGGCTTATTCTTGTCCAATTAGGGTTTTTAACCAATCTTGTGCATCCAATAGGTGTGTTTGTGGCAATGGATGATCAATTTGGTCATTTTCGTCCTCCATAGGCTTATTCTTGTCCAATTAGGGTTTTTAACCAATCTTGTGCATCCAATAGGTGTGTTTGTGTCATTGGATGATCAATTAGGTCATTTTCGTCCTCCCTAGGCTTATTCTTGTCCAATTAGGGTTTTTAACTAATCTTGTTCATCCAATAAGTTCATTTGTGTCATTGGATGATCATTAGGTCATTTTCGTCCTCCCTAGGCATATTCTTGTCCAACTAGGATTTTTAACCAATCTTGGGCATCCAATAGGTGTGTTTGTGTCATTGGATGATCAATTAGGTCATTTTCGTCCTCCCTAGGCATATTCTTGTCCAACTAGGGTTTTTAACCAATCTTGTGCATCCAATAGGTGTGTTTGTGTCATTGGATGATCAATTAGGTCATTTTCGTCCTCCCTAGGCTTATTCTTGTCCAATTAGGGTTTTTAACCAATCTTGTGCATCCAATAACGTTGTTTGTGTCATTGAATTAATATTAAGGTCATTTTCCTCCTCCCTAGGCATATTCTTGTCCAATTAGGGTTTTTAACCAATCTTGTGCATCCAATAGGTGTGTTTGTGTCATTGGATGATCAATTAGGTCATTTTCGTCCTCCCTAGGTTTATTCTTGTCCAATTAGGGTTTCTAACCAATCTTGTGCATCCAATAGGTGTGTTTGTGTCATTGGATGATCAATTAGGTCATTCTCGTCCTCCCTAGGCCTATTCTTGTCCAATTAGGGTTTTTAACCAATCTTGTGCATCTAATAAGTTCATTTGTGTCATTGGATGATCAATTAGGTCATTTTCGTCCTCCCTAGGCATATTCTTGTCCAATTAGGGTTTTTAACCAATCTTGTCCATCCAATAAGTTCATTTGTGTCATTGGATGATCAATGAGGTCATTTTCGTCCTCCCTAGGCCTATTCTTGTCCAATTAGGGTCTTTAACCAATCTTGTGCATCCAATAAGATCATTTGTGTCATTGGATGATCAATTAGATCATTTTCGTCCTCCGTAGGCATATTCTTGTCCAATTAGGGTTTTTAACCAATCTTGTGCATCCAATAGATGTGTTTGTGTCATTGGATGATCAATTAGGTCTTTTATGTCCTCCCTAGGCTTATTCTTGTTCAATTAGGGTTTCTAACCAATCTTGTGCATCCAATAGGTGTGTTTGTGTCATTGGATGATCAATTAGGTCATTCTCGTCCTCCCTAGGGCTAATCTTGTCCAATTAGGGTTTTTAACCAATCTTGTGCATCTAATAAGTTCATTTGTGTCATTGGATGATCAATTAGGTCATTTTCATCCTCCCTAGGCATATTCTTGTCCAATTAGGGTTTTTAACCAATCTTGTGCATCCAATAAGTTAATTTGTGTCATTGGATTAACATTTAGGTCATTTTCATCCTGCCTAGGCATATTCTTGTCCAATTAGGGTTTTTAACCAATCTTGTGCATCCAATAGGTGTGTTTGTGTCATTGGATGATCAATTAGGTCATTTTCGTCCTCTCTAGGCCTATTCTTGTCCAATTAGGGTCTTTAACCAATCTTGTGCATCCAATAAGATCATTTGTGTCATTGGATGATCAATTTGGTCATTTTCGTCCTCCCTAGGCCTATTCTTGTCCAATTAGGGTCTTTAACCAATCTTGTGCATCCAATAGGTGTGTTTGTGTCATTGGATGATCAATTAGGTCATTTTCGTCCTCCCTAGACTTATTCTTGTCCAATTAGGGTTTCTAACCAATCTTGTGCATCCAATAGGTGTGTTTGTGTCATTGGATGATCAATTAGGTCATTTTCGTCCTCCCTAGGCTTATTCTTGTCCAATTAGGGTTTCTAACCAATCTTGTGCATCCAATAGGTGTGTTTGTGTCATTGGATGATCAATTAGGTCATTCTCGTCCTCCCTAGGCCTATTCTTGTCCAATTAGGGTTTTTAACCAATCTTGTGCATCTAATAATTCCATTTGTGTCATTGGATGATCAATTAGGTCATTTTCGTCCTCCCTAGGCATATTCTTGTCCAATTAGGGTTTTTAACCAATCTTGTGCATCCAATAAGTTCATTTGTGTCATTGGATTAACATTTAGGTCATTTTCGTCCTCCCTAGGCATATTCTTGTCCAATTAGGGTTTTTAACCAATCTTGTGCTTCCAATAGGTGTGTTTGTGTCATTGGATGATCAATTAGGTCATTTTCGTCCTCCCTAGGCTTATTCATGTCCAATTAGGGGTTTTAACCAATCTTGTGCATCCAATAAGTTCATTTGTGTCATTGGATGATCAATTAGGTCATTTTCGTCCTCCCTAGACATATTCTTGTCCAACTAGGGTTTTAAACCAATCTTGTGCATCCAATAGGTGTGTTTGTGTCTTTGGATGATCAATTAGGTCATTTTCGTCCTCCATAGGCTTATTCTTGTCCAATTAGGGTTTTTAACCAATCTTGTGCATCCAATAGGTGTGTTTGTGTCATTGGATGATCAATTAGGTCATTTTCGTCCTCCGTAGGCTTATTCTTGTCCAATTAGGGTTTTTAACCAATCTTGTGCATCCAATAAGTTCTTTTGTGTCATTGGATTAACATTTAGGTCATTTTCGTCCTGCCTAGGCATATTCTTGTCCAATTAGGGTTTTTAACCAATCTTGTGCATCCAATAGGTGTGTTTGTGTCATTGGATGACCAATTAGGTCATTTTCGTCCTCCCTAGGCATATTCTTGTCCAATTAGGGTTTTTAACCAATCTTGTGCATCCAATAGGTGTGTTTGTGGCAATGGATGATCAATTAGGTCATTTTCGTCCTCCCTAGGCTTATTCTTGTCCAATTAGGGTTTTTAACCAATCTTTAGCATCCAATAGGTGTGTTTGTGTCATTGGATGATCAATTAGGTCATTTTCATCCTCCCTAGGTTTATTCTTGTCCAATTAGGGTTTTTATTCAATCTTGTGCATCCAATTGATGTGTTTGTGGCAATGGATTATTAATTAGGTCATTTTCGTCCTCCCTAGGCTTATTCTTGTCCAATTAGGGTTTTTAACCAATCTTGTGCATCCAATAGGTGTGTTTGTGTCATTGGATGATCAATTAGGTCATTTTCGTCCTCCCTAGGCATATTCTTGTCCAATTAGGGTTTTTAACCAATCTTGTGCATCCAATAAATTCATTTGTGTCATTGGATTAACATTTAGGTCATTTTCATCCTCCCTAGGCATATTCTTATCCAATTAGGGTTTTTAACGAATCTTGTGCTTCCAATAGGTGTGTTTGTGTCATTGGATGATCAATTAGGTCATTTTCGTCCTCCCTAGGCATATTCTTGTCCAATTAGGGTTTTTAACCAATCTTGTGCATCCAATAGGTGTGTTTGTGTCATAGGATGATCAATTAGGTCATTTTCGTCCTCCCTAGGCATATTATTGTCCAATTAGGGTTTTTAACCAATCTTGTGCATCCAATAGGTGTGTTTGTGTCATTGGATGATCAATTAGGTCATTTTCGTCCTCCCTAGGCATATTCTTGTCCAATTAGGGTTTTTAACCAATCTTGTGCATCCAATAAGTTGAGTTGTGTCATTGAATTAATATTTAGGTCATTTTCGACCTCCCTAGGCATATTCTTGTCCAATTAGGGTTTTTAACCAATCTTGTGCATCCAATAGGTGTGTTTGTGTCATTGGATGATCAATTAGGTCATTTTCGTCCTCCCTAGGCATATTCTTGTCCAATTAGGGTTTTTAACCAATCTTGTGCATCCAATAGGTGTGTTTATCTGATTAGATGATCAATTAGGTCACATTGATCCTCCCTAGGCTTATTCTTGTCCAATTAGGGTTTTTAACCAATCTTGTGCATCCAATAAGTTCATTTGTGTCATTGGATTAACATTTAGGTCATTTTCGTCCTCCCTAGGCATATTCTTGTCCAATTAGGGTTTTTAACCAATCTTGTGCACGCAATAGGTGTGTTTGTGTCATTGGATGATCAATTAGGTCATTTTCGTCCTCCCTAGGCTTATTCTTGTCCAATTAGGGTTTTTAACCAATCTTGTGCATCCAATAAGTTCATTTGTGTCATTGGATGATCAATTAGATCATTTTCGTCCTCCCTAGGCATATTCTTGTCCAATTAGGGTTTTTAACCAATCTTGTGCATCTAATAGGTGTGTTTTTGTCATTGGATGATCAATTATGTCATTTTCATCTTCCCTAGGGATATTCTTCTCCAATTAGGGTTTTTAACCAATCTTGTGCATCCAATAGGTGTGTTTGTGTCATTGGATGATCAATTAGGTCATTTTCGTCCTCCCTAGGCTTATTCTTGTCCAATTAGGGTTTTTAACCAATGTTGTGCATCCAATAAGTTCGTTTGTGTCATTGAATTAACATTTAGGTCATTTTCGTCCTCCCTAGGCATATTCTTGTCCAATTAGGGTTTTTAACCAATCTTGTGCATCCAATAAGTTCATTTGTGTCATTGGATGATCAATTAGGTCATTTTCGTCCTCCCTAGGCTTATTCATGTCCAATTAGGGTTTTTAACCAATCTTGTGCATCCAATAAGTTCATTTGTGTCATTGGATTAACATTTAGGTCATTTTCGTCCTCCCTAGGCATATTCTTGTCCAATTAGGGTTTTTAACCAATCTTGTGCTTCCAATAGGTGTGTTTGTGATATTGGATGATCAATTAGCTCATTTCCGTCCTCCCTAGGCTTATTCTTGTCCAATTAGGGTTTTTAACCAATCTTGTGCATCCAATAAGTTTGTTTATGTCATTGAATTAATATTTAGGTCATTTTCGTCCTCCCTAGGCATATTCTTGTCCAATTAGGGTTTTTAACCAATTTTGTGCATCCAATAGGTGTGTTTGTGTCATTGGATGATCAATTAGGTCATTTTCGTCCTCCCTAGGCCTATTCTTGTCCAATTAGGGTCTTTAACCAATCTTGTGCATCCAATAAGTTTATTTGAGTCATTGGATGATCAATTAGATCATTTTCGTCCTCCCTAGGCATATTCTTGTCCAATTTGGGTTTTTAACCAATCTTGTGCATCCAATAGGTGTGTTTGTGTCATTGGATGATCAATTAGGTCATTTTCGTCCTCCCTAGGCTTATTCTTGTCCAATTAGGGTTTCTAACCAATCTTGTGCATCCAATAGGTGTGTTTGTGTCATTGGATGATCAATTAGGTCATTCTCGTCCTCCCTAGGCCTATTCTTGTCCAATTAGGGTTTTTAACCAATCTTGTGCATCTAATAAGTTCATTTGTGTCATTGGTGATCAATTAGGTCATTTTCGTCCTCCCTAGGCATATTCTTGTCCAATTAGGGTTTTTAACCAATCTCGTGCATCCAATAAGTTCATTTGTGTCATTGGATTAACATTTAGGTCATTTTCGTCCTGCCTAGGCCTATTCTTGTCCAATTAGGGTCTTTAACCAATCTTGTGCATCCAATAAGATCATTTGTGTCGTTGGATGATCAATTAGATCATTTTCGTCCTCCGTAGGCATATTCTTGTCCAATTACGGTTTTTAACCAATCTTGTGCATCCAATAGGTGTGTTTGTGTCATTGGATGATCAATTAGGTCATTTTCGTCCTCCCTAGGCTTATATTTGTCCAATTAGGGTTTCTAACCAATCTTGTGCATCCAATAGGTGTGTTTGTGTCATTGGATGATCAATTAGGTCATTTTCGTCCTCCCTAGGCTTATTCTTGTCGAATTAGGGTTTGTAACCAATCTTGTGCATCCAATAGGTGTGTTTGTGTCATTGGATGATCAATTAGGTCATTTTCGTCCTCCCTAGGCCTATTCTTGTCCAATTAGGGTTTTTAGGCAATCTTGTGCATCCAATAAGTTCATTTGTGTCATTGGATGATCAATTAGGTCATTTTTGTCCTCCCTAGGCATATTCTTGTCCAATTAGGGTTTTTAACCAATCTTGTGCATCCAATAAGTTCATTTGTGTCATTGGATTAACATTTAGGTCATTTTCGTCCTCCCTAGGCATATTCTTGTCCAATTAGGGTTTTTAACCAATCTTGTGCTTCTAATAGGTGTGTTTGTGTCATTGGATGATCAATTAGGTCATTTTCGTCCTCCCTAGGCCTATTCTTGTCCAATTAGGGTCTTTAACCAATCTTGTGCATCCAATAAGTTCATTTGTGTCATTGGATGATCAATTAGATCATTTTCGTCCTCCATAGGCATATTCTTGTCCAATTAGGGATTTTAACCAATCTTGTGCATCCAATAGGTGTGTTTGTGTCATTGGATGATCAATTAGGTCATTTTCGTCCTCCCTAGGCTTATTATTGTCCAATTAGGGTTTTTAACCAATCTTGTGCATCCAATAGGTGTGTTTTTGTCATTGGATGATCAATTAGGTCATTTTCGTCCTCCGTAGGCCTATTCTTAACTAATTAGGGTCTTTAACCAATCTTGTGCATCCAATAAGATCATTTGTGTCATTGGATGATCAATTAGATCATTTTCGTCCTCCGTAGGCATATTCTTGTCCAATTAGGGTTTTTAACCAATCTTGTGCATCCAATAGATGTGTTTGTGTCATTGGATGATCAATTAGGTCATTCTCGTCCTCCCTAGGCCTATTCTTGTCCAATTAGGGTTTTTAACCAATCTTGTGCATCTAATAAGTTCATTTGTGTCATTGGATGATCAATTAGGTCATTTTCGTCCTCCCTAGGCATATTCTTGTCCAATTAGGGTTTTTAACCAATCTTGTGCATCCAATAAGTTCATTTGTGTCATTGGATTAACATTTAGGTCATTTTCGTCCTCCCTAGGCATATTCTTGTCCAATTAGGGTTTTTAACCAATCTTGTGCTTCCAATAGGTGTGTTTGTGTCATTGGATGATCAATTAGGTCATTTTCGTCCTCCCTAGGCTTATTCATGTCCAATTAGGGGTTTTAACCAATCTTGTGCATCCAATAAGTTCATTTGTGTCATTGGATGATCAATTAGGTCATTTTCGTCCTCCCTAGACATATTCTTGTCCAACTAGGGTTTTAAACCAATCTTGTGCATCCAATAGGTGTGTTTGTGTCTTTGGATGATCAATTAGGTCATTTTCGTCCTCCATAGGCTTATTCTTGTCCAATTAGGGTTTTTAACCAATCTTGTGCATCCAATAGGTGTGTTTGTGTCATTGGATGATCAATTAGGTCATTTTCGTCCTCCGTAGGCTTATTCTTGTCCAATTAGGGTTTTTAACCAATCTTGTGCATCCAATAAGTTCTTTTGTGTCATTGGATTAACATTTAGGTCATTTTCGTCCTGCCTAGGCATATTCTTGTCCAATTAGGGTTTTTAACCAATCTTGTGCATCCAATAGGTGTGTTTGTGTCATTGGATGACCAATTAGGTCATTTTCGTCCTCCCTAGGCATATTCTTGTCCAATTAGGGTTTTTAACCAATCTTGTGCATCCAATAGGTGTGTTTGTGGCAATGGATGATCAATTAGGTCATTTTCGTCCTCCCTAGGCTTATTCTTGTCCAATTAGGGTTTTTAACCAATCTTTAGCATCCAATAGGTGTGTTTGTGTCATTGGATGATCAATTAGGTCATTTTCATCCTCCCTAGGTTTATTCTTGTCCAATTAGGGTTTTTATTCAATCTTGTGCATCCAATTGATGTGTTTGTGGCAATGGATTATTAATTAGGTCATTTTCGTCCTCCCTAGGCTTATTCTTGTCCAATTAGGGTTTTTAACCAATCTTGTGCATCCAATAGGTGTGTTTGTGTCATTGGATGATCAATTAGGTCATTTTCGTCCTCCCTAGGCATATTCTTGTCCAATTAGGGTTTTTAACCAATCTTGTGCATCCAATAAATTCATTTGTGTCATTGGATTAACATTTAGGTCATTTTCATCCTCCCTAGGCATATTCTTATCCAATTAGGGTTTTTAACGAATCTTGTGCTTCCAATAGGTGTGTTTGTGTCATTGGATGATCAATTAGGTCATTTTCGTCCTCCCTAGGCATATTCTTGTCCAATTAGGGTTTTTAACCAATCTTGTGCATCCAATAGGTGTGTTTGTGTCATAGGATGATCAATTAGGTCATTTTCGTCCTCCCTAGGCATATTATTGTCCAATTAGGGTTTTTAACCAATCTTGTGCATCCAATAGGTGTGTTTGTGTCATTGGATGATCAATTAGGTCATTTTCGTCCTCCCTAGGCATATTCTTGTCCAATTAGGGTTTTTAACCAATCTTGTGCATCCAATAAGTTGAGTTGTGTCATTGGATGATCAATTAGGTCATTTTCGTCCTCCCAAGGCATGTTCTTGTGCAACTAGGGTTTTTAACCAATCTTGTGCATCCAATAGGTGTGTTTGTGTCATTGGATGATCAATTAGGTCATTTTCGTCCTCCCTAGGCATATTCTTGTCCAATTAGGGTTTTTAACCAATCTTGTGCATCCAATAGGTGTGTTTGTGTCATTGGATGATCAAATAGGTCATATTCGTCCTCCCTAGGCTAATTCTTGTCCAATTAGGGTTTTTAACCAATCTTGTGCATCCGATAAGTTTGTTTGTGTCATTGAATTAATATTTAGGTCATTTTCGTCCTCCTTAGGCATATTCTTGTCCAATTAGGGTTTTTAACCAATCTTGTGCATTCAATTGGTGTGTTTGTATCATTGGATGATCAATTAGGTTATTGTCGTCCTCCCTAGGCTTATTCTTGTCCAATTAGGGTTTTTAACCAATCTTGTGCATCCAATAAGTTCATTTGTGTCATTGGATTAACATTTAGGTCATTTTCGTCCTCCCTAGGCATATTCTTGTCCAATTAGGGTTTTTAACCAATCTTGTGCATCCAATAGGTGTGTTTGTGTCATTGGATGATCAATTAGGTTATTTTCGTCCTCCCTAGGCCTATTCTTGTCCAATTAGTGTTTTTAACCAATCTTGTGCATCCAATAGGTGTGTTTGTGTCATTGGATGATCAATTAGGTCATTTTCGTCCTCCCTAGGCATATTCTTGTCCAATTAGGGTTTTTAACCAATCTTGTGCATCCAATAAGTTTGTTTGTTTCATTGAATTAATATTTAGGTCATTTTCATCCTCCCTAGGCATATTCTTGTCCAATTAGGGTTTTTAACCAATCTTGTGCATCCAATAGGTGTGTTTGTGTCATTGGATGATCAATTAGGTCATTTTCGTCGTCCCTAGGCTTATTCTTGTCCAATTAAGGTTTTTAACCAATCTTGTGCATCCGATAAGTTTGTTTGTGTCATTGAATTAATATTTAGGTCATTTTCGTCCTCCCTAGGCATACTCTTGTCCAATTAGGGTTTTTAACCTATCTTGTGCATCCAATAGGTGTGTTTGTGTCATTGGATGATCAATTAGGTCATTTTCGTCCTCCCTAGGCTTATTCTTGTCCAATTAGGGTTTTTAACCAATCTTGTGCAGGCAATAAGTTGAGTTGGGTCATTGGATTAACATTTAGGTCATTTTCGTCCTCCCTAGGCTTATTCTTGTCCAATTAGGGTTTTAACCAATCTTTTACATCCAATAGGTGTGTTTGTGTCATTGGATGATCAATTAGGTCATTTTCGTCCACCATAGGCTTATTCTTGTCCAATTAGGGTTTTTAACCAATCTTGTGCATCCAATAAGTTGAGTTGTGTCATTGGATTAACATTTAGGTCATTTTCGTCCTCCCTAGGCTTATTCTTGTCCAATTATGGTTTTTAACCAATCTTGTGCATCCAATAAGTTCATTTGTGTAATTGGATTAACATTTAGGTCATTTTCGTCCTCCCTAGGCATATTCTTGTCCAATTAGGGTTTTTAACCAATCTTGTGCATCCAATAGGTGTGTTTGTGTCATTGAATGATCAATTAGGTAATTTTTGTCCTCCCTAGGCTTATTCTTGTCCAATTAGGGTTTTTAACCAATCTTGTGCATCCAATAGGTGTGTTTGTGTCATTGGATGATCAATTAGGTCATTTTCGTCCTCCCTAGGCATATTCTTGTCCAATTAGGGTTTTTAACCAATCTTGTGCATCCAATAGGTGTGTTTGTGTCATTGGATGATCAATTAGGTCATTTTCGTCCTCCCTAGGCTTATTCTTGTCCAGTTAGGGTTTTTAACCAATCTTGTGCATCCAATAAGTTGAGTTGTGTCATTGGATTAACATTTAGGTCATTTTCGTCAACCCTAGGCTTATTCTTGTCCAATTAGATTTTTTAACCAATCTTGTGCATCCAATAAGTTCATTTGTGTCATTGGATTAACATTTAGGTCATTTTCGTCATGCCTAGGCATATTCTTGTCCAATTAGGGTTTTTAACCAATCTTGTGCATCCAATAGGTGTGTTTGTGTCATTGGATGATCAATTAGGTCATTTTCGTCCTCCCTAGGCATATTCTTGTCCAATTAGGGTTTTTAACCAATCTTGTGCATCCAATAAGTTCATTTGTGTCATTGGATTTACATTTTGGTCATTTTCGTCCTCCCTAGGCATATTCTTGTCCAATTAGGGTTTTTCACCAATCTTGTGCATCCAATAGGTGTGTTTGTGTCATTGGATGATCAATTAGGTGATTTTCGTCCTCCCTAGGCCTATTCTTGTCCAATTAGGGTCTTTAACCAATCTTGTGCATCCAATAAGTTCATTTGTGTCATTGGATGATCAATTAGATCATTTTCGTCCTCCTTAGGCATATTCTTGTCCAATTAGGGTTTTTAACCAATCTTGTGCATCCAATAGGTATGTTTGTGTCATTGGATGATCAATTAGGTCATTTTCGTCCTCCCTAGGCTTATTCTTGTCCAATTAGGATTTCTAACCAATCTTGTGCATCCAATAAGATCATTTGTGTCATTGGATGATCAATTAGATCATTTTCGTCCTCCGTAGGCATATTCTTGTCCAATTAGGGTTTTTAACCAATCTTGTGCATCCAATAGGTGTGTTTGTGTCATTGGATGATCAATTAGGTCTTTTTCGTCCTCCCTAGGCTTATTCTTGTTCAATTAGGGTTTCTAACCAATCTTGTGCATCCAATAGGTGTGTTTGTGTCATTGGATGATCAATTAGGTCATTCTCGTCCTCCCTAGGGCTAATCTTGTCCAATTAGGGTTTTTAACCAATCTTGTGCATCTAATAAGTTCATTTGTGTCATTGGATGATCAATTAGGTCATTTTCATCCTCCCTAGGCATATTCTTGTCCAATTAGGGTTTTTAACCAATCTTGTGCATCCAATAAGTTAATTTGTGTCATTGGATTAACATTTAGGTCATTTTCATCCTGCCTAGGCATATTCTTGTCCAATTAGGGTTTTTAACCAATCTTGTGCATCCAATAGGTGTGTTTGTGTCATTGGATGATCAATTAGGTCATTTTCGTCCTCCCTAGGCCTATTCTTTTCCAATTACGGTCTTTAACCAATCTTGTGCATCCAATAAGATCATTTGTGTCGTTGGATGATCACTTAGATCATTTTCGTCCTCTGTAGGCATATTCTTGTCCAATTACGGTTTTTAACCAATCTTGTGCATCCAATAGGTGTGTTTGTGTCATTGGATGATCAATTAGGTCATTTTCGTCCTCCCTAGGCTTATTCTTGTCCAATTAGGGTTTCTAACCAATCTTATGCATCCAATAGGTGTGTTTGTGTCATTGGATGATCAATTAGGTCATTCTCGTCCTCCCTAGGCCTATTCTTGTCCAATTAGGGTTTTTAACCAATCTTGTGCATCTAATAAGTTCATTTGTGTCATTGGATGATCAATTAGGTCATTTTCGTCCTCCCTAGGCATATTCTTGTCCAATTAGGGTTTTTAACCAATCTTGTGCATCCAATAAGTTCATTTGTGTCATTGGATTAACATTTAGGTCATTTTCGTCCTGCCTAGGCATATTCTTGTCCAATTAGGGTTTTTAACCAATCTTGTGCATCCAATAGGTGTGTTTGTGTCATTGGATGATCAATTAGGTCATTTTCGTCCTCCCTAGGCCTAGTCTTGTTCAATTAGGGTCTTTAACCAATCTTGTGCATCCAATAAGATCATTTGTGTCGTTGGATGATCAATTAGATCATTTTCGTCCTCAGTAGGCATATTATTGTCCAATTACGGTTTTTAACCAATCTTGTGCATCCAATAGGTGTGTTTGTGTCATTGGATGATCAATTAGGTCATTTTCGTCCTCCCTAGGCTTATTGTTGTCCAATTAGGGTTTCTAACCAATCTTGTGCATCCAATAGGTGTGTTTGTGTCATTGGATGATCAATTAGGTCATTTTCGTCCTCCCTAGGCTTATTCTTGTCCAATTAGGGTTTCTAACCAATCTTGTGCATCCAATAGGTGTGTTTGTGTCATTGGATGATCAATTAGGTCATTCTCGTCCTCCCTAGGCCTATTCTTGTCCAATTAGGGTTTTTAACCATTCTTGTGCATCAAATAAGTTCATTTGTGTCATTGGTGATCAATTAGGTCATTTTCGTCCTCCCTAGGCATATTCTTGTCCAATTAGGGTTTTTAACCAATCTTGTGCATCCAATAAGTTCATTTGTGTCATTGGATTAACATTTAGGTCATTTTCGTCCTGCCTAGGAATATTCTTGTCCAATTAGGGTTTTTAACCAATCTTGTGCATCCAATAGGTGTGTTTGTGTCATTGGATGATCAATTAGGTCATTTTCGTCCTCCCTAGGCCTATTCTTGTCCAATTAGGGTCTTTAACCAATCTTGTGCATCCAATAAGATCATTTGTGTCGTTGGATGATCAATTAGATCATTTTTGTCCTCCGTAGGCATATTCTTGTCCAATTACGGTTTTTAACCAATCTTGTGCATCCAATAGGTGTGTTTGTGTCATTGGATGATCAATTAGGTCATTTTCGTCCTCCCTAGGCTTATATTTGTCCAATTAGGGTTTCTAACCAATCTTGTGCATCCAATAGGTGTGTTTGTGTCATTGGATGATCAATTAGGTCATTTTCGTCCTCCCTAGGCTTATTCTTGTCGAATTAGGGTTTTTAACCAATCTTGTGCATCCAATAGGTGTGTTTGTGTCATTGGATGATCAATTAGGTCATTTTCGTCCTCCCTAGGCTTATTC
The DNA here is from genome assembly GCA_037974775.1 of Cicer pinnatifidum. NCBI lineage: Eukaryota > Viridiplantae > Streptophyta > Magnoliopsida > Fabales > Fabaceae > Cicer > Cicer pinnatifidum. Next base: position 584,286 of record JBBPBR010000824.1, on the reverse strand, counting down.
TTGTCCAATTAAGGTTTTTAACTAATCTTGTGCATCCAATAGGTTCATTTGTGTCATTGGATGATCAATTAGGTCATTTTTCGTCCTCCCTAGGCATATTCTTGTCCAACTAGGGTTTTTAACCAATCTTGTGCATCCAATAGGTGTGTTTGTGTCATTGGATGATCAATTAGGTCATTTTCGTCCTCCCTAGGCATATTCTTGTCCAATTAGGGTTTTTAACCAATCTTGTGCATCCAATAGGTGTGTTTGTGTCATTGGATGATCAATTAGGTGATTTTCGTCCTCCCTAGGCTTATTCTTCTCCAATTAGGGTTTTTAACCAATCTTGTGCATCCAACAAGTTTGTTTAAGTCATTGAATTAATATTTAGGTCATTTTCGTCCTCCCTAGGCATATTCTTGTCCAATTAGGGTTTTTAACCAATCTTGTGCATCCAATAGGTGTGTTTGTGTCATTGGATGATCAATTAGGTCATTTTCGTCCTCCCTAGGCTTATTCTCGTCCAATTAGGGTTTTTAACCAATCTTGTGCATCCAATAAGTTCATTTGTGTCATTGGATTAACATTTAGGTCATTTTCGTCCTCCCTAGGCATATTCTTGTCCAATTAGGGTTTTTAACCAATCTTGTGCATTCAATAGGTGTGTTTGTGTCATTGGATGATCAATTAGGTTATTTTCGTCCTACCTAGGCTTATTCTTGTCCAATTAGGGTTTTTAACCAATCTTGTGCATCCAATAAGTACATTTGTGTCATTGGATTAACATTTAGGTCATTTTCGTCCTCCGTAGGCATATTCTTGTCCAATTAGGGTTTTTAACCAATCTTGTGCATCCAATAGGTGTGTTTGTGTCATTGGATGATCAATTAGGTCATTTTCATCCTTCCTAGGCTTCTTCTTGTCCAATTAGGGTTTTTAACCAATCTTGTGCATCCAATAACTTTGTTTGTGTCATTGAATTAATATTTAGGTCATTTTCGTCCTCCCTAGGCATATTCTTGTCCAACTAGGGTTTTTAACCAATCTTGTGCATCCAATAGGTGTGTTTGTGTCATTGGATGATCAATTAGGTCATTTTCGTCCTCCCTAGGCTTATTCTTGTCCAATTAGGGTTTTTAACCAATCTTGTGCATCCAATAACTTTGTTTGCGTCATTGAATTAATATTTAGGTCATTTTCCTCCTCCCTAGGCATATTCTTGTGCAATTTGGCTTTTTAACCAATCTTGTGCATCCAATAGGTGTGTTTGTGTCATTGGATGATCAATTAGGTCATTTTCGTCCTCCCTAGGCTTATTCTTGTCCAATTAGGGTTTTTAACCAATCTTGTGCATCCAATAAGTTCATTTGTGTCATTGGATTAACATTTAGGTCATTTTCGTCCTCCCTAGCCTTATTCTTGTCCAATTAGGGTTTTTAACCAATCTTGTGCATCCAATAAGTTCATTTGTGTCATTGGATTAACATTTAGGTCATTTTCGTCCTCCCTAGGCATATTCTTGTCCAATTAGGGTTTTTAACCAATCTTGTGTATCCAATAGGTGTGCTTGTGTCATTGGAAGATCAATTAGGTCATTTTGGTCCTCTCTAGGCTTATTCTTGTCCAATTAGGGTTTTTAACCAATCTTGTGCATCCAATAGGTGTGTTTGTGTCATTGGATGATCAATTAGGTCATTTTCGTCCTCCCTAGGCTTATTCTTGTCCAATTAGGGTTTTTAACATATCTTGTGCATCTAATAGGTGTTTTTGTGTCATTGGATGATCAATTAGGTCATTTTTGTCCTCCCTAGACTTATTCTTGTCCAATTAGGGTTTTTAACCAATCTTGTGCATCCAATAGGTGTGTTTGTGTCATTGGATGATCAATTAGGTCATTTTCGTCCTCCCTAGGCTTATTCTTGTCCAATTAGGGTTTTTAACCAATCTTGTGCATCCAATAAGTTGAGTTGTGTCATTGGATTAACATTTAGGTCATTTTGATTCTCCCTAGGCTTATTCTTGTCGAATTAGGTTTTTAACCAATCTTGTGCATCCAATAAGTTCATTTGTGTCATTGGATTCACATTTAGGTCATTTTCGTCCTCCCTAGGCATATTCTTGTCCAATTAGAGTTTTTAACTAATCTTGTGCATCCAATAGGTGTGTTTATCTCATTGGATGATTAATTAGGTCACTTTGATCCTCTCTAGGCTTATTCTTGTCCAATTAGGGTTTTTAACCAATCTTGTGCATCCAATAAGTTCATTTGTGTCATTGGATTAACATTTAGGTCATTTTCGTCCTCCCTAGGCATATTCTTGTCCAATTAGGGTTTTTAACCAATCTTGTGCATCCAATAGGTGTGTTTGTGTCATTGGATGATCAATTTAGGTCATTTTTGTCCTCCCTAGGCTTATTCTTGTCCAATTAGGGTTTTTAACCAATCTTGTGCATCCAATAGGTGTGTTTGTGTCATTGGATGATCAATTAGGTCATTTTCGTCCTCCCTAGGCTTATTCTTGTCCAATTAGGGTTTTTAACCAATCTTGTGCATCCAATAGGTGTGTTTGTGTCATTGGATGATCAATTAGGTCATTTTCGTCCTCCCTAGGCTTATTCTTTTCCAATTAGGGTTTTTAACCAATCTTGTGCATCTAATAACTTTGTTTGTGTCATTGAATTAATATTTAGGTCATTTTCGTCCTCCCTAGGCATAATCTTGTCCAATTAGGGTTTTTAACCAATCTTGTGCATCCAATAGGTGTGTTTGTGTCATTGGATGATCAATTAGGTCATTTTCGTCCTCCCTAGGCTTATTCTTGTCCAATTAGGGTTTTTAACCAATCTTGTGCATCCAATAACTTTGTTTGTGTCATTGAATTAATATTTAGGTCATTTTCGTCCTCCCTAGGCATATTCTTGTCCAATTAGGGTTTTTAACCAATTTTGTGCATCCAATAGGTGTGTTTGTGTCATTGGATGATCAATTAGGTCATTTTCGTCCTCCCTAGGCCTATTCTTGTCCAATTAGGGTCTTTAACCAATCTTGTGCATCCAATAAGTTTATTTGTGTCATTGGATGATCAATTAGATCATTTTCGTCCTCCCTAGGCATATTCTTGTCCAATTAGGGTTTTTAACCAATCTTGTGCATCCAATAGGTGTGTTTGTGTCATTGGATGATCAATTAGGTCATTTTCGTACTCCCTAGGCTTATTCTTGTCCAATTAGGGTTTCTAACCAATCTTGTGCATCCAATAGATGTGTTTGTGTCATTGGATGATCAATTAGGTCATTCTCGTCCTCCCTAGGCCTATTCTTGTCCAATTAGGGTTTTTAACCAATCTTGTGCATCTAATAAGTTCATTTGTGTCATTGGTGATCAATTAGGTCATTTTCGTCCTCCCTAGGCATATTCTTGTCCAATTAGGGTTTTTAACCAATCTCGTGCATCCAATAAGTTCATTTGTGTCATTGGATTAACATTTAGGTCATTTTCGTCCTGCCTAGGCCTATTCTTGTCCAATTAGGGTCTTTAACCAATCTTGTGCATCCAATAAGATCATTTGTGTCGTTGGATGATCAATTAGATCATTTTCGTCCTCCGTAGGCATATTCTTGTCCAATTACGGTTTTTAACCAATCTTGTGCATCCAATAGGTGTGTTTGTGTCATTGGATGATCAATTAGGTCATTTTCGTCCTCCCTAGGCTTATATTTGTCCAATTAGGGTTTCTAACCAATCTTGTGCATCCAATAGGTGTGTTTGTGTCATTGGATGATCAATTAGGTCATTTTCGTCCTCCCTAGGCTTATTCTTGTCGAATTAGGGTTTGTAACCAATCTTGTGCATCCAATAGGTGTGTTTGTGTCATTGGATGATCAATTAGGTCATTTTCGTCCTCCCTAGGCCTATTCTTGTCCAATTAGGGTTTTTAGGCAATCTTGTGCATCCAATAAGTTCATTTGTGTCATTGGATGATCAATTAGGTCATTTTTGTCCTCCCTAGGCATATTCTTGTCCAATTAGGGTTTTTAACCAATCTTGTGCATCCAATAAGTTCATTTGTGTCATTGGATTAACATTTAGGTCATTTTCGTCCTCCCTAGGCATATTCTTGTCCAATTAGGGTTTTTAACCAATCTTGTGCTTCTAATAGGTGTGTTTGTGTCATTGGATGATCAATTAGGTCATTTTCGTCCTCCCTAGGCCTATTCTTGTCCAATTAGGGTCTTTAACCAATCTTGTGCATCCAATAAGTTCATTTGTGTCATTGGATGATCAATTAGATCATTTTCGTCCTCCATAGGCATATTCTTGTCCAATTAGGGATTTTAACCAATCTTGTGCATCCAATAGGTGTGTTTGTGTCATTGGATGATCAATTAGGTCATTTTCGTCCTCCCTAGGCTTATTCTTGTCCAATTAGGGTTTCTAACCAATCTTGTGCATCCAATAGGTGTGTTTGTGTCATTGGATGATCAATTAGGTCATTTTCGTCCTCCCTAGGATTATTCTTGTCCAATTAGGGTTTCTAACCAATCTTGTGCATCCAATAGGTGTGTTTCTGTCATTGGATGATCAATTAGGTCATTCTCGTCCTCCCTAGGCCTATTCTTGTCCAATTAGGGTTTTTAACCAATCTTGTGCATCAAATAAGTTCATTTGTGTCATTGGTGATCAATTAGGTCATTTTCGTCCTCCCTAGGCCTATTCTTGTCCAATTAGGGTCTTTAACCAATCTTGTGCATCCAATAAGTTTATTTGTGTCATTGGATGATCAATTAGATCATTTTCGTCCTCCATATGCATATTCTTGTCCAATTAGGGTTTTTAACCAATCTTGTGCATCCAATAGGTGTGTTTTTGTCATTGGATGATCAGTTAGGTCATTTTCGTCCTCCCTAGGCCTATTCTTGTCTAATTAGGGTCTTTAACAAATCTTGTGCATCCAATAAGATCATTTGTGTCATTGGATGATCAATTAGATCATTTTCGTCCTCTGTAGGCATATTCTTGTCCAATTAGGGTTTTTAACCAATCTTGTGCATCCAATAGATGTGTTTGTGTCATTGGATGATCAATTAGGTCTTTTTCGTCCTCCCTAGGCTTATTCTTGTTCAATTAGGGTTTCTAACCAATCTTGTGCATCCAATAGGTGAGTTTGTGTCATTGGATGATCAATTAGGTCATTCTCGTCCTCCCTAGGGCTAATCTTGTCCAATTAGGGTTTTTAACCAATCTTGTGCATCTAATAAGTTCATTTGTGTCATTGGATGATCAATTAGGTCATTTTCATCCTCCCTAGGCATATTCTTGTCCAATTAGGGTTTTTAACCAATCTTGTGCATCCAATAAGTTAATTTGTGTCATTGGATTAACATTTAGGTCATTTTCATCCTGCCTAGGCATATTCTTGTCCAATTAGGGTTTTTAACCAATCTTGTGCATCCAATAGCTGTGTTTGTGTCATTGGATGATCAATTAGGTCATTTTCGTCCTCCCTAGGCCTATTCTTTTCCAATTAGGGTCTTTAACCAATCTTGTGCATCCAATAAGATCATTTGTGTCGTTGGATGATCACTTAGATCATTTTCTTCCTCTGTAGGCATATTCTTGTCCAATTACGGTTTTTAACCAATCTTGTGCATCCAATAGGTGTGTTTGTGTCATTGGATGATCAATTAGGTCATTTTCGTCCTCCCTAGGCTTATTCTTGTCCAATTAGGGTTTCTAACCAATCTTGTGCATCCAATAGGTGTGTTTGTGTCATTGGATGATCAATTAGGTCATTCTCGTCCTCCCTAGGCCTATTCTTGTCCAATTAGGGTTTTTAACCAATCTTGTGCATCTAATAAGTTTATTTGTGTCATTGGATGATCAATTAGGTCATTTTCGTCCTCCCTAGGCATATTCTTGTCCAATTAGGGTTTTTAACCAATCTTGTGCATCCAATAAGTTCATTTGTGTCATTGGATTAACATTTAGGTGTGTTTGTGTCATTGGATGATCAATTAGGTCATTTTCGTCCTCCCTAGGCTTATTCTTGTCCAATTAGGGTTTCTAACCAATCTTGTGCATCCAATAGGTGTGTTTGTGTCATTGGATGATCAATTAGGTCATTCTCGTCCTCCCTAGGCCTATTCTTGTCCAATTAGGGTTTTTAACCAATCTTGTGCATCCAATAAGATCATTTGTGTCGTTGGATGATCAATTAGATCATTTTCGTCCTCCGTAGGCATATTCTTGTCCAATTACGGTTTTTAACCAATCTTGTTCATCCAATAGGTGTGTTTGTGTCATTGGATGATCAATTAGGTCATTTTCGTCCTCCCTAGGCTTATATTTGTCCAATTAGGGTTTCTAACCAATCTTGTGCATCCAATAGGTGTGTTTGTGTCATTGGATGATCAATTAGGTCATTTTCGTCCTCCCTAGGCTTATTCTTGTCGAATTAGGGTTTGTAACCAATCTTGTGCATCCAATAGGTGTGTTTGTGTCATTGGATGATCAATTAGGTCATTTTCGTCCTCCCTAGGCCTATTCTTGTCCAATTAGGGTTTTTAGGCAATCTTGTGCATCCAATAAGTTCATTTGTGTCATTGGATGATCAATTAGGTCATTTTTGTCCTCCCTAGGCATATTCTTGTCCAATTAGGGTTTTTAACCAATCTTGTGCATCCAATAAGTTCATTTGTGTCATTGGATTAACATTTAGGTCATTTTCGTCCTCCCTAGGCATATTCTTGTCCAATTAGGGTTTTTAACCAATCTTGTGCTTCTTATAGGTGTGTTTGTGTCATTGGATGATCAATTAGGTCATTTTCGTCCTCCCTAGGCCTATTCTTGTCCAATTAGGGTCTTTAACCAATCTTGTGCATCCAATAAGTTCATTTGTGTCATTGGATGATCAATTAGATCATTTTCGTCCTCCATAGGCATATTGTTGTCCAATTAGGGATTTTAACCAATCTTGTGCATCCAATAGGTGTGTTTGTGTCATTGGATGATCAATTAGGTCATTTTCGTCCTCCCTAGGCTTATTCTTGTCCAATTAGGGTTTCTAACCAATCTTGTGCATCCAATAGGTGTGTTTGTGTCATTGGATGATCAATTAGGTCATTTTCGTCCTCCCTAGGATTATTCTTGTCCAATTAGGGTTTCTAACCAATCTTGTGCATCCAATAGGTGTGTTTGTGTCATTGGATGATCAATTAGGTCATTCTCGTCCTCCCTAGGCCTATTCTTGTCCAATTAGGGTTTTTAACCAATCTTGTGCATCAAATAAGTTCATTTGTGTCATTGGTGATCAATTAGGTCATTTTCGTCCTCCCTAGGCATATTCTTGTCCAATTAGGGTTTTTAACCAATCTTGGGCATCCAATAATTTCATTTGTGTCATTGGATTAACATTTAGGTCATTTTCGTCCTGCCTAGGCATATTCTTGTCCAATTAGGGTTTTTAACCAATCTTGTGCATCCAATAGGTGTGTTTTTGTCATTGGATGATCCATTAGGTCATTTTCGTCCTCCGGCCTATTCTTGTCCAATTAGGGTCTTTAACCAATCTTGTGCATCCAATAAGATCATTTGTGTCATTGGATGATTAATTAGATCATTTTCGTCCTCCGTAGGCATATTCTTGTCCAATTAGGGTTTTTAACCAATCTTGTGCATCCAATAGATGTGTTTGTGTCATTGGATGATCAATTAAGTCATTCTCTTCCTCCCTAGGCCTATTCTTGTCCAATTAGGGTTTTTAACCAATCTTGTGCATCTAATAAGTTCATTTGTGTCATTGGATGATCAATTAGGTCATTTTCGTCCTCCCTAGGCATATTCTTGTCCAATTAGGGTTTTTAACCAATCTTGTGCATCCAATAAGTTCATTTGTGTCATTGGATTAACATTTAGGTCATTTTCGTCCTGCCTAGGCATATTCTTGTCCAATTAGGGTTTTTAACCAATCTTGTGCATCCAATAGGTGTGTTTGTGTCATTGGATGATCAATTAGGTCATTTTCGTTCTCCCTAGGCCTATTCTTGTCCAATTAGGGTCTTTAACCAATCTTGTGCATCGAATAAGATCATTTGCGTCATTGGATGATCAATTAGATCATTTTCGTCCTATCTAGGCATATTCTTGTCCAATTAGGGTTTTTAACCAATCTTGTGCATCCAATAGGTGTGTTTGTGTCATTGGATGATCAATTAGGTTATTTTCGTCCTCCCTAGGCTTATTCTTGTCCAATTAGGGTTTTTAACCAATCTTGTGCATCCAATAGGTGTGTTTGTGTCATTGGATGATCAATTAGGTCATTTTCGTCCTCCCTAGGCATATTCTTGTCCAATTAGGGTTTTTAACCAATCTTGTGCATCCAATAAAATTGTTTGTTTCATTTAATTAATATTTAGGTCATTTTCGTCCTCCCTAGGCATATTCTTGTCCAATTAGGGTTTTTAACCAATCTTATGCATCCAATAGGTGTGTTTGTGTCATTGGATGATCAATCAGGTCATTTTCGTGCTCCCTAGGCATATTCTTGTCCAATTAGGGTTTTTAACGAATCTTGTGCATCCAATAGGTGTGTTTGTGTCATTGGATGATCAATTAGGTCATTTTCGTCCTCCCTAGGCTTATTCTTGTCCAATTAGGGTTTTTAACTAATCTTGTGCATCAAATAAGTTTACTTGTGTCACTGGATGATCAATTAGGTCATTTTCGTCCTCCCTAGGATTATTCTTGTCCAATTAGGGTTTTTAACCAATCTTGTGCATCCGATAAGTTTGTTTGTGTAATTGAATTAATATTTAGGTCATTTTCGTCCTCCCTAGGCATATTCTTGTCCAATTATGGTTTTTAACCAATCTTGTGCATCCAATAGGCGTGTTTGTGTCATTGGATGATCAATTAGGTCATTTACGTCCTCCCTAGGCTTATTCTTGTCCAATTAGGGTTTTTAACCAATCTTGTGCATCCAATAGGTGTGTTTGTGTCATTGGATGATCGATTAGGTCATTTTCGTCCTACCTAGGCTTATTCTTGTCCAATTAAGGTTTTTAACCAATCTTGTGCATCCAATAAGTTGAGTTGTGTCATTGGATTAACATTTAGGTCATTTTCGTCCTCCCTATGCTTATTCTTGTCCAATTAGGGTTTTTAACGAATCTTGTGCATCCAATAGGTGTGTTTGTGTCATTGGATGATCAATTAGGTCATTTTCGTCCTCCCTAGGCTTATTCTTGTCCAATTAGGGTTTTTAACCAATCTTGTGCTTCCAATAGGTGTGTTTGTGTCATTGGATGATCAATTAGGTAATTTTCATCCTCCCTAGGCTTATTCTTGTCCAATTAGGGTTTTTAACCAATCTTGTGCATCCAATAGGTGTGTTTGTGTCATTGGATGATCAATTAGGTCATTTTCGTCCTCCCTAGGCTTATTCTTGTCCAATTAGGGTTTTTAACCAATCTTGTGCATCCAATAACTTTGTTTGTGTCATCGAATTAATATTTAGGTCATTTTCATCCTCCCTAGGCATATTCTTGTCCAATTAGGGTTTTTAACCAATCTTGTGCATCCAATAGGTGTGTTTGTGTCATTGGATGATCAATTAGGTCATTTTCGTCCTCCCTAGGCTTATTCTTGTCCAATTAGGGTTTTTAACCAATCTTGTGCATCCAATAGGTGTGTTTGTGTCATTGGATGATCAATTAAATCATTTTCGTCCTCCATAGGCTTATTCTTGTCCAATTAGGGTTTTTAACCAATCTTGTGCATCCAATAACTTTGTTTGTGTCATTGAATTAATATTTAGGTCATTTTCGTCCTCCCTAGGCATATTCTTGTCCAATTAGGGTTTTTAACCAATCTTGTTTATCCAATAGGTGTGTTTGTGGCATTGGATGATCAATTAGGTCATTTTTCGTCCTCCCTAGGCTTATTCTTGTCCAATTAGGGTTTTTAACCAATCTTGTGCATCCAATAAGTTCATTTGTGTCATTGGATTAACATTTAGGTCATTTTCGTCCTCCCTAGGCATATTCTTGTCCAATTAGGGTTTTTAACCAATCTTGTGCTTCCAATAGGTGTCTTTGTGTCATTGGATAATCGATTAGGTCAGTTTCTTCCTCCCTAGGCTTATTCTTGTCCAATTAGGGTTTTTAACCAATCTTGTGCATCCAATAAGTTTGTTTGTGTCATTGAATTAATATTTAGGTCATTTTCGTCCTCCCTAGGCATATTCTTGTCCAATTAGGGTTTTTTTAACCAATCTTGTGCATCCAATAGGTGTGTTTGTGTCATTGGATGATCAATTAGGTCATTTTCGTCTTCCCTAGGCATATTCTTGTCCAATTAGGGTTTTTAACCAATCTTGTGCATCCAATAAGTTAATTTGTGTCATTGGATTAATATTTAGGTCATTTTCGTACTCCCTAAGCTTATTCTTGTCCAATTAGGGTTTTTAACCAATCTTGTGCATCCAATAGGTGTGTTTGTGTCATTGGATGATCAATTAGGTCATTTTCGTCCTCCCTAGGCTTATTCTTGTCCAATTAGGGTTTTTAACCAATCTTGTGCATCCAATAAGTTGAGTTATGTCATCGGATTAACATTTAGGACATTTTCGTCGTCCCTAGGCTTATTCTTGTCCAATTAGGGTTTTTAACCAATCTTGTGCATCCAATAGGTGTGTTTGTGTCATTGGATGATCAATTAGGTCGTTTTCGTCCTCCCTAGGCTTATTCTTGTCCAATTAGGGTTTTTAACCAATCTTGTGCATCCAATAAGTTGAGTTGTTTCATTGGATTAACATTTAGGTCATTTTCGTCCCCCCTAGAATTATTCTTGTCCAATTAGGGTTTTTAACCAATCTTGTGTATCCAATAGGTGTGTTTGTGTCATTGGATGATCAATTAGGTCATTTTCGTCCTCCCTAGGCTTATTCTTGTCCAATTAGGGTTTTTAACCAATCTTGTGCATCCAATAGGTGTGTTTGTGTCATTGGATGATCAATTAGGTCATTTTCGTCCTCCCTAGGCTTATTCTTGTCCAATTAGGGTTTTTAACCAATCTTGTGCATCCAATAACTTTGTTTGTGTCATTGAATTAATATTTAGGTCATTTTCGTCCTCGCTAGGCATATTTTTGTCCAATTAGGGTTTTTAACAAATCTTGTTCATCCAATAGGTGTGTTTGTGTCATTTGATGATCAATTAGGTCATTTTCGTCCTCCCTAGGCTTTTTCTTGTCCAATTAGGGTTTTTAACCAATCTTGTGCATCCAATAAGTTTGTTTGTTTCATTGAATTAATATTTAGGTCATTTTCGTCCTCCCTAGGCATATTCTTGTCCAATTAGGGTTTTTAACCAATCTTGTGCATCCAATAGGTGTGTTTGTGTCATTGGATGATCAATTAGGTCATTTTCGTCCTCCCTAGGCTTATTCTTGTCCAATTAGGGTTTTTAACCAATGTTGTGCATCCAATAGGTGTGTTTGTGTAATTGAATTAACATTTAGGTAATTTTCGTCCTCCCTAGGCATATTCTTGTCCAATTAGGGTTTTTAACCAATCTTGTGCATCCAATAGGTGTCTTTGTGTCATTGGATGATCAATTAGGTCATTTTCGTCCTCCCTAGGCCTATTCTTGTCCAATTAGGGTCTTTAACCAATCTTGTGCATCCAATAAGTTCATTTGTGTCATTGGATGATCAATTAGATCATTTTCGTCCTCCCTAGGCATATTCTTGTCCAATTAGGGTTTTTAACCAATCTTGTGCATCCAATAGGTGTGTTTGTGTCATTGGATGATCAATTAGGTCATTCTCGTCCTCCCTAGGCCTATTCTTGTCCAATTAGGGTTTTTAACCAATCTTGTGCATCAAATAAGTTCATTTGTGTCATTGGTGATCAATTAGGTCATTTTCGTCCTCCCTAGGCCTATTCTTGTCCAATTAGGGTCTTTAGCCAATCTTGTGCATCCAATAAGTTTATTTGTGTCATTGGATGATCAATTAGATCATTTTCGTCCTCCATAGGCATATTCTTGTCCAATTAGGGTTTTTAACCAATCTTGTGCATCCAATAGGTGTGTTTTTGTCATTGGATGATCAATTAGGTCATTTTCGTCCTCCCTAGGCCTATTCTTGTCTAATTAGGGTCTTTAACAAATCTTGTGCATCCAATAAGATCATTTGTGTCATTGGATGATCAATTAGATCATTTTCGTCCTCCGTAGGCATATTCTTGTCCAATTAGGGTTTTTAACCAATCTTGTGCATCCAATAGATGTGTTTGTGTCATTGGATGATCAATTAGGTCTTTTTCGTCCTCCCTAGGCTTATTCTTGTTCAATTAGGGTTTCTAACCAATCTTGTGCATCCAATAGGTGAGTTTGTGTCATTGGATGATCAATTAGGTCATTCTCGTCCTCCCTAGGGCTAATCTTGTCCAATTAGGGTTTTTAACCAATCTTGTGCATCTAATAAGTTCATTTGTGTCATTGGATGATCAATTAGGTCATTTTCATCCTCCCTATGCATATTCTTGTCCAATTAGGGTTTTTAACCAATCTTGTGCATCCAATAAGTTAATTTGTGTCATTGGATTAACATTTAGGTCATTTTCATCCTGCCTAGGCATATTCTTGTCCAATTAGGGTTTTTAACCAATCTTGTGCATCCAATAGGTGTGTTTGTGTCATTGAATGATCAATTAGGTCATTTTCGTCCTCCCTAGGCCTATTCTTTTCCAATTAGGGTCTTTAACCAATCTTGTGCATCCAATAAGATCATTTGTGTCGTTGGATGATCACTTAGATCATTTTCGTCCTCTGTAGGGATATTCTTGTCCAATTACGGTTTTTAACCAATCTTGTGCATCCAATAGGTGTGTTTGTGTCATTGGATGATCAATTAGGTCATTTTCGTCCTCCCTAGGCTTATTCTTGTCCAATTAGGGTTTCTAACCAATCTTGTGCATCCAATAGGTGTGTTTGTGTCATTGGATGATCAATTAGGTCATTCTCGTCCTCCCTAGGCCTATTCTTGTCCAATTAGGGTTTTTAACCAATCTTGTGCATCTAATAAATTCATTTGTGTCATTGGATGATCAATTAGGTCATTTTCGTCCTCCCTAGGCATATTCTTGTCCAATTAGGGTTTTTAACCAATCTTGTGCATCCAATAAGTTCATTTGTGTCATTGGATTAACATTTAGGTCATTTTCGTCCTGCCTAGGCATATTCTTGTCCAATTAGGGTTTTTAACCAATGTTGTGCATCCAATAGGTGTGTTTGTGTCATTGGATGATCAATTAGGTCATTTTCGTCCTCCCTAGGCCTATTCTTGTCCAATTAGGGTCTTTAACCAATCTTGTGCATCCAATAAGAACATTTGTGTCGTTGGATGATCAATTAGATCATTTTCGTCCTCCGTAGGCATATTCTTGTCCAATTACGGTTTTTAACCAATCTTGTGCATCCAATAGGTGTGTTTGTGTCATTGGATGATCAATTAGGTCATTTTCGTCCTCCCTAGGCTTATATTTGTCCAATTAGGGTTTCTAACCAATCTTGTACATCCAATAGGTGTGTTTGTGTCATTGGATGATCAATTAGGTCATTTTCGTCCTCCCTAGGCTTATTCTTGTCGAATTAGGGTTTGTAACCAATCTTGTGCTTCCAATAGGTGTGTTTGTGTCATTGGATGATCAATTAGGTCATTTTCGTCCTCCCTAGGCCTATTCTTGTCCAATTAGGGTTTTTAACCAATCTTGTGCATCCAATAAGTTCATTTGTGTCATTGGAGGATCAATTAGGTCATTTTTGTCCTCCCTAGGCATATTCTTGTCCAATTAGGGTTTTTAACCAATCTTGTGCATCCAATACGTTCATTTGTGTCATTGGATTAACATTTAGGTCATTTTCGTCCTCCCTAGGCATATTCTTGTCCAATTAGGGTTTTTAACCAATCTTGTGCTTCCAATAGGTGTGTTTGTGTCATTGGATGATCAATTAGGTCATTTTCGTCCTCCCTAGGCCTATTCTTGTCCAATTAGGGTCTTTAACCAATCTTGTGCATCCAATAAGTTCATTTGTGTCATTGGATGATCAATTAGATCATTTTCGTCCTCCATAGGCATATTCTTGTCCAATTAGGGTTTTTAACCAATCTTGTGCATCCAATAGGTGTGTTTGTGTCATTGGATGATCAATTAGGTCATTTTCGTCCTCCCTTGGCATATTCTTGTCCAATTAGGGTTTTTAACCAATCTTGTGCATCCAATAGGTGTGTTTGTGTCATTGGATGATCAATTAGGTCATTTTCGTCCTCCCTAGGCATATTCTTGTCCAATTAGGGTTTTTAACCAATCTTGTGCATCCAATAGGTGTGTTTGTGTCATTGGATGATCAATTAGGTCATTTTCGTCCTTCCTAGGCTTATTCTTGTGCAATTAGGGTTTTTAACCAATCTTGAGCATCCAATAGGTGTGTTTGTGTCATTGGATGATCAATTAGGTCATTTTCGTCCTCCCTAGGCTTATTCTTGTCCAATTAGGGTTTTTAACCAATCTTGTGCATCCAATAAGTTTGTTTATGTCATTGAATTAATATTTAGGTCATTTTCCTCCTCCCTAGGCATATTCTGGTCCAATTAGGGTTTTTAACCAATCTTGTGCATCCAATAGGTGTGTTTGTGTCATTGGATGATCAATTAGGTCATTTTCGTCCTCCCTAGGCTTATTCTTGTCCAATTAGGGTTTTTAACCAATCTTGTGCATCCAATAAGTTCATTTTTGTCATTGGATTAACATTTAGATCATTTTCGTCCTCCCTAGGCATATTCTTGTCCAATTAGGGTTTTTAACCAATCTTGTGCATCCAATAGGTGTGTTTGTGTCATTGGATGATCAATTAGGTCATTTTCGTCCTCCCTAGGCTTATTCTTGTCCAATTAGGGTTTCTAACCTATCTTGTGCATCCAATAGGTGTGTTTGTGTCATTGGATGATCAATTAGGTCATTCTCGTCCTTTCTAGACCTATTCTTGTCCAATTAGGGTTTTTAACCAAAGTTGTGCATCCAATAGGTGTGTTTGTGTCATTGGATGATCAATTAGGTCATTTTCGTCCTCCCTAGGCTTATTCTTGTCCAATTAGGGTTTCTAACCAATCTTGTGCATCCAATAGGTGTGTTTGTGTCATTGGATGATCAATTAGGTCATTCTCGTCCTCCCTAGGCCTATTCTTGTCCAATTAGGGTTTTTAACCAATCTTGTGCATCTAATAATTCCATTTGTGTCATTGGATGATCAATTAGGTCATTTTCGTCCTCCCTAGGCATATTCTTGTCCAATTAGGGTTTTTAACCAATCTTGTGCATCCAATAAGTTCATTTGTGTCATTGGATTAACATTTAGGTCATTTTCGTCCTGCCTAGGCATATTCTTGTCCAATTAGGGTTTTTAACCAATCTTGTGCATCCAATAGGTGTGTTTGTGTCATTGGATGATCAATTAGGTCATTTTTGTCCTCCCTAGGCTTATTCTTGTCCAATTAGGGTTTTTAACCAATCTTGTGCATCCAATAAGTTCATTAGTGTCATTGGTTGATCAATTAGGTCATTTTCGTCCTCCCTAGGCATATTATTGTCCAATTAGGGTTTTTAACCAATCTTGTGCATCCAATAAGTTTGTTTGTGTCATTGAATTAATATTCAGGTCATTTTCGTCCTCCCTAGGTATATTATTGTCCAATTAGGGTTTTTAACCAATCTTGTGCATCCAATAGGTGTGTTTGTGTCATTGGATGATCAATTAGGTCATTTTCGTCCTCCCTAGGCATATTCTTGTCCAATTAGGGTTTTTAACCAATCTTGTGCATCCAATAGGTGTGTTTGTGTCATTGGATGATCAATTAGGTAATTTTCGTCCTACCTAGGCTTATTCTTGTCCAATTAGGGTTTTTAACCAATCTTGTGCATCCAATAAGTTCATTTGTGTCATTGGATTAACATTTAGGTCATTTTCGTCCTCCCGAGGCATATTCTTGTGCTTCGAATAGGTGTGTTTGTGTCATTGAATTAATATTTAGGTCATTTTCGTCCTCACTAGGCTTATTCTTGTCCAATTAGGGTTTTTAACCAATCTTGTGCATCCAATAGGTGTGTTTGTGTCATTGGATGATCAATTAGGTCATTTTCGTCCTCCCTAGGCTTATTCTTGTCCAATTAGGGTTTTTAACCAATCTTGTGCATCCAATAAGTTCATTTGTGTCATTGGATGATCAATTAGGTCATTTTCGTCCTCCCTAGGCATATTCTTGTCCCACTAGGGTTTTTAACCAATCTTGTGCATCCAATAGGTGTGTTTGTGTCATTGGATGATCAATTAGGTCATTTTCGTCCTCCCTAGGCTTATTCTTGTCCAATTAGGGTTTTTAACCAATCTTGTGCATCCAATACGTTCGTTTGTGTCATTGGATTAACATTTAGGTCATTTTCGTCCTCCCTAGGCTTATTCTTGTCCAATTAGGGTTTTTAACCAATCTTGTGCATCCAATAGGTGTGTTTGTGTCATTGGATGATCAATTAGGTGATTTTTGTCCTCCCTAGGCATATTATTTTCCAATTAGGGTTTTTAACCAATCTTGTGCATCCTATAATTGTGTTTGTGTCATTGGATGAACAATTAGGTCACTTTCGTCCTCCCTAGGCATATTCATGTCCAATTAGGGTTTTTAACCAATCTTGTGCATCCAATAGGTGTGTTTGTGTCATTGGATGATCAATTAGGTCATTTTCGTCCTCCCTAGGCATATTCTTGTCCAATTAGGGTTTTTAACCAATCTTGTGCATCCAATAAGTTGAGTTGTGTCATTGGATGATCAATTAGGTCATTTTCGTCCTCCCAAGGCATGTTCTTGTGCAACTAGGGTTTTTAACCAATCTTGTGCATCCAATAGGTGTGTTTGTGTCATTGGATGATCAATTAGGTCATTTTCGTCCTCCCTAGGCTTATTCTTGTCCAATTAGGGTTTTTAACCAATCTTGTGCATCCAATAAGTTGAGTTGTGTCATTGGATTAACATTTAGGTCATTTTCGTTCTCCCTAAGCTTATTCTTGTCCAGTTAGGGTTTTTAACCAATCGTGTGCATCCAATAAGTTCATTTGTGTTATTGGATTAACATTTAGGTCATATTCGTCCTCCCTAGGCATATTCTTGTCCAATTAGGGTTTTTAACCAATCTTGTGCACCAAATTGGTGTGTTTGTGTCATTGGATGATCAATTAGGTCATTTCCGTCCTCCATAGGCTTATTCTTGTCCAATTAGGGTTTTTAACCAATCTTGTGCATCCAATAAGTTTATTAGTGTCATTGGATGATCAATTAGGTCATTTGCGTCCTCCCTAGGCATGTTCTTGTCCAACTAGGGTTTTTAACCAATCTTGTGCATCCAATAGGTGTGTTTGTGTCATTGGATGATCAATTAGGTCATTTTCGTCCTCGCTAGGCATATTCTTGTCCAATTAGGGGTTTTAACCAATCTTGTGCATCCAATAGGTGTGTTTGTGTCATTGGATGATCAATTAGGTAATTTTCGTCCTCCCTAGGCTTATTCTTGTCCAATTAGGGTTTTTAACCAATCTTGTGCATCCAATAGGTGTGTTTGTGTCATTGGATGATCAATTAGGTCATTTTCGTCCTCCCTAGGCATATTCTTGTCCAATTAGGGTTTTTAACCAATCTTGTGCATCCAATAAGTTGAGTTGTGTCATTGGATGATCAATTAGGTCATTTTCGTCCTCCCAAGGCATGTTCTTGTGCAACTAGGGTTTTTAACCAATCTTGTGCATCCAATAGGTGTGTTTGTGTCATTGGATGATCAATTAGGTCATTTTCGTCCTCCCTAGGCTTATTCTTGTCCAATTTGGGTTTTTAACCAATCTTGTGCATCCAATAAGTTGAGTTGTGTCATTGGATTAACATTTAGGTCATTTTCGTTCTCCCTAAGCTTATTCTTGTCCAGTTAGGGTTTTTAACCAATCGTGTGCATCCAATAAGTTCATTTGTGTTATTGGATTAACATTTAGGTCATATTCGTCCTCCATAGGCTTATTCTTGCCCAATTAGGGTTTTTAACCAATCTTGTGCATCCAATAAGTTCATTAGTGTCATTGGATGATCAATTAGGTCATTTGCGTCCTCCCTAGGCATGTTCTTGTCCAACTAGGGTTTTTAACCAATCTTGTGCATCCAATAGGTGTGTTTGTGTCATTGGATGATCAATTAGGTCATTTTCGTACTC
This sequence comes from Cicer pinnatifidum, assembly GCA_037974775.1. Taxonomy (NCBI): domain Eukaryota; kingdom Viridiplantae; phylum Streptophyta; class Magnoliopsida; order Fabales; family Fabaceae; genus Cicer; species Cicer pinnatifidum. The sequence goes on along the minus strand of JBBPBR010000824.1, from coordinate 565,999 downwards.
CGTAGGCTTATTCTTGTCCAATTAGGGTTTTTAACCAATCTTGTGCATCCAATAGGTGTGTTTGTGTCATTGGATGATCAATTAGGTCATTTTCGTCCTCCCTAGGCTTATTCTTGTCCAATTAGGGTTTTTAACCAATCTTGTGCATCCAATAAGTTTGTTTGTGTCATTGAATTAATATTTAGGTCATTTTCGTCCTCCCTATGCATATTCTTGTTCAATTAGGGTTTTTAACCAATCTTGTGCATCCAATAGGTGTGTTTGTGTCATTGGATGATCAATTAGGTCATTTTCGTCCTCCCTAGGCTTATTCTTGTCCAATTAGGGTTTTTAACCAATCTTGTGCATCCAATAAGATCATTTGTGTCATTGGATGATCAATTAGATCATTTTCGTCCTCCGTAGGCATATTCTTGTCCAATTACGGTTTTTAACCAATCTTGTGCATCCAATAGGTGTGTTTGTGTCATTGGATGATCAATTAGGTCATTTCCGTCCTCCCTAGGCTTATTCTTGTCCAATTAGGGTTTATAACCAATCTTGTGCATCGAATAGGTGTGTTTGTGTCATTGGATGATCAATTAGGTCATTTTCGTCCTCCCTAGGCTTATTCTTGTCCAATTAGGGTTTCTAACCAATCTTGTGCATCCAATAGGTGTGTTTGTGTCATTGGATGATCAATTAGGTCATTTTCGTCCTCCCTAGGCTTATTCTTGTCCAATTAGGGTTTCTAACCAATCTTGTGCATCCAATAGGTGTGTGTGTGTCATTGGATGATCTATTAGGTCATTTTCGTCCTCCCTAGGCTTATTCTTGTCCAATTAGGGTTTCTAACCAATCTTGTGCATCCAATAGGTGTGTTTGTGTCATTGGATGATCAATTAGGTCATTCTCGTCCTCCCTAGGCCTATTCTTGTCCAATTAGGGTTTTTAACCAATCTTGTGCATCAAATAAGTTCATTTGTGTCATTGGTGATCAATTAGGTCATTTTCGTCCTCCCTAGGCATATTCTTGTCCAATTAGGGTTTTTAACCAATCTTGTGCATCCAATAAGTTCATTTGTGTCATTGGATTATCATTTAGGTCATTTTCGTCCTGCCTAGGCATATTCTTGTCCAATTAGGGTTTTTAACCAATGTTGTGCATCCAATAGGTGTGTTTGTGTCATTGGATGATCAATTAGGTCATTTTCGTCCTCCCTAGGCCTATTCTTGTCCAATTAGGGTCTTTAACCAATCTTGTGCATCCAATAAGATCATTTGTGTCGTTGGATGATCAATTAGATCATTTTCGTCCTCCGTAGGCATATTCTTGTCCAATTACGGTTTTTAACCAATCTTGTGCATCCAATAGGTGTGTTTGTGTCATTGGATGATCAATTAGGTCATTTTCGTCCTCCCTAGGCTTATATTTGTCCAATTAGGGTTTCTAACCAATCTTGTACATCCAATAGGTGTGTTTGTGTCATTGGATGATCAATTAGGTCATTTTCGTCCTCCCTAGGCTTATTCTTGTCGAATTAGGGTTTGTAACCAATCTTGTGCTTCCAATAGGTGTGTTTGTGTCATTGGATGATCAATTAGGTCATTTTCGTCCTCCCTAGGCCTATTCTTGTCCAATTAGGGTTTTTAACCAATCTTGTGCATCCAATAAGTTCATTTGTGTCATTGGAGGATCAATTAGGTCATTTTTGTCCTCCCTAGGCATATTCTTGTCCAATTAGGGTTTTTAACCAATCTTGTGCATCCAATACGTTCATTTGTGTCATTGGATTAACATTTAGGTCATTTTCGTCCTCCCTAGGCATATTCTTGTCCAATTAGGGTTTTTAACCAATCTTGTGCTTCCAATAGGTGTGTTTGTGTCATTGGATGATCAATTAGGTCATTTTCGTCCTCCCTAGGCCTATTCTTGTCCAATTAGGGTCTTTAACCAATCTTGTGCATCCAATAAGTTCATTTGTGTCATTGGATGATCAATTAGATCATTTTCGTCCTCCATAGGCATATTCTTGTCCAATTAGGGTTTTTAACCAATCTTGTGCATCCAATAGGTGTGTTTGTGTCATTGGATGATCAATTAGGTCATTTTCGTCCTCCCTTGGCATATTCTTGTCCAATTAGGGTTTTTAACCAATCTTGTGCATCCAATAGGTGTGTTTGTGTCATTGGATGATCAATTAGGTCATTTTCGTCCTCCCTAGGCATATTCTTGTCCAATTAGGGTTTTTAACCAATCTTGTGCATCCAATAGGTGTGTTTGTGTCATTGGATGATCAATTAGGTCATTTTCGTCCTTCCTAGGCTTATTCTTGTGCAATTAGGGTTTTTAACCAATCTTGAGCATCCAATAGGTGTGTTTGTGTCATTGGATGATCAATTAGGTCATTTTCGTCCTCCCTAGGCTTATTCTTGTCCAATTAGGGTTTTTAACCAATCTTGTGCATCCAATAAGTTTGTTTATGTCATTGAATTAATATTTAGGTCATTTTCCTCCTCCCTAGGCATATTCTGGTCCAATTAGGGTTTTTAACCAATCTTGTGCATCCAATAGGTGTGTTTGTGTCATTGGATGATCAATTAGGTCATTTTCGTCCTCCCTAGGCTTATTCTTGTCCAATTAGGGTTTTTAACCAATCTTGTGCATCCAATAAGTTCATTTTTGTCATTGGATTAACATTTAGATCATTTTCGTCCTCCCTAGGCATATTCTTGTCCAATTAGGGTTTTTAACCAATCTTGTGCATCCAATAGGTGTGTTTGTGTCATTGGATGATCAATTAGGTCATTTTCGTCCTCCCTAGGCTTATTCTTGTCCAATTAGGGTTTTTAACCAATCTTGTGCATCCAATAAGTTCGTTCGTGTCATTGAATTAACATTTAAGTCATTTTCGTCCTCCCTAGGCAGATTCTTGTCCAATTAAGGTTTTTAACCAATCTTGTGCATCCAATAGGTGTGTTTGTGTCATTGGATGATCAATTAGGTCATTTTCTTCCTCCCAAGGCTTATTCTTGTCCAATTTGGGTTTTTAACCAATCTTGTGCATCCAATAAGTTCATTTGTGTAATTGGAATATCAATTAGCTCATTTTCGTCCTCCCTAGGCATATTCTTGTCCAATTAGGGTTTTTAACCAATCTTGTGCATCCAATAGGTGTGTTTGTGTCATTGGATGATCAATTAGGTCATTTTCGTCCTCCCTAGGCTTATTCTTGTCCAATTAGGGTTATTAACCAATCTTGTGCATCCAATAGGTGTGTTTGTGTCATTAAATTAATATTTAGGTCATTTTCGTCCTCCCTAGACATATTCTTGTCCAATTAGGGTTTTTAACCAATCTTGTGCATCCAATAGGTGTGTTTGTGTCATTGGATGATCAATTAGGTCATTTTCGTCCTCCCTAGGCTTATTCTTGTCCAATTTGGGTTTTTAACCAATCTTCTGCATCCGATAAGTTTGTTTGTGTCATTGAATTAATATTTAGGTCATTTTCGTCCTCCCTAGGAATATTCTTTTCCAATTAGTGTTTTTAACCAATCTTGTGCATCCAATAGGTGTGTTTGTGTCATTGGATGATCAATTAGGTCATTTTCGTCCTCCCTAGGCATATTCTTGTCCAATTAGGGTTTTTAACCAATCTTGTGCATCCAATAGGTGTGTTTGTGTCATTGGATGATCAATTAGGTCATTTTCGTCCTCCCTAGGCTTATTCTTGTCCAATTAGGGTTTTTAACCAATCTTGTGCATCCAATAGGTATGTTTGTGTCATTGGATAATCAATTAGGTCATTTTCGTCCTCCATAGGCTTATTCTTGTCCAATTAGGGTTTTTAACCAATCTTGTGCATCCAATAAGTTGAGTTGTGTCATTGGATTAACATTTAGGTCATTTTCGTCCTCCCTAGGCTTATTCTTGTCCAATTAGGGTTTTTAACCAATCTTGTACATTTAATAAGTTCATTTGTGTCATTAGATTAACATTTAGGTCATTTTCGTCCTCCCTAGGCATATTCTTGTCCAATTAGGGTTTTTAACCAATCTTGTGCATCCAATAGGTGTGTTTGTGTCATTGGATGATCAATTAGGTCATTTTCGTCCTCCCTAGGCTTATTCTTGTCCAATTAGGGTTTTTAACCAATCTTGTGCATCCAATAGGTGTGTTTGTGTCATTGGAAGATCAATTAGGTCACTTTCGTCCTCCCTAGGCTTATTCTTGTCCAATAAGGGTTTTTAACCAATCTTGTGCATCCAATAGTGTGTTTGTGTCATTGGATGATCAATTAGGTCATTTTGGTCCTCCCTAGGCTTATTCTTGTCCAATTAGGGTTTTTAACCAATCTTGTGCATCCAATAAGTTCATTTGTGTCATTGGATTAACATTTACGTCATTTTCATCCTCCCTAGGCATATTCTTGTCCAATTAGGGTTTTTAACCAATCTTGTGCATCCAATAGGTGTGTTTGTGTCATTGGATGATCAATTAGGTCATTTTCGTCCTCCCTATGCTTATTCTTGTCCAATTAGGGTTTTTAACCAATCTTGTGCTTCCAATAAGTTTGTTTGTTTCATTGAATTAATATTTAGGTCATTTTCGTCCTCCCTAGGCATATTCTTGTCCAATTAGGGTTTTTAACCAATCTTGTGCATCCAATAGGTGTGTTTGTGTCATTGGATGATCAATTAGGTCATTTTCGTCCTCCCTAGGCTTATTCTTGTCCAATTAGGGTTTTTAACCAATCTTGTGCATCCAATAAGTTCGCTTGTGTCATTGGATTAACATTTAGGTCATTTTCATCCTCCCTAGGCATATTCTTGTCCAATTAGGGTTTTTAACCAATCTTGTGCATCCAATAGGTGTGTTTGTGTCATTGGATGATCAATTAGGTCATTTTCGTCCTCCCTATGCTTATTCTTGTCCAATTAGGGTTTTTAACCAATCTTGTGCATCCAATAAGTTGAGTTGTGTCATTTGATTAACATTTTGGTCATTTTTGTCCTCCCTAGGCTTATTCTTGTCCAATTAGGGTTTTTAACCAATCTTGTGCATCCAATAGGTGTGTTTGTGTCATTGGATGATCAATTAGGTCATTTTCGTCCTCCCTAGGCATATTCTTGTCCAATTAGGGTTTTTAACCAATCTTGTGCATCCAATAGGTGTGTTTGTGTCATTGGATGATCAATTAGGTCATTTTCGTCCTCCCTAGGCTTATTCTTGTCCAATTAGGGTTTTTAACCAATCTTGTGCATCCAATAACTTTGTTTGTGTCATTGAATTAATATTTGGGTCATTTTCGTCCTCCCTAGGCATATTCTTGTCCAATTAGGGTTTTTAACCAATCTTGTGCATCCAATAGGTGTGTTTGTGTCATTGGATGATCAATTAGGTCATTTTCGTCCTCCCTAGGCTTATTCTTGTCCAATTAGGGTTTTTAACCAATCTTGTGCATCCAATATGTTTGTTTACGTCATTGAATTAATATTTAGGTCATTTTCGTCCTCCCTAGGCATATTCTTGTCCAATTAGGGTTTTTAACCAATCTTGTGCATCCAATAGGTGTGTTTGTGTCATTGGATAATCAATTAGGTCATTTTCGTCCTCCCTAGGCCTATTCTTGTCCAATTAGGGTCTTTAACCAATCTTGTGCATCCAATAAGTTCATTTGTGTCATTGGATGATCAATTAGATCATTTTCGTCCTCCATAGGCATATTCTTGTCCAATTAGGGTTTTTAACCAATCTTGTGCATCCAATAGGTGTGTTTGTGTCATTGGATGATCAATTAGGTCATTTTCGTCCTCCCTAGGCTTATTCTTGTCCAATTAGGGTTTCTAACCAATCTTGTGCATCCAATAGGTGTGTTTGTGTCATTGGATGATCAATTAGGTCATTTTCGTCGTCCCTAGGCTTATTCTTGTCCAATTAGGGTTTCTAACCAATCTTGTGCATCCAATAGGTGTGTTTGTGTCATTGGATGATCAATTAGGTCATTCTCGTCCTCCCTAGGCCTATTCTTGTCCAATTAGGGTTTTTAACCAATCTTGTGCATCAAATAAGTTCATTTGTGTCATTGGTGATCAATTAGGTCATTTTCGTCCTCCCTAGGCATATTCTTGTCCAATTAGGGTTTTTAACCAATCTTGTGCATCCAATAAGTTCATTTGTGTCATTGGATTAACATTTAGGTCATTTTCGTCCTGCCTAGGCATATTCTTGTCCAATTAGGGTTTTTAACCATTCTTGTGCATCCAATAAGTGTGTTTGTGTCATTGGATGATCAATTAGATCATTTTCGTCCTTTGTAGGCATATTCTTGTCCAATTAGGGTTTTTAACCAATCTTGTGCATCCAATAGGTGTGTTTGTGTCATTGGATGATCAATTAGGTTTTTTTCGTACTCCCTAGGCTTATTCTTGTTCAATTAGGGTTTCTAACCAATCTTGTGCATCCAATAGGTGTGTTTGTGTCATTGGATGATCAATTAGGTCATTCTCGTCCTCCCTATGGCTATTCTTGCCCAATTAGGGTTTTTAACTAATCTTGTGCATCTAATAAGTTCATTTGTGTCATTGGATGAACAATTAGGTCATTTTCATCCTCCCTAGGCATATTCTTGTCCAATTAGGGTTTTTAACCGATCTTGTGCATCCAATAAGTTCATTTGTGTCATTGGATTAACATTTAGGTCATTTTCATCCTGC
>JBBPBR010000824.1:548301-558818 GCA_037974775.1 Cicer pinnatifidum | reverse complement strand
TTTTTCGTACTCCCTAGGCTTATTCTTGTTCAATTAGGGTTTCTAACCAATCTTGTGCATCCAATAGGTGTGTTTGTGTCATTGGATGATCAATTAGGTCATTCTCGTCCTCCCTATGGCTATTCTTGCCCAATTAGGGTTTTTAACCAATCTTGTGCATCTAATAAGTTCATTTGTGTCATTGGATGAACAATTAGGTCATTTTCATCCTCCCTAGGCATATTCTTGTCCAATTAGGGTTTTTAACCAATCTTGTGCATCCAATAAGTTCATTTGTGTCATTGGATTAACATTTAGGTCATTTTCGTCCTGCCTAGGCATATTCTTGTCCAATTAGGGTTTTTAACCAATCTTGTGCATCCGATAAGTGTGTTTGTGTCATTGGATGATCAATTAGATCATTTTCGTCCTTTGTAGGCATATTCTTGTCCAATTAGGGTTTTTAACCAATCTTGTGCATCCAATAGGTGTGTTTGTGTCATTGGATGATCAATTAGGTTTTTTTCGTACTCCCTAGGCTTATTCTTGTTCAATTAGGGTTTCTAACCAATCTTGTGCATCCAATAGGTGTGTTTGTGTCATTGGATGATCAATTAGGTCATTCTCGTCCTCCCTATGGCTATTCTTGCCCAATTAGGGTTTTTAACTAATCTTGTGCATCTAATAAGTTCATTTGTGTCATTGGATGAACAATTAGGTCATTTTCATCCTCCCTAGGCATATTCTTGTCCAATTAGGGTTTTTAACCGATCTTGTGCATCCAATAAGTTCATTTGTGTCATTGGATTAACATTTAGGTCATTTTCATCCTGCCTAGGCATATTCTTCTCCAATTAGGGTTTTTAACCAATCTTGTGCATCCAATAGGTGTGTTTGTGTCATTGGATGATCAATTAGGTCATTTTCGTCCTCCCTAGGCCTATTCTTGTCCAATTAGGGTCTTTAACCAATCTAGTGCATCGAATAAGATCATTTGCGTTATTGGATGATCAATTAGATCATTTTCGTCCTCCCTAGGCATATTCTTGTCCAATTAGGGTTTTTAACCAATCTTGTGCATCCAATAGGTGTGTTTGTGTCATTGGATGATCAATTAGGTCATTTTCGTCCTCCCTAGGCTTATTCTTGTCCAATTAGGGTTTCTAACCAATCTTGTGCATCCAATAGGTGTGTTTGTGTCATTGGATGATCAATTAGGTCATTTTCGTCCTCCCTAGGCCTATTATTGTCCAATTAGGGTTTTTAACCTATCTTGTGCATCCAATAAGTTCATTTGTGTCATTGGATGATCAATTAGGTCATTTTCGTCCTCCCTAGGCCTATTCTTGTCCAATTAGGGTTTTTAACCAATCTTGTGCATCCAATAAGTTCATTTGTGTCATTGGATGATCAATTAGGTCATTTTCATCCTCCCTAGGCATATTCTTGTCCAATTAGGGTTTTTAACAAATCTTGTGCATCCAATAAGTTCATTTGTGTCATTGGATTTACATTTAGGTCATTTTCGTCCTCCCTAGGCATGTTCTTGTCCAATTAGGGTTTTTCACCAATCTTGTGCATCCAATAGGTGTGTTTGTGTCATTGGATGATCAATTAGGTCATTTTCGTCCTCCCTAGGCCTATTCTTGTCCAATTAGGGTCTTTAACCAATCTTGTGCATCCAATAAGTTCATTTGTGTCATTGGATGATCAATTAGATCATTTTCGTCCTCCTTAGGCATATTCTTGTCCAATTAGGGTTTTTAACCAATCTTTTGCATCCAATAGGTGTGTTTGTGTCATTGGATGATCAATTAGGTCATTTTCGTCCTCCCTAGGCTTATTCTTGTCCAATTAGGGTCTTTAACCAATCTTGTTCATCGAATAAGATCATTTGTGTCATTGGATGATCAATTAGATCATTTTCGTCCTCCCTAGGCATATTCTTGTCCAATTAGGATTTTTAACCAATCTTGTGCATCCAATAAGTTCATTTGTGTCATTGGATGATCAATTAGGTCATTTTCGTCCTCCCTAGGCATATTCTTGTCCAATTAGGGTTTTTAACCAATCTTGTGCATCCAATAGGTGTGTTTGTGTCATTGGATGATCAATTAGGTCATTTTCGTCCTCCCTAGGCTTATTCTTGTCCAATTAGGGTTTTTAACCAATCTTGTGCATCCAATAGGTGTGTTTGTGTCATTGGATGATTAATTAGGTCATTTTCGTCCTCCCTAGACATATTCTTGTCCAATTAGGGTTTTTAACCAATTTTGTTCATCCAATAAGTTTGTTTATGTCATTGAATTAATATTTAGGTCATTTTCGTCCTCCCTAGGCATCATCTTGTCCAATTAGGGTTTTTAACCAATCTTTTGCATCCAATAGGTGTGTTTGTGTCATTGGATGATCAATTAGGTCATTTTCGTCCTCCCTAGGCTTATTCTTGTCCAATTAGGGTTTTTAACCAATCTTGTGCATCCAATAACTTTGTTTTTGTCATTAAATAATATTTAGGTCATTTTCGTCCTCCCTAGGCATATTCTTGTCCAATTAGGGTTTTTAACCAATCTTGTGCATCCAATAGGTGTGTTTGTGTCATTGGATGATCAATTAGGTCATTTTCGTCCTCCCTAGGCTTATTCTTGTCCAATTAGGGTTTTTAACCAATCTTGTGCATCCAATAAGTTCATTTGTGTCATTGGATGATCAATTTAGGTCAGTTTCGTCCTCCCTAGGCATATTCTTGTCCAATTAGGATTTTTAACCAATCTTGTGCATCCAATAGGTGTGTTTGTGTCATTGGATGATCAATTAGGTCATTTTCGTCCTCCCTAGGCTTATTCTTGTCCAATTACGGTTTTTAACCAATCTTGTGCATCCAATAGGTGTGTTTGTGTCATTGGATGATCAATCAGGTCATTTTCGTCCTCCCTAGGCTTATTCTTGTATAATTAGGGTTTTTAACCAATCTTGTGCATCCAATAACTTTGATTGTGTCATTGAATTAATATTTCCGTCATTTTCGTCCTCCCTAGGCATATTCTTGTCCAATTAGGGTTTTTAACCAATCTTGTGCATCCAATAGGTGTGTTTGTGTCATTGGATGATCAATTAGGTCATTTTCGTCCTCCCTAGGCTTATTCTTGTCCAATTAGGGTTTCTAACCAATCTTGTGCTTCCAATAGGTGTGTTTGTGTCATTGGATGATCAATTAGGTCATTCTCGTCCTCCCTATGGCTATTCTTGCCCAATTAGGGTTTTTAACCAATCTTGTGCATCTAATAAGTTCATTTGTGTCATTGGATGAACAATTAGGTCATTTTCATCCTCCCTAGGCATATTCTTGTCCAATTAGGGTTTTTAACCAATCTTGTGCATCCAATAAGTTCATTTGTGTCATTGGATTAACATTTAGGTCATTTTCGTCCTGCCTAGGCATATTCTTGTCCAATTAGGGTTTTTAACCAATCTTGTGCATCCGATAAGTGTGTTTGTGTCATTGGATGATCAATTAGATCATTTTCGTCCTTTGTAGGCATATTCTTGTCCAATTAGGGTTTTTAACCAATCTTGTGCATCCAATAGGTGTGTTTGTGTCATTGGATGATCAATTAGGTTTTTTTCGTACTCCCTAGGCTTATTCTTGTTCAATTAGGGTTTCTAACCAATCTTGTGCATCCAATAGGTGTGTTTGTGTCATTGGATGATCAATTAGGTCATTCTCGTCCTCCCTATGGCTATTCTTGCCCAATTAGGGTTTTTAACTAATCTTGTGCATCTAATAAGTTCATTTGTGTCATTGGATGAACAATTAGGTCATTTTCATCCTCCCTAGGCATATTCTTGTCCAATTAGGGTTTTTAACCGATCTTGTGCATCCAATAAGTTCATTTGTGTCATTGGATTAACATTTAGGTCATTTTCATCCTGCATAGGCATATTCTTCTCCAATTAGGGTTTTTAACCAATCTTGTGCATCCAATAGGTGTGTTTGTGTCATTGGATGATCAATTAGGTCATTTTCGTCCTCCCTAGGCCTATTCTTGTCCAATTAGGGTCTTTAACCAATCTAGTGCATCGAATAAGATCATTTGCGTTATTGGATGATCAATTAGATCATTTTCGTCCTCCCTAGGCATATTCTTGTCCAATTAGGGTTTTTAACCAATCTTGTGCATCCAATAGGTGTGTTTGTGTCATTGGATGATCAATTAGGTCATTTTCGTCCTCCCTAGGCTTATTCTTGTCCAATTAGGGTTTCTAACCAATCTTGTGCATCCAATAGGTGTGTTTGTGTCATTGGATGATCAATTAGGTCATTTTCGTCCTCCCTAGGCCTATTATTGTCCAATTAGGGTTTTTAACCTATCTTGTGCATCCAATAAGTTCATTTGTGTCATTGGATGATCAATTAGGTCATTTTCGTCCTCCCTAGGCCTATTCTTGTCCAATTAGGGTTTTTAACCAATCTTGTGCATCCAATAAGTTCATTTGTGTCATTGGATGATCAATTAGGTCATTTTCATCCTCCCTAGGCATATTCTTGTCCAATTAGGGTTTTTAACAAATCTTGTGCATCCAATAAGTTCATTTGTGTCATTGGATTTACATTTAGGTCATTTTCGTCCTCCCTAGGCATGTTCTTGTCCAATTAGGGTTTTTCACCAATCTTGTGCATCCAATAGGTGTGTTTGTGTCATTGGATGATCAATTAGGTCATTTTCGTCCTCCCTAGGCCTATTCTTGTCCAATTAGGGTCTTTAACCAATCTTGTGCATCCAATAAGTTCATTTGTGTCATTGGATGATCAATTAGATCATTTTCGTCCTCCTTAGGCATATTCTTGTCCAATTAGGGTTTTTAACCAATCTTTTGCATCCAATAGGTGTGTTTGTGTCATTGGATGATCAATTAGGTCATTTTCGTCCTCCCTAGGCTTATTCTTGTCCAATTAGGGTCTTTAACCAATCTTGTTCATCGAATAAGATCATTTGCGTAATTGGATGATCAATTAGATCATTTTCGTCCTCCCTAGGCATATTCTTGTCCAATTAGGATTTTTAACCAATCTTGTGCATCCAATAAGTTCATTTGTGTCATTGGATGATCAATTAGGTCATTTTCGTCCTCCCTAGGCATATTCTTGTCCAATTAGGGTTTTTAACCAATCTTGTGCATCCAATAGGTGTGTTTGTGTCATTGGATTATCAATTAGGTCATTTTCGTCCTCCCTAGGCTTATTCTTGTCCAATTAGGGTTTCTAACCAATCTTTTGCATCCAATAGGTGTGTTTGTGTCATTGGATGATTAATTAGGTCATTTTCGTCCTCCCTCGGCCTATTCTTGTCCAATTAGGGTCTTTAACCAATCTTGTGCATCCAATAAGTTCATTTGTGTCATTGGATGATCAATTAGATCATTTTCGTCCTCCTTAGGCATATTCTTGTCCAATTAGGGTTTTTAACCAATCTTGTGCATCCAATAGGTGTGTTTGTGTCATTGGATGATCAATTAGGTCATTTTCGTCCTCCCTAGGCTTATTCTTGTCCAATTAGGGTTTCTAACCAATCTTGTGCTTCCAATAGGTGTGTTTGTGTCATTGGATGATCAATTAGGTCATTCTCGTCCTCCCTAGGCCTATTCTTGTCCAATTAGGGTTTTTAACCAATCTTGTGCATCCAATAAGTTCATTTGTGTTATTGGATAATCAATTAGGTCATTTTCGTCCTCCCTAGGCATATTCTTGTCCAATTAGGGTTTTTAACCAATCTTGTGCATCCAATTGGTGTGTTTGTGTCATTGGATGATCAATTAGGTTATTTTCGTCCTCCCTAGGCTTATTCTTGTCCAATTAGGGTTTTTAACCAATCTTGTTCATCCAATACGTTCATTTGTGTCATTGGATTAACATTTAGGTCATTTTCGTCCTCCCTAGGCATTATCTTGTCCAATTAGAGTTTTAGACCAATCTTGTGCATCCAATAGGTGTGTTTGTGTCATTGGATGATCAATTAGTTTATTTTCGTCCTCCCTAGGCTTATTCTTGTCCAATTAGGCTTTTTAACTAATCTTGTGCATCCAATAAGTTCATTTGTGTCATTGGATGATCAATTAGGTCATTTTCGTCCTCCCTAGGCATATTCTTGTCCAATTAGGGTTTTTAACCAATCTTGTGCATCCAATAGGTGTGTTTGTGTCATTGGATGATCAATTAGGTCATTTTCGTCCTCCCTAGGCATATTCTTGTCCAATTAGGGTTTTTAACCAATCTTGTGCATCCAATAGGTGTGTTTGTGTCATTGGATGATCAATTAGGTTATTTTCGTCCTCCCTAGGCTTATTCTTGTCCAATTAGGGTTTTTAACTAATCTTGTGCATCCAAAAGTTCATTTGTGTCATTGGATGATCAATTAGGTCATTTTCGTCCTCCCTAGGCATATTCTTGTCCAATTAGGGTTTTTAACCAATCTTGTGCATCCAATAGGTGTGTTTGTGTCATTGGATGATCAATTAGGTCATTTTCGTCCTCCCTAGGCATATTCTTGTCCAATTAGGGTTTTTAACCAATCTTGTGCATCCAATAGGTGTGTTTGTGTCATTGGATGATCAATTAGGTCATTTTCGTCCTTCCTAGGCTTATTCTTGTCCAATTAGGGTTTTTAACCAATCTTGTGCATCCAATAAATTGAGTTGTGTCATTGGATTAACATTTAGGTCATTTTCGTCCTCCCTAGGCTTATTCTTGTCCAATTAGGGTTTTTAACCAATCTTGTGCATCCAATAGGTGTGTTTGTGTCATTGGATGATCAATTAGGTCATTTTCGTCCTCCCTAGGCATATTCTTGTCCAATTAGGGTTTTTAACCAATCTTGTGCATCCAATAGGTGTGTTTGTGTCATTGGATGATCAATTAGGTCATTTTCGTCCTCCCTAGGCATATTCTTGTCCAATTAGGGTTTTTAACCAATCTTGTGCATCCAATAGGTGTGTTTTGTCATTGGATGATCAATTAGGTCATTATCGTCCTCCCTAGGCATATTCTTGTCCAATTAGGGTTTTTAACCAATCTTGTGCATCCAATAGGTGTGTTTGTGTCATTGGATGATCAATTAGGTCATTTTCGTCCTCCCTAGGCATATTCTTGTCCAATTAGGGTTTTTAACCAATCTTGTGTATCCAATAGGTGTGTTTGTGTCATTGGATGATCAATTAGGTCATCTTCGTCCTCCCTAGGCTTATTCTTGCCCAATTAGGGTTTTTAACCAATCTTGTGCATCCAATAAGTTGAGTTGTGTCATTGGATTAACATTTAGGTCATTTTCGTCCTCCCTAGGCTTATTCTTGTCCAATTAGGGTTTTTAACCAATCTTGTGCATCCAATAAGTTCATTTGTGTCATTGGATTAACATTTAGGTCATTTTCGTCCTCCCTAGGCATATTCTTGTGCAATTAGAGTTTTAGACCAATCTTGTGCATCCAATAGGTGTGTTTGTGTCATTGGATGATCAATTAGGTTATTTTCGTCCTCCCTAGCCTTATTCTTGTCCAATTAGGGTTTTTAACTAATCTTGTGCATCCAATAAGTTCATTTGTGTCATTGGATGATCAATTAGGTCATTTTCGTCCTCCCTAGGCATATTCTTGTCCAATTAGGGTTTTTAACCAATCTTGTGCATCCAATAGGTGTGTTTGTGTCATTGGATGATCAATTAGGTCATTTTCGTCCTCCCAATGCATATTCTTGTCCAGTTAGGGTTTTTAACCAATCTTGTGCATCCAATAGGTGTGTTTGTGTCATTGGATGATCAATTAGGTCATTTTCGTCCTCCCTAGGCTTATTCTTGTCCAATTAGGGTTTTTAACCAATCTTGTGCATCCAATAGGTGTGTTTGTGTCATTGGATGATCAATGATGTCATTTTCGTCCTCCCTAGGCTTATTCTTGTCCAATTAGGGTTTTTAACCAATCTTGTGCATCCAATAGGTGTGTTTGTGTCATTGGATGATCAATTAGGTCATTTTCGTCCTCCCTAGGCTTATTCTTGTCCAATTAGGGTTTTTAACCAATCTTGTGCATCCAATAGGTGTGTTTGTGTCATTGGATGATCAATTAGGTCATTTTTCGTCCTCCCTAGGCTTATTCTTGTCCAATTAGTGTTTTTAACCAATCTTGTGCATCCAATAGGTGTGTTTGTGTCATTGGATGATCAATTAGGTCATTTTCGTCCTCCCTAGGCTTATTCTTGTCCAATTAGGGTTTTTAACCAATCTTGTGCATCCAATAGGTGTGTTTGTGTCATTGGATGATCAATTAGGTCATTTTCGTTCATTCTATGCTTATTCTTGTCCAATTAGGGTTTTTAACCAATCTTGTGCATCCAATAAGTTCATTTGTGTCATTGGATGATCAATTAGGTCATTTTTGTCCTCCCTAGGCATATTCTTGTCCAATTTGGGTTTTTAACCAATCTTGTGCATCCAATAGGTGTGTTTGTGTCATTGGATGATCAATTAGGTCATTTTCGTCCTCCCTAGGCATATTCTTGTCCAATTAGGGTTTTTAACCAATCTTGTGCATCCAATAAGTTCATTTGTGTCATTGGATTAACATTTAGGTCATTTTCGTCCTCCCTAGGCATATTCTTGTCCAATTAGGGTTTCTAACCAATCTTGTGCATCCAATAGGTGTGTTTGTGTCATTGGATGATCAATTAGGTCATTTTCGTCCTCCCTAGGCCTATTCTTTTCCAATTAGGGTCTTTAACCAATCTTGTGCATCCAATAAGTTCATTTGTGTCATTGGATGATCAATTAGATCATTTTCGTCCTCCATAGGCATATTCTTGTCCAATTAGGGTTTTTAACCAATCTTGTGCATCCAATAGGTGTGTTTGTGTCATTGGATGATCAATTAGGTCATTTTCGTCCTCCCTAGGCTTATTCTTGTTCAATTAGGGTTTTTAACCAATCTTGTGCATCCAATAAGTTCATTTGTGTCATTGGATTAACATTTAGGTCATATCAGTCCTCCCTAGGCATATTCTTGTCCAATTAGGGTTTTTAACCAATCTTGTGCATCCAATAAGTTCATTTCTGTTATTGGATTAACATTTAGGTCATATTCGTCCTCCCTAGGCATATTCTTGTCCAATTAGGGTTTTTAACCAATCTTGTGCATCCAATAACTTTGTTTGTGTCATTGAATTAATATTTAGGTCATTTTCGTCCTGCCTAGGGATATTCTTGTCCAATTAGGGTTTTTAACCAATCTTGTGCATCCAATAGGTGTGTTTGTGTCATTGGATGATCAATTAGGTCATTTTCGTCCTCCCTAGGCTTATTCTTGTCCAATTAGGGTTTTTAACCAATCTTGTGCATCCAATAAGTTCATTTGTGTGATTGGATTAACATTTAGGTCATATCCGTCCTCCCTAGGCATATTCTTGTCCAATTAGGGTTTTTAACCAATTTTGTGCATCCAATAAGTTCATTTGTGTTATTGGATTAACATTTAGGTCATATTCGTCCTCCCTAGGCATATTCTTGTCCAATTAGGGTTTTTAACCAATCCTGTGCATCCAATAGGTGTGTTTGTGTCATTGGATGATCAATTAGGTCATTTTTGTCCTTCCTAAGCATATTCTTGTCCAATTAGGGTTTTTAACCAATCTTGTGCATCCAATAGGTGTGTTTGTGTCATTGGATGATCAATTAGGTCATTTTCGTCCTCCCTAGGCTTATTCTTGTCCAATTAGGGTTTTTAACCAATCTTGTGCATCCAATAGGTGTGTTTGTGTCATTGGATGATCAATTAGGTCATTTTCGTCCTCCCTAGGCTTATTCTTGTCCAATTAGGGTTTTTAACCAATCTTGTGCATCCAATAGGTGTGTTTGTGCATTGGATGATTAATTAGGTTATTTTCGTCCTCCCTAGGCATATTCTTGTCCAATTAGGGTTTTTAACTAATCTTGTGCATCCAATAAGTTCATTTGTGTCATTGGATGATCAATTAGGTCATTTTCGTCCTCCCTAGGCATATTCTTGTCCAATTAGGGTTTTTAACCAATCTTGTGCATCCAATACGTGTGTTTATGTCATTGGATGATCAATTAGGTCATTTTCGTCCTCCCTAGGCATATTCTTGTCCAATTAGGGTTTTTAACCAATCTTGTGCATCCAATAAGTTCATTTGTGTCATTGGATTAACATTTAGGTCATTTTCGTCCTCCCTAGGCATATTCTTGTCCAATTAGGGTTTTTAACCAATCTTGTGCATCCAATAGGTGTGTTTGTGACATTGGATGATCAATTAGGTCATTTTCATCCTCCCTAGGCCTATTCTTGTCCAATTAGGGTCTTTAACAAATCTTGTGCATCCAATAAGTTCATTTGTGTCATTGGATAATCAATTAGATCATTTTCGTCCTCCCTAGGCATATTCTTGTCCAATTAGGGTTTTTAACCAATCTTGTGCATCCAATAGGTGTGTTTGTGTCATTGGATGATCAATTAGGTCATTTTCGTCCTCCCTAGGC
>JBBPBR010000824.1:446169-548291 GCA_037974775.1 Cicer pinnatifidum | reverse complement strand
TTTGTGTTATTGGATAATCAATTAGGTCATTTTCGTCCTCCCTAGGCATATTCTTGTCCAATTAGGGTTTTTAACCAATCTTGTGCATCCAATTGGTGTGTTTGTGTCATTGGATGATCAATTAGGTTATTTTCGTCCTCCCTAGGCTTATATTTGTCCAATTAGGGTTTCTAACCAATCTTGTTCATCCAATAGGTGTGGTTGTGTCATTGGATGATCAATTAGGTCATTTTCGTCCTCCCTAGGCTTATTCTTGTCCAATTAGGGTTTGTAACCAATCTTGTGCATCCAATAGGTGTGTTTGTGTCATTGGATGATCAATTAGGTCATTTTCGTCCTCCCTAGGCATATTCTTGTCCAATTAGGGTTTTTAACCAATCTTGTGCATCCAATAAGTTCATTTGTGTCATTGGATTAACATTTAGGTCATTTTCGTCCTCCCTAGGCATATTCTTGTCCAATTAGGGTTTTTAACCAATCTTGTGCATCCAATAGGTGTGTTTGTGTCATTGGATGATCAATTAGGTCATTTTCGTCCTCCCTAGGCTTATTCTTGTCCAATTAGGGTTTTTAACCAATCTTGTGCATCCAATAGGTGTGTTTGTGTCATTGGATGATCAATTAGGTCATTTTCGTCCTCCCTAGGCTTATTCTTGTCCAATTAGGGTTTTTAACCAATCTTGTGCTTCCAATAAGTTGAGTAGTGTCATTGGATTAACATTTAGGTCATTTTTGTCCTCCCTTGGTTTATTCTTGTCCAATTAGGGTTTTTAACCAATCTTGTGCATCCAATAAGTTTGTTTGTGTCATTGGATTATCAATTAGGTCATTTTCGTCCTCCCTAGGCTTATTTTTGTCCAATTAGGGTTTTTAACCAATCTTGTGCATCCAATAAGTTTGTTTGTGTCATTGAATTAATATTTAGGTCATTTTCGTCCTCCCTAGGCATATTCTTGTCCAATTAGGGTTTTTAACCAATCTTGTGGATCCAATAGGTGTGTTTGTGTCATTGGATGATCAATTAGGTCATTTTCGTCCTCCCAAGGCATATTCTTAACCAATTAGGGTTTTTAACCAATCTTGTGAATCCAATAGGTGTGTTTGTGTCATTGGATGATCAATTAGGTCATTTTCGTCCTCCCTAGGCTTATTCTTATCCAATTAGGGTTTTTAACCAATCTTGTGCATCCAATAGGTGTGTTTGTGTCATTGGATGATCAATTAGGTCATTTTCGTCCTCCCTAGGCTTATTCTTGTCCAATTAGGGTTTTTAACCAATCTTGTGCATCCAATAGGTGTGTTTGTGTCATTGGATGATCAATTTGGTCATTTTCGTCCTCCCTAGGCTTATTCTTGTCCAATTAGGGTTTTTAACCAATCTTGTGCATCCAATAAGTTTGTTTGTGTCATTTAATTAATATTTAGGTCATTTTCGTCCTCCCTATGCATATTCTTGTCCAATTAGGGTTTTTAACCAATCTTGTGCATCCAATAAGTTCATTTGTGTCATTGGATTAACATTTAGGTCATTTTCGTCCTCCCTAGGCATATTCTTGTCCAATTAGGGTTTTTAACCAATCTTGTGCATCCAATAGGTTGAGTTGTGTCATTGGATTAACATTTAGGTCATTTTCGTCCTCCCTATGCTTATTCTTGTCCAATAAGGGTTTTTAACCAATCTTGTGCATCCAATAAGTTCATTTGTGTCATTGGATTAACATTTAGGTCATTTTCGTCCTCCCTAGGCATATTCTTGTCCAATTAGAGTTTTAGACCAATCTTGTGCATCCAATAGGTGTGTTTGGGTCATTGGATGATCAATTAGGTTATTTTCGTCCTCCCTAGGCTTATTCTTGTCCAATTAGGATTTTTAACTAATCTTGTTCATCCAATAAGTTCATTTGTGTCATTGGATGATCAATTAGGTCATTTTCGTCCTCCCTAGGCATATTCTTGTCCAATTAGGGTTTTTAACCAATCTTGTGCATCCAATAGGTGTGTTTGTGTCATTGGATGATCAATTAGTTAATTTTCGTCCTCCCTAGGCTTATTCTTGTCCAATTAGGGTTTTTAACCAATCTTGTGCATCCAATAGGTGTGTTTGTGTCATTGGATGATCAATTAGGTCATTTTCGTCCTCCCTAGGCATATTCTTGTCCAATTAGGGTTTTTAACCAATCTTGTGCATCCAATAGGTGTGTTTGTAGCATTGGATGATCAATTAGGTCATTTTTGTCCTCCCTAGGCTTATGCTTGTCCAATTAGGGTTTTTAACCAATCTTGTGCATCCAATAGGTGTGTTTGTGTCATTGGATGATCAATTAGGTCATTTTCGTCCTCCCTAGGCATATTCTTGTCCAATTAGGGTTTTTAACCAATCTTGTGCATCCAATAGGTGTGTTTGTGTCATTGGATGATCAACTAGGTCATTTTCGTCCTCCCTAGGCATATTCTTGTCCAATTAGGGTTTTTAACCAATCTTGTGTATCCAATAGGTGTGTTTGTGTCATTGGATGATCAATTACGTCATTTTCGTCCTCCCTAGGCATATTCTTGTGCAATTAGGGTTTTTAACCAATCTTGTGCATCCAATAGGTGTGTTTGTATTATTGGATGATCAATTAGGTCATTTTCGTCCTCCCTAGGCATATTCTTGTGCAATTAGGGTTTTTAACCAATCTTGTGCATCCAATAAGTTGAGTTGTGTCATTGGATTAACATTTAGGTCATTTTCGTTCTCCCTAGGCTTATTCTTGTCCAATTAGGGTTTTTAACCAATCTTGTGCATCCAATAGGTGTGTTTGTGTCATTGGATGATCAATTAGGTCATTTTCGTCCTCCCTAGGCATATTCTTGTCCAATTAGGGTTTTTAACCAATCTTGTGTATCCAATAGGTGGGTTTGTGTCATTGGATGATCAATTAGGTCATTTTCGTCCTCCCTAGGCATGTTCTTGTCCAACTAGGGTTTTTAACCAATTTTGTGCATTCAACAGGTGTGTTTGTGTCATTGGATGATCAATTAAGTCATTTTCGTCCTCCCTAGGCTTATTCTTGTCCAATTAGGGTTTTTAACCAATCTTGTGCATCCAATAAGTTGAGTTGTGTCATTGGATTAACATTTAGGTCATTTTCGTTCTCCCTAGGCTTATTCTTGTCCAATTAGGGTTTTTAACCAATCTTGTGCATCCAATAAGTTCATTTGTGTTATTGGATTAACATTTAGGTCATATTCGTCCTCCCTAGGCATATTCTTGTCCAATTGGGGTTTTTAACCAATCTTGTGCATCCAATAGGTGTGTTGGTGTCATTGGATGATCAATTAGGTCATTTTCGTCCTCCCTAGGCATATTCTTGTCCAATTAGGGTTTTTAACCAATCTTGTGCATCCAATAGGTGTGTTTGTGTCATTGGATGATCAATTAGGTCATTTTCGTCCTCCCTAGGCATATTCTTGTCCAATTAGGGTTTTTAACCAATCTTGTGCATCCAATAGGTGTGTTTGTGTCATTGGATGTTCAATTAGGTCATTTTCGTCCTCCCTAGGCTTATTCTTGACCAAATAGGGTTTTTAACCAATCATGTGCGTCCAATAGGTGTGTTTGTGTCATTGGATGATCAATTAGGTCATTTTCGTCCTCCCTAGGCATATTCTTGTCCAATTAGGGTTTTTAACCAATCTTGTGCATCCAATAGGTGTGTTTGTGTCATTGGATGATCAATTAGGTCATTTTCGTCCTCCCTAGGCTTATTCTTGTCCAATTAGGGTTTTTAACCAATCTTGTGCATCCAATAGGTGTGTTTGTGTCATTGGATGATCAATTAGGTCATTTTCGTCCTCCCTAGGCATATTCTTGTCCAATTAGGGTTTTTAACCAATCTTGTGCATCCAATAGGTGTGTTTGTGTCATTGGATGATCAATTAGGTCACTTTGATCCTCCCTAGGCTCATTCTTGTCCAATTAGGGTTTTTAACCAATCTTGTGCATCCAATAGGTGTGTTTGTGTTATTGGATGATCAATTAGGTCATTTTCGTCCACCCTAGGCTTATTCTTGTCCAAATAGGGTTTTTAAACAATTTTGTGCATCCAATAGGTGTGTTTGTGTCATTGGATGATCAATTAGGTCATTTTCGTCCTCCCTAGGCTTATTCTTGTCCAATTAGGGTTTTTAACCAATCTTGTGCATCCAATAGGTGTGTTTGTGTCATTGGATGATCGGTTAGGTCATTTTCGTCCTCCCTTGACTTATTCTTGTCAAATTAGGGTTTTTAACCAATCTTGTGCATCCAATAACTTTGTTTGTGTCATTGAATTAATATTTAGGTCATTTTCGTCCTCCCTAGGCATATTCTTGTCCAATTAGGGTTTTTAACCAATCTTGTGCATCCAATAGGTGTGTTTGTGTCATTGGATGATCAATTAGGTCATTTTCGTCCTCCCTAGGCATATTCTTGTCCAATTAGGGTTTTTAACCAATCTTGTGCATCCAATAGGTGTGTTTGTGTCATTGGATGATCAATTAGGTCATTTTCGTCCTTTCTATACTTATTCTTGTCCAATTAGGGTTTTTAACCAATCTTGTGCATCCAATAAGTTCATTTGTGTCATTGGATGATCAATTAGGTAATTTTCGTCCTCCCTAGGCATATTCTTGTCCAACTAGGGTTTTTAACCAATCTTGTGCATCCAATAGGTGTGTTTGTGTCATTGGATGATCAATTAGGTCATTTTCGTCCTCCCTAGGCATATTCTTGTCCAATTAGGGGTTTTAACCAATCTTGTGCATCCAATAGGTGTGTTTGTGTCATTGGATGATCAATTAGGTCATTTTCGTCCTCCCTAGGGTTATTCTTGTCCAATTAGGGTTTTTAACCCATCTTGTGCATCCAATAGGTGTGTTTGTGTCATTGGATGATCAATTAGGTCATTTTCGTCCTCCCTAGGCTTATTCTTGTCCAATTAGGGTTTTTAACCAATCTTGTGCATCCAATAGGTGTGTTTGTGTCATTGGATGATCAATTAGGTCATTTTCGTCCTCCCTAGGCTTATTCTTGTCCAATTAGGGTTTTTAACCAATCTTGTGCATCCAATAGGTGTGTTTGTGTCATTGGATGATCAATTAGGTCATTTATCGTCCTCCCTAGGCTTATTCTTGTCCAATTAGGGTTTTTAACCAATCTTGTGCATCCAATAGGTTGAGTTGTGTCATTGGATTAACATTTAGGTCATTTTCGTCCTCCCTAGGCATATTCTTGTCCAATTAGGGTTTTTAACCAATCTTGTGCATCCAATAGGTGTGTTTGTGTCATTGGATGATCAATTAGGTCATTTTCGTCCTCCCTAGGCTTATTCTTGTCCAATTAGGGTTTTTAACCAGTTTTGTGCATCCAATAGGTGTGTTTGTGTCATTGGATGATCAATTAGGTCATTTTCGTCCTCCCTAGGCTTATTCTTGTCCAATTAGGGTTTTTAACCAATCTTGTGCATCCGATAAGTTTGTTTGTGTCATTGAATTAATATTTAGGTAATTTTCGTCCTCCCTAGGCATATTCTTGTCAAATTAGGGTTTTTAACCAGTCTTGTGCATCCAATAGGTGTGTTTGTGTCATTGGATGATCAATTAGGTCATTTTCGTCCTCCCTAGGCATATTCTTGTCCAATTAGGGTTTTTAACCAATCTTGCGCATCCAATAGGTGTGTTTGTGTCATTGGATGATCAATTAGGTCATTTTCGTCCTCCCTAGGCTTATTCTTGTCCAATTAGGGTTTTTAACCAATCTTGTTCATCCAATAAGTTCATTTGTGTCATTGGATTAACATTTAGGTCATTTTCGTCCTCCCTAGGCTTATTCTTGTCCAATTAGGGTTTTTAACCAATCTTGTGCTTTCAATAGGTGTGTTTGTGTCATTGGATGATCAATTAGGTCATTTTCGTCCTCCCTAGGCTTATTCTTGTCCAATTAGGGTTTTTAACCAATCTTGTGCATCCAATAAGTTTGTTTGTGTCATTGAATTAATATTTAGGTCATTTTCGTCCTTCCTTGTCTTATTCTTGTCCAATTAGGGTTTTTAACCAATCTTGTGCATCCAATAGGTGTGTTTGTGTCATTGGATGATCAATTAGGTCATTTTCGTCCTCCCTAGGCTTATTCTTGTCCAATTAGGGTTTTTAACCAATCTTGTGCATCCAATAGGTGTGTTTGTGTCATTGGATGATCAATTAGGTCATTTATGTCCTCCCTAGGCTTATTCTTGTCCAATTAGGGTTTTTAAACAATCTTGTGCATCCAATAACTTTGTTTGTGTCATTGAATTAATATTTAGGTCATTTTCGTCATCCCTAGGCATATTCTTGTCCAATTAGGGTTTTTAACCAATCTTGTGCATCTAATAGGTGTGTTTGTGTCATTGGATGATCAATTAGGTCATTTTCGTCCTCCCTAGGCTTATTCTTGTCCAATTAGGGTTTTTAACCAATCTTGTGCATCCAATAGGTGTGTTTGTGTCATTGGATGATCAATTAGGTCATTTTCGTCCTCCCTAGGCTTATTCTTGTCAAATTAGGGTTTTTAACCAAACTTTTGCATCCAATAGGTGTGTTTGTGTCATTGGATGATCAATTAGGTCATTTTCGTCCTCCCTAGGCATATTCTTGTCCAACTAGGGTTTTAAACCAATCTTGTGCATCCAATAGGTGTGTTTGTGTCATTGGATGATCAATTAGGTCATTTTCGTCCTCCCTAGGCTTATTCTTGTCCAATTAGGGTTTTTAACCAATCTTGTGCATCCAATAGGTGTGTTTGTGTCATTGGATGATCAATTAGGTCATTTTCGTCCTCCCTAGGCCTATTCTTGTCCAATTAGGGTCTTTAACCAATCTTGTGCATCCAATAAGATCATTTGTGTCATTGGATGATCAATTAGATCATTTTCGTCCTCCGTAGGCATATTCTTGTCCAATTAGGGTTTTTAACCAATCTTGTGCATCCAATAGGTGTGTTTGTGTCATTGGATGATTAATTAGGTCATTTTCGTCCTCCCTAGGCTTATTCTTGTCCAATTAGGGTTTCTAACCAATCTTGTGCATCCAATAGGTGTGTTTGTGTCATTGGATGATCAATTAGGTCATTTTCGTCCTCCCTAGGCCTATTCTTGTCCAATTAGGGTCTTTAACCAATCTTGTGCATCCAATATGTTCGTTTGTGTCATTGGATGATCAATTAGATCATTTTCGTCCTCCCTAGGCATATTCTTGTCCAATTAGGGTTTTTAACCAATCTTGTGCATCCAATAGGTGTGTTTGTGTCATTGGATGATCAATTAGGTCATTTTCGTCCACCCTAGGCTTATTCTTGTCCAATTAGGGTTTTTAACCAATCTTGTGCATCCAATAAGTTCATTTGTGTCATTGGATTAACATTTAGGTCATATCCGTCCTCCCTAGGCATATTCTTGTCCAATTAGGGTTTTTAACCAATCTTGTGCGTCCAATAAGTTCATTTGTGTTATTGGATTAACATTTAGGTCATATTCGTCCTCCCTAGGCATATTCTTGTCCAATTAGGGTTTTTAACCAATCTTGTGCATCCAATAGGTGTGTTTGTGTCATTGGATGATCAATTAGGTCATTTTCGTCCTCCCTAAGCATATTCTTGTCCAATTAGGGTTTCTAACCAATCTTGTGCATCCAATAGGTGTGTTTGTGTCATTGGATGATCAATTAGGTCATTTTCGTCCTCCCTAGGCTTATTCTTGTCCAATTAGGGTTTTTAACCAATCTTGTGCATCCAATAGGTGTGTTTGTGTCATTGGATGATCAATTAGGTCATTTTCGTCCTCCCTAGGCTTATTCTTGTCCAATTAGGGTTTTTACCAATCTTGTGCATCCAATACGTTCATTTGTGTCATTGGATTAACATTTAGGTCATTTTCGTCCTCCCTAGGCATATTCTTGTCCAATTAGAGTTTTAGACCAATCTTGTGCATCTAATAGGTGTGTTTGTGTCATTGGATGATCAATTAGGTTATTTTCGTCCTCCCTAGGCTTATTCTTGTCCAATTAGGATTTTTAACCAATCTTGTGCATCCAATAAGTTCATTTGTGTCATTGGATGATCAATTAGGTCATTTTCGTCCTCCCTAGGCATATTCTTGTCCAATTAGGGTTTTTAACCAATCTTGTGCATCCAATAGGTGTGTTTGTGTCATTGGATGATCAATTAGGTCATTTTCGTCCTCCCTAGGCTTATTCTTGTCCAATTAGGGTGTCTAACCATTCTTGTGCATCCAATAGGTGTGTTTGTGTCATTGGATGATTAATTAGGTCATTTTCGTCCTCCCTAGGCCTATTCTTGTCCAATTAGGGTTTTTAACCAATCTTGTGCATCTAATAAGTTCATTTGTGTCATTGGATGATCAATTAGGTCATTTTTGTCCTCCCTAGGCATATTCTTGTCCAATTAGGGGTTTTAACCAATCTTGTGCATCCAATAAGTTCATTTGTGTCATTGGATTAACATTTAGGTCATTTTCGTCCTGCCTAGGCATATTCTTGTCCAATTAGAGTTTTTAACCAATCTTGTGCATCCAATAGGTGTGTTTCTGTCATTGGATGATCAATTAGGTCATTTTCGTCCTCCCTAGGCCTATTCTTGTCCAATTAGGGTTTCTACACAATCTTGTGCATCGAATAAGATCATTTGCGTCATTGGATGATCAATTAGATCATTTTCGTCGTCCCTAAGCATATTCTTGTCCAATTAGGGTTTTTAACCAATCTTGTGCATCCAATAGGTGTGTTTGTGTCATTGGATGATCAATTAGGTAATTTTCGTCCTCCTAGGCTTATTCTTGTCCAATTAGGGTCTTTAACCAATCTTGTGCATCCAATAAGTTCATTTGTGTCATTGGATGATCAATTAGATCATTTTCGTCCTCCCTAGGCATATTCTTGTCCAATTAGGGTTTTTAACCAATCTTGTGCATCCAATAGGTGTGTTTGTGTCATTGGATGATCAATTAGGTCATTTTCGTCCTCCCTAGGCATATTCTTGTCCAATTAGGGTTTTTAACCAATCTTGTGCATCCAATAACTTTGTTTGGGTCATTGAATTAATATTTAGGTCATTTTCGTCCTCCGTAGGCATATTCTTGTCCAATTAGGGTTTTTAACAAATCTTGTGCATCCAATAGGTGTGTTTGTGTCATTGGATGATCAATTAGGTCATTTTCGTCCTCCCTAGGCTTATTCTTGTCCAATTAGGGTTTTTAACCAATCTTGTGCATCCAATAGGTGTGTTTGTGTCATTGGATGATCAATTAGGTCATTTTCGTCCTCCCTAGGCATATTCTTGTCCAATTAGGGTTTTTAACCAATCTTGTGCATCCAATAGGTGTGTTTGTGTCATTGGATGATCAATTAGGTCATTTTCGTCCTCCCTAGGCTTATTCTTGTCCAATTAGGGTTTTTAACCAATGTTGTGCATCCAATAGGTGTGTTTGTGTAATTGAATTAACATTTAGGTAATTTTCGTCCTCCCTAGGCATATTCTTGTCCAATTAGGGTTTTTAACCAATCTTGTCCATCCAATAGGTGTCTTTGTGTCATTGGATGATCAATTAGGTCATTTTCGTCCTCCCTAGGCCTATTCTTGTCCAATTAGGGTCTTTAACCAATCTTGTGCATCCAATAAGTTCATTTGTGTCATTGGATGATCAATTAGATCATTTTCGTCCTCCCTAGGCATATTCTTGTCCAATTAGGGTTTTTAACCAATCTTGTGCATCCAATAGGTGTGTTTGTGTCATTGGATGATCAATTAGGTCATTTTCGTCCTCCCTAGGCTTATTCTTGTCCAATTAGGGTTTTTAACCAATGTTGTGCATCCAATAGGTGTGTTTGTGTAATTGAATTAACATTTAGGTAATTTTCGTCCTCCCTAGGCATATTCTTGTCCAATTAGGGTTTTTAACCAATCTTGTGCATCCAATAGGTGTCTTTGTGTCATTGGATGATCAATTAGGTCATTTTCGTCCTCCCTAGGCCTATTCTTGTCCAATTAGGGTCTTTAACCAATCTTGTGCATCCAATAAGTTCATTTGTGTCATTGGATGATCAATTAGATCATTTTCGTCCTCCCTAGGCATATTCTTGTCCAATTAGGGTTTTTAACCAATCTTGTGCATCCAATAGGTGTGTTTGTGTCATTGGATGATCAATTAGGTCATTTTCATCCTCCCTAGGCTTATTCTTGTCCAATTAGTGTTTCTAACCAATCTTGTGCATCCAATAGGTGTGTTTGTGTCATTGGATGATCAATTAGGTCATTTTCGTCCTCCCTAGGCCTATTCTTGTCCAATTAGGGTTTTTAACCAATCTTGTGCATCTAATAAGTTCATTTGTGTCATTGGATGATCAATTAGGTCATTTTCGTCCTCCCTAGGCATATTCTTGTCCAATTAGGGTTTTTAACCAATCTTGTGCATCCAATAAGTTCATTTGTGTCATTGGATTAACATTTAGGTCATTTTCGTCATGCCTAGGCATATTCTTGTCCAATTAGGGTTTTTAACCAATCTTGTGCATCCAATAGGTGTGTTTGTGTCATTGGATGATCAATTAGGTCATTTTCGTCCTCCCTAGGCATATTCTTGTCCAATTAGGGTTTTTAACCAATCTTGTGCATCCAATAAGTTCATTTGTGTCATTGGATTTACATTTTGGTCATTTTCGTCCTCCCTAGGCATATTCTTGTCCAATTAGGGTTTTTCACCAATCTTGTGCATCCAATAGGTGTGTTTGTGTCATTGGATGATCAATTAGGTGATTTTCGTCCTCCCTAGGCCTATTCTTGTCCAATTAGGGTCTTTAACCAATCTTGTGCATCCAATAAGTTCATTTGTGTCATTGGATGATCAATTAGATCATTTTCGTCCTCCTTAGGCATATTCTTGTCCAATTAGGGTTTTTAACCAATCTTGTGCATCCAATAGGTGTGTTTGTGTCATTGGATGATCAATTAGGTCATTTTCGTCCTCCCTAGGCTTATTCTTGTCCAATTAGGGTTTCTAACCAATCTTGTGCATCCAATAGGTGTGTTTGTGTCATTGGATGATCAATTAGGTCATTTTTGTCCTCCCTAGGCTTATTCTTGTCCAATTAGGGTTTCTAACCAATCTTGTGCATCCAATAGGTGTGTTTGTGTCATTGGATGATCAACTAGGTCATTTTCGTCCTCCCTAGGCTTATTCTTATCCAATTAGGGTTTGTAACCAATCTTGTGCATCCAATAGGTGTGTTTGTGTCATTGGATGATCAAATAGGTCATTTTCATCCTCCCTAGGCATATTCTTGTCCAATTAGGGGTTTTAACCAAGCTTGTGCATCCAATAAGTTCATTTGTGTCATTGGATTAACATTTAGGTCATTTTCGTCCTCCCTAGGCATATTCTTGTCCAATTAGGGATTTTAACCAATCTTGTGCATCCAATAGGTGTGTTTGTGTCATTGGATGATCAATTAGGTCATTTTCATCCTCCCTAGGCCTATTCTTGTCCAATTAGGGTCTTTAACAAATCTTGTGCATCCAATAAGTTCATTTGTGTCATTGGATGATCAATTAGATCATTTTCGTCCTCCCTAGGCATATTCTTGTCCAATTAGGGTTTTTAAGCAATCTTGTGCATCCAATAGGTGTGTTTGTGTCATTGGATGATCAATTAGGTCATTTTCGTCCTCCCTAGGCATATTCTTGTCCAATTAGGGTTTTTAACCAATCTTGTGCATCCAATAAGTTCATTTGTGTCATTGGATTAACATTTAGGCCATTCTCGTCCTCCCTAGGCATATTCTTGTCCAATTAGGGTTTTTAACCAATCTTGTGCATCCAATAGGTGTGTTTGTGTCATTGGATGAACAAATAGGTTATTTTCGTCCTCCCTAGGCATATTCTTGTCCAATTAGGGTTTTTAACTAATCTTGTGCATCCAATAAGTTCATTTGTGTCATTGGATGATCAATTAGGTCATTTTCGTCCTCCCTAGGCATATTCTTGTCCAATTAGGGTTTTTAACCAATCTTGTGCATCCAATAGGTGTGTTTGTGTCATTGGATGATCAATTAGGTCATTTTCGTCCTCCCTAGGCTTATTCTTGTCCAATTAGGGTTTTTAACCAATCTTGTACATCTAATAAGTTCATTTGTGTCATTGGATTAACATTTAGGTCATTTTCGTCCTCCTTAGGCATATTCTTGTCCAATTAGGGTTTTTAACCCATCTTGTGCATCCAATAGGTGTATTTGTGTCATTGGATGATCAATTAGGTCATTTTCGTCCTCCCTAGGCATTTTTTGGTCCAATTAGGGTTTTTAACCAATCTTGTGCATCCAATAGGTGTGTTTGTGTCATTGGATGATCAATTAGGTCATTTTCGTCCTCCCTAGGCATATTCTTGTCCAATTAGGGTTTTTAACCAATCTTGTGCATCCAATAGGTGTGTTTGTGTCATTGGATGATCAATTAGGTCATTTTCGTCCTCCCTAGGCTTATTCTTGTCCAATTAGGGTTTTTAACCAATCTTGTGCATCCAATAGGTGTGTTTGTGTCATTGGATGATTAATTAGGTCGTTTTCGTCGTCCCTAGGCTTATTCTTGTCCAATTAGGGTTTTTAACCAATCTTGTGCATCCAATAGGTGTGTTTGTGTCATTGGATGATCAATTAGTTCATTTTCGTCCTACCTAGACTTATTCTTGTCAAATTAGGGTTTTTAATCAATCTTGTGCATCCAATAACTTTGTTTGTGTCATTGAATTAATATTTAGGTCATTTTCGTCCTCCCTAGGCATATTCTTGTCCAATTAGGGTTTTTAACCAATCTTGTGCATCCAATAGGTGTGTTTGTGTCATTGGATGATCAATTAGGTCATTTTCGTCCTACCTAGACTTATTCTTGTCAAATTAGGGTTTTTAATCAATCTTGTGCATCCAATAACTTTGTTTGTGTCATTGAATTAATATTTAGGTCATTTTCGTCCTCCCTAGGCATATTCTTGTCCAATTAGGGTTTTAAACCAATCTTGTGCATCCAAAAGGTGTGGTTGTGTCATTGGATGATCAATTTAGGTCATTTTCGTCCTCCTTAGGCATATTCTTGTCCAATTAGGGTTTTTAACCAATCTTGTGCATCCAGTAGGTGTGTTTGTGTCATTGGATGATCAATTTAGGTCATTTTCGTCCTCCTTAGGCATATTCTTGTCCAATTAGGGTTTTTAACCAATCTTGTGCATCCAATAGGTGTGTTTGTGTCATTGGATGATCAATTAGGTGGTTTTCGTCGTCCATAGGCTTATTCTTATCCAATTAGGGTTTTTAACCAATCTTGTGCATCCAATAGGTGTGTTTGTGTCATTGGATGATCAATTAGGTCATTTTCGTCCTACCTAGACTTATTCTTGTCAAATTAGGGTTTTTAATCAACCTTGTGCATCCAATAACTTTGTTTGTGTCATTGAATCAATATTTAGGTCATTTTCGTCCTCCCTAGGCATATTCTTGTCCAATTAGGGTTTTTAACCAATCTTGTGCATCCAATAGGAGTGTTTGTGTCATTGGATGATCAATTAGGTCATTTTCGTCCTACCTAGACTTATTCTTGTCCAATTAGGGTTTTTAACCAATGTTGTGCATCCAATAAGTTCATTTGTGTCATTGGATTAACATTTAGGTCATTTTCGTCCTCCCTAGGCATATTCTTGTCCAATTAGGGTTTTTAACCAATCTTGTGCATCCAATAGGTGTGTTTGTGTCATTGGATGATCAATTAGGTCATTTTCGTCCTCCCTAGGCTTATTCTTGTCCAATTAGGGTTTTTAACCAATCTTGTGCATCCAATAGGTGTGTTTGTGTCATTGGATGATCAATTAGGTCATTTTCGTCCTTCCTAGGCATATTCTTGTCCAATTAGGGTTTTTAACCAGTCTTTTGCATCCAATAGGAGTGTTTGTGTCATTGGATGATCGATTAGGTCATTTTCGTCCTCCGAAGGCTTATTCTTGTCCAATTAGGGTTTTTAACCAATCTTGTGCATCCAATAAGTTCATTTGTGTCATTGGATTAACATTTAGGTCATTTTCATCCTCCCTAGGCATATTCTTGTCCAATTAGGGTTTTTAACCAATCTTGTGCATCCAATAGGTGTGTTTGTGTCATTGGATGATCAATTAAGTCATTTTCATCCTCCCTAGTCTTATTCTTGTCCAATTAGGGTTTTTAACCAATCTTGTGCATCCAATAACTTTGTTTGTGTCATTGAATTAATATTTAGATCACTTTCGTCCTCCCTTGGCATATTCTTGTCCAATTAGGGTTTTTAACCAATCTTGTGCATCCAATAGGTGTGTTTGTGTCATTGGATGATCAATTAGGTCATTTTCGTCCTCCCTAGGCTTATTCTTGTCCAATTAGGGTTTTTAACCAATCTTGTGCATCCAATAAGTTGAGTTGTGTCATTGGATTAAGATTTAGGTCATTTTCGTTCTCCCTAGGCTTATTGTTGTCCAATTAGGGTTTTTAACCAATCTTTTGCATCCAATAAGTTCATTTGTGTTATTGGATTAACATTTAGGTCATATTCGTCCTCCCTAGGCATATTCTTGTCCAATTAGGGTTTTTAACCAATCTTGTGCATCCAATAGGTGTGTTTGTGTCATTGGATGATCAATTAGGTCATTTTCGTCCTCCCTAGGCATATTCTTGTCCAATTAGGGTTTTTAACCAATCTTGTGCATCCAATAGGTGTGTTTGTGTCATTGGATGATCAATTAGGTCATTTTCGTCCTCCCTAGGCTTATTCTTGTCCAATTAGGGTTTTTAACCAATCTTGTGCATCCAATAGGTGTGTTTGTGTCATTGGATGATCAATTAGGTCATCTTCGTCCTCCCTAGGCTTATCCTTGCCCAATTAGGGTTTTTAACCAATCTTGTGCATCCAATAAGTTGAGTTGTGTCATTGGATTAACATTTAGGTAATTTTCGTCCTCCCTAGGCTTATTCTTGTCCAATTAGGGTTTTTAACCAATCTTGTGCATCCAATAAGTTCATTTGTGTCATTGGATTAACATTTAGGTCATTTTCGTCCTCCCTAGGCATATTCTTGTCCAATTAGGGTTTTTAACCAATCTTGTGCATCCAATAAGTTCATTAGTGTCATTGGATGATCAATTAGGTCATCCAATAGGTATGTTTGTGTCATTGGATGATCAATTAGGTCATTTTCGTCCTGCCTAGGCATATTCTTGTCCAATTAGAGTTTTTAACCAATCTTGTGCATCCAATAGGTGTGTTTGTGTCATTGGATGATCAATTAGGTCATTTTCGTCCTCCCTAGGCATATTCTTGTCCAATTAGGGTTTTTAACCAATCTTGTGCATCCAATAGGTGTGTTTGTGTCATTGGATGATCAATTAGGTCATTTTCGTCCTCCCTAGGCTTATTCTTGTCCAATTAGGGTTTTTAACCAATCTTGTGCATCCAATAGGTGTGTTTGTGTCATTGGATGATCAATTAGGTCATTGTCTTCCTCCCTAGGCTTATTCTTGTCCAATTAGGGTTTTTAACCAATCTTGTGCATCAAATAAGTTTGTTTGTGTCATTGAATTAATATTTAGGTCATTTTCGTCCTCCCTAGGCATCATCTTGTCCAATTAGGGTTTTTAACCAATCTTTTGCATCCAATAGGTGTGTTTGTGTCATTGGATGATCAATTAGGTCATTTTCGTCCTCCCTAGGCATATTCTTATCCAATTAGGGTTTTTAACCAATCTTGTGCATCCAATAGGTGTGTTTGTGTCATTGGATGATCAATTAGGTTATTTTCGTCCTTCCTAGGCTTACTCTTGTCCAATTAGGGTTTTTAACCAATGTTGTGCATCCCATAAGTTCATTTGTGTCATTGGATTAACATTTAGGTCATTTTCGTCCTCCCTAGACATATTCTTGTCCAATTAGGGTTTTAAACCAATCTTGTGCATCCAATAACTTTGTTTGTGTCATTGAATTAATATTTAGATCATTTTCGTCCTCCCTAGGCATATTCTTGTCCAATTAGGGTTTTTAACCAATCTTGTGCATCCAATAGGTGTATTTGTGTCATTGGATGATCAATTAGATCATTTTCGTCCTCCCTAGGCATATTCTTGTCCAATTAGGGTTTTTAACCAATCTTGTGCATCCAATAGGTGTGTTTGTGTCATTGGATGATCAATTAGGTCATTTTCGTCCTCCCTAGGCTTATTCTTGTCCAATTAGGGTTTTTAACCAATCTTGTGCATCCAATAGGTGTGTTTGTGTCATTGGATGATCGATTAGGTCATTTTTGTCCTCCCTAGGCATATTCTTGTCCAATTAGGGTTTTTATACAATCTTGTGCATCCAATAGGTGTGTTTGTGTCATTGGATGATCAATTAGGTCATTTTCGTCTTCCCTAGGCTTATTCTTGTCCAATTAGGGTTTTTATACAATCTTGTGCATCCAATAGGTGTGTTTGTGGCAATGGATGATCAATTAGGTCATTTTCGTCCTCCCTAGGCTTATTCTTGTCCAATTAGGGTTTTTAACCAATCTTGTGCATCCAATAAGTTCATTTGTGTCATTGGATTAACATTTAGGTCATTTTCGTCCTCCCTAGGGTTATTTATGGGCAATTAGGGTTTTTAACCAATCTTGTGCATCCAATAAGTTCATTTGTGTCATTGGATTAACATTTTGGTCATTTTCGTCCTCCCTAGGCTTATTTATGTGCAATTAGGGTTTTTAACCAATCTTGTGCATCCAATAAGTTCATTTGTGTCATTGGATTAACATTTAGGTCATTTTCGTCCTCTCTAGGGTAATTTATGTGCAATTAGGGATTTTAACCAATCTTGTGCATCCAAAAAGTTGATTTGTATCTTTGAATACACATTTATGTCATTTTCGTCCTCTCTAGGGTTATTTATGTGCAATTAGGGTTTTTAACCAATCTTGTGCATCCAATAAGTTCATTTTTGTCATTGGATTAACATTTAGGTCATTTTCGTCCTCCCTAGGCTTATTCTTGTCCAATTAGGGTTTTTAACCAATCTTGTGCATCCAATCAGTTCATTTGTGTCATTGGATTAACATTTAGGTCATTTTCGTCCTCCATAGGCATATTCTTGTCCAATTAGAGTTTTAGACCAATCTTGTGCATCCAATAGGTGTGTTTGTGTCATTGGATGATCAATTAGGTTATTTTCGTCCTCCCTAGGCTTATTCTTGTCCAATTAGGGTTTTTAACTAATCTTGTGCATCCAATAAGTTCATTTGTGTCATTGGATGATCAATTAGGTCATTTTCGTCCTCTCTAGGCATACTCTTGTCCAATTAGGGTTTATAACCTATCTTGTGCATCCAATAGGTGTGTTTGTGTCATTGGATGATCAATTAGGTCATTTTCGTCCTCCCTAGGCTTATTCTTGTCCAATTAGGGTTTTTAACCAATCTTGTGCATCCAATAGGTGTGTTTGTGTCATTGGATGATCAATTAGGTCATTTTCGTCCTCCCTAGGCATATTCTTGTCCAATTAGGGTTTTTAACCAATCTTGTGCATCCAATAGGTGTGTTTATGTCATTGGATGATCAATTAGGTCATTTTCGTCCTCCATAGGCATATTCTTGTCCAATTAGGGTTTTTAACCAATCTTGTGCATCCAATAGGTGTGTTTGTGGCAATGGATGATCAATTAGGTCATTTTCGTCCTCCCTAGGCTTATTCTTGTCCAATTAGGGTTTTTAACCAATCTTGTGCATCCAATAGGTGTGTTTGTGTAATTGGATGATCAATTAGGCCATTTTCGTCCTCCCCAGGCATATTCTTGTCCAATTAGGGTTTTTAACCAATCTTGTGCATCCAATAGGTGTGTTTGTGTCATTGGATGATCAATTAGGTCATTTTCGTCCTCCCTAGGCATATTCTTGTCCAATTAGGGTTTTTAACCAATCTTGTGCATCCAATAGGTGTGTTTGTGTCATTGGATGATCAATTAGGTCATTTTCGTCCTCCCTAGGCTTATTCTTGTCCAATTAGGGTTTTTAACCAATCTTGTGCATCCAATAGGTGTGTTTGTGTCATTTGATGATCAATTAGGTCATTTTCGTCCTCCCTAGGCATATTCTTGTCCAACTAGGGTTTTAAACCAATCTTGTGCATCCAATAGGTGTGTTTGTGTCATTGGATGATCAATTAGGTCATTTTCGTCCTCCCTAGGCTTATTCTTGTCCAATTAGGGTTTTTAACCAATCTTGTGCATCCAATAAGTTAAGTTGTGTCATTGGATTAACATTTAGGTCATTTACGTTCTCCCTACGCTTATTCTTGTCCAATTAGGGTTTTTAACCAATCTTGTGCATCCAATAGGTGTGTTTGTGTCATTGGATGATCAATTAGGTCATTTTCGTCCTCCCTAGGCATATTCTTGTCCAATTAGGGTTTTTAACCAATCTTGTGCATCCAATAGGTGTGTTTGTGTCATTGGATGATCAATTAGGTCATTTTCGTCCTCCCTAGGCATATTCTTGTCCAATTAGGGTTTTTAACCAATCTTGTGCATCCAATAGTTGTGTTTGTGTCATTGGATGATCAATTAGGTAATTTTCGTCCTCCCTAGGCATATTCTTGTCCAATTAGGGTTTTTAACCAATCTTGTGCATTCAATAGGTGTGTTTGTGTCATTGGATGATCAATTAGGTCATTTTCGTCCTCCCTAGGCATATTCTTGTCCAATTAGGGTTTTTAACCAATCTTGTGCATCCAATAGGTGTGTTTGTGTCATTGGATGATCAATTAGGTCATTTTCGTCCTCCCTAGGGTTATTCTTGTCCAATTAGGGTTTTTAACCAATCTTGTGCATCCAATAAGTTGAGTTGTGTCATTGGATTAATATTTAGGTCTTTTTCATTCTCCCTAGGCTTTTTCTTGTCGAATTAGGTTTTTAACCAATCTTGTGCATCCAATAAGTTCATTTATGTCATTGGATTCACATTTAGGTCATTTTCGTCCTCCCTAGGCATATTCTTGTCCAATTAGGGTTTTTAACCAATCTTGGGCATCCAATAGGTGTGTTTATCTCATTGGATGATCAATTAGGTCACTTTGATCCTCCCTAGGCTTATGCTTGTCCAATTAGGGTTTTTAACCAATCTTGTGCATCCAATAAGTTCATTTGTGTCATTGGATTAACATTTAGGTCATTTTCGTCCTCCCTAGGCATATTCTTGTCCAATTAGGGTTTTTAACCAATCTTGTCCTTCCAATAGGTGTGTTTGTGTCATTGGATGATCAATTAGGTCATTTTCGTCCTCCCTAGGCTTATTCTTGTCCAATTAGGGTTTTTAACCAATCTTGTGCATCCAAAAACTTTGTTTGTGTCATTGAATTAATATTTAGGTCATTTTCTTCTTCCCTAGGCATATTCTTGTCCAATTAGGGTTTTTAACCAATCTTGTGCATCCAATAGGTGTGTTTGTGTCATTGGATGATCAATTAGGTCATTTTCGTCCTCCCTAGGCATATTCTTGTCCAATTAGGGTTTTTAACCAATCTTGTGCATCCAATAAGTTCATTTGTGTCATTGGATTAACATTTAGGTCATTTTCGTCATGCCGAGGCATATTCTTGTCCAATTAGGGTTTTTAACCAATCTTGTGCATCCAATAGGTGTGTTTGTGTCATTGGATGATCAATTAGGTCATTTTCGTCCTCCCTAGGCATATTCTTGTCCAATTAGGGTTTTTAACCAATCTTGTGCATCCAATAAGTTCATTTGTGTCATTGGATTTACATTTTGGACATTTTCGTCCTCCCTAGGCATATTCTTGTCCAATTAGGGTTTTTCACCAATCTTGTGCATCCAATAGGTGTGTTTGTGTCATTGGATGATCAATTAGGTGATTTTCGTCCTCCCTAGGCCTATTCTTGTCCAATTAGGGTCTTTAACCAATCTTGTGCATCCAATAAGTTCATTTGTGTCATTGGATGATCAATTAGATCATTTTCGTCCTCCTTAGGCATATTCTTGTCCAATTAGGGTTTTTAACCAATCTTGTGCATCCAATAGGTATGTTTGTGTCATTGGATGATCAATTAGGTCATTTTCGTCCTCCCTAGGCTTATTCTTGTCCAATTAGGATTTCTAACCAATCTTGTGCATCCAATAAGATCATTTGTGTCATTGGATGATCAATTAGATCATTTTCGTCCTCCGTAGGCATATTCTTGTCCAATTAGGGTTTTTAACCAATCTTGTGCATCCAATAGGTGTGTTTGTGTCATTGGATGATCAATTAGGTCATTTTCGTCCTCCCTAGGCTTATTCTTGTCCTATTAGGGTTTTTAACCAATGTTGTGCATCCAATAAGTTCGTTTGTGTTATTGAATTAACATTTAGGTCATTTTCGTCCTACCTAGGCATATTCTTGTCCAATTAGGGTTTTTAACCAATCTTGTGCATCCAATAGGTGTGTTTGTGTCATTGGATGATCAATTAGGTCATTTTCGTCCTCCCTAGGCTTATTCTTGTCCAATTAGGGTTTTTAACCAATCTTGTGCATCCAATATGTAGTATTGTGTCATTGGATGATAAATTAGGTCATTTTCTTCCTCCCCAGGCTTTTTCTTGTCCAATTAGGGTTTTTAATCAATCTTGTGCATCCAATAGGTGTGTTTGTGTCATTGGATGATCAATTAGGTCATTTTCGTCCTCCCTAGGCTTATTCTTGTCCAATTAGGGTTTTTAACCAATCTTGTGCATCCGATAAGTTTGTTTGTGTCATTGAATTAATATTTAGGTCATTTACGTCCTCCCTAGGCATATTCTTTCTCTAATTAGGGTTTTTAACCAATCTTGTGCATCCAATAGGTGTGTTTGTGTCATTGGATGATCAATTAGGTCATTTTCGTCCTCCCTAGGCATATTCTTGTCCAATTAGGGTTTTTAACCAATCTTGTGCATCCAATAGGTGTGTTTGTGTCATTGGATGATCAATTAGGTCATTTTCGTCCTCCCTAGGCTTATTCTTGTCCAATTAGGGTTTTTAATCAATCTTGTGCATCCAATAACTTGAGTTGTGTCATTCGAATAACATTTAGGTCATTTTCGTCCTCCCTAGGCTTATTCTTGTCCAATTAGGATTTTTAACCAATCTTGTGCATCCAATATGTGTGTTTGTGTCATTGGATGATCAATTAAGTCATTTTCGTCCTCTTTAGGCATATTATTGTCCAATTAGGATTTTTAACCAATCTTGTGCATCCAATAGGTGTGTTTGTGTCATTGGATGATCAATTAGGTCATTTTCGTCCTCCCTAGGCTTATTCTTGTCCAATTAGGGTTTTTAACCAATCTTGTGCATCCCATAAGTTTGTTTGTGTCATTGAATTAATATTTAGGTCATTTTCGTCCTCCCTAGGCATATTCTTGTCCAATTAGGGTTTTTAACCAATCTTGTGCATCCAATAGGTGTGTTTGTGTCATTGGATGATCAATTAGGTCATTTTCGTCCTCCCTAGGCTTATTCTTGTCCAATTAGGGTTTTTAACCAATCTTGTGCATCCAATAAGTTTGTTTGTGTCATTGAATTAATACTTAGGTCATTTTCGTCCTCCCTAGGCATCATCTTGTCCAATTAGGGTTTTTAACCAATCTTTTGCATCCAATAGGTGTGTTTGTGTTATTGGATGATCAATTAGGTCATTTTCGTCCTCCCTAGGCTTATTCTTGTCCAATTAGGGTTTTTAACCAATCTTGTGCATCCAATAAGTTTGTTTGTGTCATTGAATTAATATTTAGGTCATTTTCGTCCTCCCTAGGCATATTCTTGTCCAATTAGGGTTTTTACCCAATCTTGTGCATCCAATAAGTGTGTTTGTGGCAATGGATGATCAATTAGGTCATTTTCGTCCTCCCTAGGCTTATTCTTGTCCAATTAGGGTTTTTAACCAATCTTGTGCATCCAATAGGTGTGTTTGTGTCATTGGATGATCAATTAGGTCATTTTCGTCCTCCCTAGGCATATTCTTGTCCAATTAGGGTTTTTAACCAATCTTGTGCATCCAATAGGTGTGTTTGTGTCATTGGATGATCAATTAGGTCATTTTCGTCCTCCCTAGGCATATTCTTGTCCAATTAGGGTTTTTAACGAATCTTGTGAATCCAATATGTGTGATTGTGTCATTGGATGATCAATTAGGTCATTTTCGTCCTCCCTAGGCATATTCTTGTCCAATTAGTGTTTTTAAACAATCTTGTGCATCCAATAGGTGTGTTTGTGGCAATGGATGATCAATTAGGTCATTTTCGTCCTCCCTAGGCTTATTCTTGTCCAATTAGGGTTTTTAACCAATCTTGTGCATCCAATAGGTGTGTTTGTGTCATTGGATGATCAATAAGGTCATTTTCGTCCTCCCTAAGCTTATTCTTGTCCAATTAGGGTTTTTAACCAATCTTGTGCATCCAATAAGTTCATTTGTGTCATTGGATTAACATTTAGGTCATTTTCATCCTCCCTAGGCATATTCTTGTCCAATTAGGGTTTTTAACCAATCTTGTGCATCCAATAGGTGTGTTTGTGTCATTGGATGATCAATTAAGTCATTTTCATCCTCCCTAGTCTTATTCTTGTCCAATTAGGGTTTTTAACCAATCTTGTGCATCCAATAACTTTGTTTGTGTCATTGAATTAATATTTAGATCACTTTCGTCCTCCCTTGGCATATTCTTGTCCAATTAGGGTTTTTAACCAATCTTGTGCATCCAATAGGTGTGTTTGTGTCATTGGATGATCAATTAGGTCATTTTCGTCCTCCCTAGGCTTATTCTTGTCCAATTAGGGTTTTTAACCAATCTTGTGCATCCAATAAGTTCATTTGTGTAATTGGATGATCAATTAGGTCATTTTCGTCCTCCCTAGGCATATTCTTGTCCAATTAGGGTTTTTAACCAATCTTGTGCATCCAATAGGTGTGTTTGTGTCATTGGATGATCAATTAGGTCATTTTCGTCCTCCCTAGGCTTATTCTTGTCCAATTAGGGTTTTTAACCGATCTTGTGCATTCAATAGGTGTGTTTGTGTCATTGGATGATCAATTAGGTGATTTTCGTCCTCCCTAGGCTTATTCTTGTCCAATTTGGGTTTTTAACCGATCTTGTGCATCCAATAAGTTGAGTTGTGTCATTGGATTAACATTTATATCATTTTCGTTCTCCCTAGGCTTATTCTTGTCCAATTAGGGTTTTTAACCAATTTTGTGCATCCAATAGGTGTGTTTGTGTCATTGGATGATCAATTAGGTCATTTTCGTCCTCCCTAGGCTTATTCTTGTCCAATTAGGGTTTTTAACCAATCTTGTGCATCCAATAGGTGTGTTTGTGTCATTGGATGATCAATTAGGTCATTTTCGTCCTCCCTAGGCCTATTCTTGTCCAATTAGGGTTTTTAACAAATCTTGTGCATCCAATAAGTTCATTTGTGTCATTGGATGATCAATTAGATCATTTTCGTCCTCCCTAGGCATATTCTTGTCCAATTAGGGTTTTTAACCAATCTTGTGCATCCAATAGGTGTGTTTGTGTCATTGGATGATCAATTAGGTCATTTTCGTCCTCCCTAGGCATATTCTTGTCCAAATAGGGTTTTTAACCAATCTTGTGCATCCAATAGGTGTGTTTGTGTCATTGGATGATCAATTAGGTCATTTTCGTCCTCCCTAGGCTTATTCTTGTCCAATTAGGGTTTCTAACCATTCTTGTGCATCCAATAGGTGTGTTTGTGTCATTGGATGATCAATTAGGTCATTTTCGTCCTCCCTAGGCCTATTCTTGTCCAATTAGGGTTTTTAACCAATCTTCTGCATCTAATAAGTTCATTTGTGTCATTGGATGATCAATTAGGTCATTTTTGTCCTCCCTAGGCATATTCTTGTCCAATTAGGGGTTTTAACCAATCTTGTGCATCCAATAAGTTCATTTGTGTCATTGGATTAACATTTAGGTCATTTTCGTCCTGCCTAGGCATATTCTTGTCCAATTAGGGTTTTTAACCAATCTTGTGCATCCAATAGGTGTGTTTCTGTCATTGGATGATCAATTAGGTCATTTTCGTCCTCCCTAGGTCTATTCTTGTCCAATTAGGGTCTTTACACAATCTTGTGCATCGAATAAGATCATTTGCGTCATTGGATGATCAATTAGATCATTTTCGTCGTCCCTAAGCATATTCTTGTCCAATTAGGGTTTTTAACCAATCTTGTGCATCCAATAGGTGTGTTTGTGTCATTGGATGATCAATTAGGTCATTTTCGTCCTCCCTAGGCTTATTCTTGTCCAATTAGGGTTTCTAACCAATCTTGTGCATCCAATAGGTGTGTTTGTGTCATTGGATGATCAATTAGGTCATTTTCGTCCTCCCTAGGCCTATTCTTGTCCAATTAGGGTTTTTAACCAATCTTGTGCATCCAATAAGTTCATTTGTGTCATTGGATGATCAATTAGGTCATTTTCGTCCTCCCTAGGCCTATTCTTGTTCAATTAGGGTTTTTAACCAATCTTGTGCATCCAATAGGTGTGTTTGTGTCATTGGATGATCAATTAGGTCATTTTCGTCCTCCCTAGGCTTATTCTTGTCCAATTAGGGTTTCTAACCAATCTTGTGCATCCAATAGGTGTGTTTGTGTCATTGGATGATCAATTAGGTCATTTTCGTCCTCCCTAGGCCTATTCTTGTCCAATTAGTGTTTTTAACCAATCTTGTGCATCTAATAAGTTCATTTGTGTCATTGGATGATCAATTAGGTCATTTTTGTCCTCCCTAGGCATATTCTTGTCCAATTATGGTTTTTAACCAATCTTGTGCATCCAATAAGTTCATTTGTGTCATTGGATTAACATTTAGGTAATTTTCGTCCTGCCTAGGCATATTCTTGTCCAATTAGGGTTTTTAACCAATCTTGTGCATCCAATAGGTGTGTTTGTGTCATTGGATGATCAATTAGGTCATTTTCGTCCTACCTAGGCCTATTCTTGTCCAATTAGGGTCTTTAACCAATCTTGTGCATCCAATAAGTTCATTTGCGTCATTGGATGTTTTATTAGATCATTTTCGTCCTCCCAACGCATTTTCTTGTCCAATTAGGGATTTTAACCAATCTTGTGCATCCAATAAGTTCATTTGTGTCATTGGATTAACATTTAGGTCATTTTCGTCCTGCCTAGGCATATTCTTGTCCATTTAGGGTTTTTAACCAATCTTGGGCATCCAATAGGTGTGTTTGTGTCATTGGATGATTAATTAGGTCATTTTCGTCCTCCCTAGGCCTATTCTTGTCCAATTAGGGTCTTTAACCAATCTTGTGCATTGAATAAGATCATTTGCGTCATTGGATGATCAATTAGATCATTTTCGTCCTCCCTAGGCATATTCTTGTCCAATTAGGGTTTTTAACCAATCTTGTGCA
This sequence comes from Cicer pinnatifidum, assembly GCA_037974775.1. Classification (NCBI taxonomy): domain Eukaryota; kingdom Viridiplantae; phylum Streptophyta; class Magnoliopsida; order Fabales; family Fabaceae; genus Cicer; species Cicer pinnatifidum. Next base: position 522,761 of record JBBPBR010000824.1, on the reverse strand, counting down.
TCCAATAGGTGTGTTTGTGTCATTGGATGATCAATTAGGTCATTTTCGTCCTCCCTAGGCTTATTCTTGTCCAATTAGGGTTTCTAACCAATCTTGTGCATCCAATAAGATCATTTGTGTCATTGGATGATCAATTAGATCATTTTCGTCCACCGTAGGCATATTCTTGTCCAATTAGGGTATTTAACCAATCTTGTGCATCCAATAGGTGTGTTTGTGTCATTGGATGATCAATTAGGTCATTTTCGTCCTCCCTAGGCTTATTCTTGTCCAATTAGTGTTTCTAACCAATCTTGTGCATCCAATAGGTGTGTTTGTGTCATTGGATGATCAATTAGGTCATTTTCGTCCTCCCTCGGCCTATTCTTGTCCAATTAGGGTCTTTAACCAATCTTGTGCATCCAATAAGTTCATTTGTGTCATTGGATGATCAATTAGATCATTTTCGTCCTCCCTAGGCATATTCTTGTCCAATTAGGGTTTTTAACCAATCTTGTGCATCCAATAGGTGTGTTTGTGTCATTGGATGATCAATTAGGTCATTTTCGCCCTCCCTAGGCTTATTCTTGTCCAATTAGGGTTTCTAACCAATCTTGTGCATCCAATAGGTGTGTTTGTGTCATTGGAAGATCAATTAGGTCATTCTCGTCCTCCCTAGACCTATTCTTGTCCAATTAGGGTTTTTAACCGATCTTGTGCATCTAATAAGTTCATTTGTGTCATTGGATGATCAATTAGGTCATTTTCGTCCTCCCTAGACCTATTCTTGTCCAATTAGGGTCTTTAACCAATCTTGTGCATCGAATAAGATCATTTGCGTCATTGGATGATCAATTAGATCATTTTCGTCCTCCCTAGGCATATTCTTGTCCAATTAGGGTTTTTAACCAATCTTGTGCATCCAATAGGTGTGTTTGTGTCATTGGATGATCAATTAGGTCATTTTCGCCCTCCCTAGGCTTATTCTTGTCCAATTAGTGTTTCTAACCAATCTTGTGCATCCAATAGGTGTGTTTGTGTCATTGGATGATCAATTAGGTCATTTTCGTCCTCCCTAGGCCTATTCTTGTCCAATTAGGGTTTTTAACCAATCTTGTGCATCTAATAAGTTCATTTGTGTCGTTGGATGATCAATTAGGTCATTTTCGTCCTCCCTAGGCATATTCTTGTCCAATTAGGGTTTTTAACCAATCTTGTGCATCCAATAAGTTCATTTGTGTCATTGGATTAACATTTAGGTCATTTTCGTCATGCCGAGGCATATTCTTGTCCAATTAGGGTTTTTAACCAATCTTGTGCATCCAATAGGTGTGTTTGTGTCATTGGATGATCAACTAGGTCATTTTCGTCCTCCCTAGGCTTATTCTTGTCCAATTAGGGTTTGTAACCAATCTTGTGCATCCAATAGGTGTGTTTGTGTCATTGGATGATCAAATAGGTCATTTTCATCCTCCCTAGGCATATTCTTGTCCAATTAGGGGTTTTAACCAATCTTGTGCATCCAATAAGTTCATTTGTGTCATTGGATTAACATTTAGGTCATTTTCGTCCTCCCTAGGCATATTCTTGTCCAATTAGGGTTTTTAACCAATCTTGTGCATCCAATAGGTGTGTTTGTGTCATTGGATGATCAATTAGGTCATTTTCGTCTTCCCTAGATTTATTCTTGTCCAATAAATGTTTTTAACCAATCTTGTGCATCCAATAAGTTCATTTGTGTCACTGGACGATCAATTAGGTCATTTTCGTCCTCCATAGGCATATTCTTGTCCAATTAGGGTTTTTAACCAATCTTGTGCATCCAATAGGTGTGTTTGTGTCATTGGATGATCAATTAGGTCATTTTCGTCCTCCCTAGGCTTATTCTTGTCCAATTAGGATTTTAACAAATCTTGGGCATCCAATAGGCGTGTTTGTGTCATTGGATGATCAATTAGGCCATTTTCGTCCTTCCTAGGCATATTCTTTTCCAATTAGGGTTTTTAATCAATCTTGTGCATCCAATAGGTGTGTTTCTGTCATTGGATGATCAATTAGGTCATTTCCGTCCTCCCTATGCTTATTCTTGTCCAATTAGGGTTTTTAACCAATCTTGTGCATCCAATAAGTTGAGTTGTGTCATTGGATTAACATTTAGGTCATTTTCGTCCTCGCTAGGCTTATTCTTGTCCAATTAGGGTTTTTAACCAATCTTGTGCATCCAATAAGTTTGTTTGTGTCATTGAATTAATATTTAGGTCATTTTCGTCCTCCCTAGGCATATTCTTGTCCAATTAGGGTTTTTAACCAATCTTGTGCATCTAATAAGTTCATTAGTGTCATTGGATGATCAATTAGGTCATTTTCGTCCTCCCTAGGCATATTCTTGTCCAATTAGGGTTTTTAACCAATCTTGTGCATCCAATAGGTGTGTTTGTGTCATTGGATGATCAATTAGGTCATTTTCGTCCTCCCTAGGCATATTCTTGTCCAATTAGGGTTTTTAACCAATCTTGTGCATCCAATAGGTGTGTTTGTGTCATTGGATGATCAATTAGGTTATTTTCGTCCTCCCTAAGCATATTCTTGTCCAATTAGGCTTTTTAACTAATCTTGTGCATCCAATACGTTCATTTGTGTCATTGGATGATCAATTAGGTCATTTTCGTCCTCCCTAGGCATATTCTTGTCCAATTAGGGTTTTTAACCAATCTTGTGCATCCAATAGGTGTGTTTGTGTCATTGGATGATCAATTAGGTCATTTTCGTCCTCCCTAGGCTTATTCTTGTCCCATTAGGGTTTTTAACCGATCTTGTGCATCCAATAGGTGTGTTTGTGTCATTGGATGATTAATTTGGTCATTTTCGTCCTCCCTAGGCAAATTCTTGTCCAATTAGGGTTTTTAACCAATCTTGTGCATCCAATAGGTGTGTTTGTGTCATTGGATGATCAATTAGGTTATTTTCGTCCTCCCTAGGCATATTCTTGTCCAATTAGGGTTTTTAACTAATCTTGTGCATCCAATATGTTCATTTGTGTCATTGGATGATCAATTAGGTCATTTTCGTCCTCCCTAGGCATATTCTTGTCCAATTAGGGTTTTTAACCAATCTTGTGCATCCAATAGGTGTGTTTGTGTCATTGGATGATCAATTAGGTCATTTTCGTCCTCCGTAGGCGTATTCTTGTCCAATTAGGGTTTTTAACCAATCTTGTGCATCCAATAAGTTGAGTGGTGTCATTGGATTAACATTTAGGTCATTTTCATCCTGCCTAAGCTTTTTCTTGTCCAATTAGGGTTTTTAACCAATCTTGTGCTTCCAATAGGTGTGTTTGTTTCATTGGATGATCAATTAGGTTATTTTCGTCCTCCCTAGGGTTATTCTTGTCCAATTAGGGTTTTTAACTAATCTTGTGCATCCAATAAGTTCATTTGTGTCATTGGATGATCAATTAGGTCATTTTCGTCCTCCCTAGGCATATTCTTGTCACATTAGGGTTTTTAACCAATCTTGTGCATCCAATAAGTTGAGTTGTGTCATTGGATTACCATTTAGGTAATTTTCGTCCTCCCTAGGCATATTCTTGTCCAATTAGGGTTTTTAACCAATCTTGTGCATCCAATAGGTGTGTTTGAGTCATTGGATGATCAATTAGGTCATTTTCGTCCTCCCTAGGCATATTCTTGTCCAGTTAGGGTTTTTAACCAATCTTGTGCATCCAATAGGTGTGTTTGTGTCATTGGATGATCAATTAGGTCATTTTCGTCCTCCCTAGGCATATTCTTGTCCAATTAGGGTTTTTAACCAATCTTGTGCATCCAATAGGTGTGTTTGTGTCATTGGATGATCAATTAGGTCATTTTCGTCCTCCCTAGGCATATTCTTGTCCAATTAGGGTTTTTAACCAATCTTGTGCATCCAATAAGTTGAGTTGTGTCATTGGCTTAACATTTAGGTCATTTTCATTCTCCCTAGGCTTATTCTTGTCCAATTAGGTTTTTAACCAATCTTGTGCATCCAATAAGTTCATTTGTTTCATTGGATTCACATTTAGGTCATTTTCGTCCTCCCTAGGCATATTCTTGTCCAATTAGGGTTTTTAACCAATCTTGTGCATCCAATAAGTTGAGTTGTGTCATTGGATTAGCATTTAGGTCATTTTCGTCCTCCCTAGGCTTATTCTTGTCCAATTAGGGTTTTTAACCAATCTTGTGCATCCAATAAGTTCATTTGTGTTATTGGATTAACATTTAGGTCATTTTCGTTCTCCCTATGCATATTCTTGTCCAATTAGAGATTTTAACCAATCTTGTGCATCCAATAGGTGTGTTTGTGTCATTGAATGATCAATTAGGTCATTTTCGTCCTTTCTATGCTTATTCTTGTTCAATTAGGGTTTTTAACCAATCTTGTGCATCCAATAGGTGTGTTTGTGTCATTGGATGATCAATTAGGTCATTTTCGTCCTCCCTAGGCTTATTCTTGTCCAATTAGGGTTTTTAACCAATCTTGTGCATCCAATAGGTGTGTTTGTGTCATTGGATGATTTATTAGGTCATTTTCGTTCTCCCTAGGCTTATTCTTGTCCAATTAGGGTTTTTAACCAATCTTGTGCATCCAATAAGTTCATTTGTGTTATTGGATTAACATTTAGGTCATATTCGTCCTCCCTAGGCATATTCTTGTCCAATTAGGGTTTTTAACCAATCTTGTGCATCCAATAGGTGTGTTTGTGTCATTCGATGATCAATTAGGTCAATTTCGTCCTCCCTAGGCTTATTCTTGTCCAATTAGGGTTTTTAACCAATCTTGTGCATCCAATAGGTGTGTTTGTGTCATTGGATGATCAATTAGGTCATTTTCGTCCTCCCTAGGCTTATTCTTGTCCAATTAGGGTTTTTAACCAATCTTGTGCATCCAATAAGTTCATTTGTGTAATTGGATGATCAATTAGGTCATTTTCGTCCTCCCTAGGCATATTCTTGTCCAATTAGGGTTTTTAACCAATCTTGTGCATCCAATAGGTGTGTTTGTGTCATTGGATGATCAATTAGGTCATTTTCGTCCTCCCTAGGCTTATTCTTGTCCAATTAGGGTTTTTAACCGATCTTGTGCATCCAATAGGTGTGTTTGTGTCATTGCATGATCAATTAGGTCATTTTCGTCCTCCCTAGGCATATTCTTGTCCAATTAGGGTTTTTAACCAATCTTGTGCATCCAATAGGTGTGTTTGTGTCATTGGATGATCAATTAGGTCATTTTCGTCCTCCCTAGGCTTATTCTTGTCCAATTAGGGTTTTTAACCAATCTTGTGCATCCAATAAGTTCATTTGTGTCATTGGATTAACATTTAGATCATTTTCGTCCTGCCTAGGCATATTCTTGTCCAATTAGGGTTTTTAACCAATCTTGTGCATCCAATAGGTGTGTTTGTGTCATTGGATGATCAATTAGGTTATTTTCGTCCTCCCTAGGCTTATTCTTGTCCAATTAGGGTTTTTAACCAATCTTGTGCATCCAATAGGTGTGTTTGTGTCATTGGATGACCAATTAGGTCATTTTCGTCCTCCCTAGGCATATTCTTGTCCAATTAGGGTTTTTAACCAATCTTGTGCATCCAATAGGTGTGTTTGTGTCATTGGATGATCAATTAGGTCATTTTCGTCCTCCCTAGGCTTATTCTTGTCCAATTAGGGTTTTTAACCAATCTTGTGCATCCAATAAGTTGAGTTGTGTCATTGGATTAACATTTATGTCATTTTCATTCTCCCTAGGCTTATTCTTGTCTAATTAGGTTTTTAACCAATCTTGTGCATCCAATAAGTTCATTTGTGTCATTGGATTCACATTTAGGTCATTTTCGTCCTCCCTAGGCATATTCTTGTCCAATTAGGGTTTTTAACCAATCTTGTGCATCCAATAGGTGTGTTTATCTAATTGGATGATCAATTAGGTCACTTTGATCCTCCCTAGGCATATTCTTGTCCAATTAGGGTTTTTAACCAATCTTGTGCATCCAATAGGTGTGTTTGTGTCATTGGATGATCAATTAGGTCATTTTCGTCCTCCATAGGCTTATTCTTGTCCAATTTGGGTTTTTAACCAATCTTGTGCATCCAATAAGTTGAGTTGTGTCATTGGATTAACATTTAGGTCATTTTCGTCCTCCCTAGGCTTATTCTTGTCCAATTAGGGTTTTTAACCAATCTTGTGCATCCATTAAGTTCATTTGTGTCATCGGATTAACATTTAGGTCATTTTCGTCCTCCCTAGGCATATTCTTGTCCAATTAGGGTTTTTAACCAATCTTGTGCATCCACTAGGTGTGTTTGTGTCATTGGATGATCAATTAGGTTATTTTCGTCCTCCCTAGGCTTATTCTTGTCCAATTAGGGTTTTTAACCAATCTTGTGCATCCAGTAGGTGTGTTTGTGTCATTGGATGATCAATTAGGTCATTTTCGTCCTCCCTAGGCTTATTCTTGCCCAATTAGGGTTTTTAACCAATCTTGTGCATCCAATAAGTTGAGTTGTGTCATTGGATTAACATTTAGGTCATTTTCGTTCTCCCTATGCTTATTCTTGTCCAATTAGGGTTTTTAACCACTCTTGTGCATCCAATAAGTTCATTTGTGTTATTGGATTAACATTTAGGTCATATTCGTCATCCCTAGGCATATTCTTGTCCAATTAGGGTTTTTAACCAATCTTGTGCATCCAATAGGTGCGTTTGTGTCATTGGATGATCAATTAGGTCATTTTCGTCCTCCCTAGGCATATTCTTGTCCATTTAGGGTTTTTAACCAATCTTGTGCATCCAATAGGTGTGTTTGTGTCATTGGTTGATCAATTAGGTCATTTTCGTCCTCCCTAGGCTTATTCTTGTCCAATTAGGGTTTTTAACCAATCTTGTGCATCCAATAAGTTCATTAGTGTCATTGGATGATCAATTAGGTCATTTTGCGTCCTCCCTAGGCTTATTCTTGTCCAATTAGGGTTTTTAACCAATCTTGTGCATCCAATAAGTTCATTTGTGTCATTGGATTAACATTTAGGTCATATCCGTCCTCCTTAGGCATATTCTTGTCCAATTAGGGTTTTTAACCAATCTTGTGCATCCAATAGGTGTGTTTGTGTCAGTGGATGATCAATTACGTCATTTTCGTTCTCCCTAGGCTTATTCTTGTCCAATTAGGGTTTTTAACCAATCTTGTGCATCCAATAAGTTCATTTGTGTTATTGGATTAACATTTAGGTCATATTCGTCCTCCCTAGGCATATTCTTGTCCAATTAGGGTTTTTAACCAAACTTTTGCATCCAATAGGTGTGTTTGTGTCATTCAATGATCAATTAGGTCATTTTCGTCCTCCCTAGGCATATTCTTGTCCAATTAGGGTTTTTAACCAATCTTGTGCATCCAATAGGTGTGTTTGTGTCATTGGATGATCAATTAGGTCATTTTCGTCCTCCCTAGGCTTATTCTTGTCCAATTAGGGTTTTTAACCGATCTTGTGCATCCAATAGGTGTGTTTGTGTCATTTGATGATCAATTAGGTCATTTTCGTCCTCCCTAGGCATATTCTTGTCCAATTAGGGTTTTTAACCAATCTTGTGCATCCAATAGGTGTGTTTGTGTCATTGGATGATCAATTAGGTCATTTTCGTCCTCCCTAGGCTTATTCTTGTCCAATTAGGGTTTTTAACCAATCTTGTGCATCTAATAGGTGTGTATGTGTTATTGGATGATCAATTAGGTCATTTTCGTCCTCCCTAGGCTTTTTCTTGTCCAATTAGGGTTTTTAACCAATCTTGTGCATCCGATAAGTTTGTTTGTGTCATTAAATTAATATTTAGGTCATTTTCGTCCTCCCTAAGCATATTCTTGTCCAATTAGGGTTTTTAACCAATCTTATGCATCCAATAGGTGTGTTTGTGTCATTGGATGATCAATTAGGTCATTTTCGTCCTCCCTAGGCATATTCTTGTCCAATTAGGGTTTTTAACCAATCTTGTGCATCCAATAGGTGTGTTTGTGTCATTGGATGATCAATTAGGTCATTTTCGTCCTCCCTAGGCTTATTCTTGTCCAATTAGGGTTTTTAACCAATCTTGTGCATCCAATAAGTTTGTTTGTGTCATTGAATTATTATTTAGGTCATTTTCGTCCTCCCTATGCATATTCTTGTCCAATTAGGGTTTTTAACCAATCTTGTGCATCCAATAGGTGTGTTTGTGTCATTGGATGATCAATTAGGTCATTTTCGTCCTCCCTAGGCTTATTCTTGTCCAATTAGGGTTTTTAACCAATCTTGTACATCTAATAATTTCATTTGTGTCATTGGATTAACATTTAGGTCATTTTCGTCCTCCCTAGGCATATTCTTGTCCCATTAGGGTTTTTAACCAATCTTGTGCATCCAATAGGTGTGTTTGTGTCATTGGATGATCAATTAGGTCATTTTCGTCCTCCCTAGGCTTATTCTAGTCAAATTAGGGTTTTTAACCAATCTTGTGCATCCAATAGGTGTGTTTGGGTCATTGGATGATCAATTAGGTCATTTTCGTCCTCCCTAGGCTTATTCTTGTCCAATTAGGGTTTTTAACCAATCTTGTGCATCCAATAGGTGTGTTTGTGTCATTGGATGATCAATTAGGTCATTTTCGTCCTCCCTAGGCTTATTCTTGTCCAATTAGGGTTTTTAACCAATCTTGTGCATCCAATAGGTGTGTTTGTGTCATTGGATGATCAATTAAGTTATTTTCGACCTCCCTAGGCTTATTCTTGTCCAATTAGGGTTTTTAACTAATCTTGTGCATCCAGTAGGTGTGTTTGTGTCATTGGATGATCAATTAGGTCATTTTCGTCCTCCCTAGGCTTATTCTTGTCCAATTAGGGTTTTTAACCAATCTTGTGCATCCAATAAGTTGAGTTGTGTCATTGGATTAACATTTAGGTCATTTTCGTCCTCCCTAGGCTTATTCTTGTGCAATTAGGGTTTTTAACCAATCTTACGCATCCAATACGTTCATTTGTGTCATTGGATGATCAATTAGGTCATTTTCGTCCTCCATAGGCTTATTCTTGTCCAATTAGGATTTTTAACCAATGTTGTGCATCCAATAAGTTGAGTTGTGTCATTGGATTAACATTTAGGTCATTTTCGTCCTCCCTAGGCTTATTCTTATCCTATTAGGGTTTTTAACCAATCTTGTGCATCCAATAGGTGTGTTTGTGTCATTGGATGATCAATTAGGTCATTTTCGTCCTCCCTAGGCATATTCTTGTCCAATTAGGGTTTTTAACCAATCTTGTGCATCCAATAGGTGTGTTTGTGTCATTGGATGATCAATTAGGTCATTTTCGTCCTCCCTTTGCTTATTCTTGTCCAATTATGGTTTTTAACCAATCTTGTGCATCCAATAGGTGTGTTTGTGTCATTGGATGATCAATTAGGTCATTTTCGTCCTCCCTAGGCATATTCTTGTCCAATTAGGGTTTTTAACCAATCTTGTGCATCCAATAGGTGTGTTTGTGTCATTGGATGATCAATTAGGTCATTTTCGTCCTCCCTAGGCTTATTCTTGTCCAATTAGGGTTTTTAACCAATCTTGTGCATCCAATAAGTTGAGTTGTGTCATTGGATTAACATTTAGGTCATTTTCGTCCTCCATAGGGTTATTCTTGTCCAATTAGGGTTTTTAAGCAATCTTGTGCATCCAATAAGTTCATTTGTGTCATTGGACTAACATTAAGGTCATTTTCGTCCTCCCTAGGCATATTCTTGTCCAATTAGGGTTTTTAACCAATCTTGTGCATCCAATAGATGTGTTTGTGTCATTGGATGATCAATTAGGTCATTTTCGTCCTCCCTAGGCTTATTCTTGTCCAATTAGGGTTTTTAACCAATCTTGTGCATCCAATAACTTTGTTTGTGTCATTGAATTAATATTTAGGTCATTTTCGTCCTCCCTAGGCATATTCTTGTCCAATTAGGGTTTTTAACCAATCTTGTGCATCCAATAGGTGTGTTTGTGTCTTTGGATGATCAATTAAGTTATTTTCGTCCTTCCTAAGCTTATTCTTGTCCAATTAGGGTTTTTAACAAACCTTGTGCATCCAATAAGTTCATTTGTGTCATTGGATGATCAATTAGGTTATTTTCGTCCTCCCTAGGCATATTCTTGTCCAACTTGGGTTTTTAACCAATCTTGTGCATCCAATAGGTGTGTTTGTGTCATTGGATGATCAATTAGGTCATTTTCGTCCTCCCTAGGCTTATTCTTGTCCAATTAGGGTTTTTAACCAATCTTGTGCATCCAATAACTTTGTTTGTGTCATTGAATTAATATTTAGGTCATTTTCGTCCTCCCTAGGCATATTCTTGTCCAATTCGGGTTTTTAACCAATCCTGTGCATCCAATAGGTGTGTTTGTGTCATTGGATGATCAATTAGGTCATTTTCGCCCTCCCTAGGCTTATTCTTGTCCAATTAGGGTTTTTAACCAATCTTGTGCATCCAATAAGTTCATTTGTGTCATTGGATTAACATTTAGGTCATTTTCGTCCTCCCTAGGCATATTCTTGTCCAATTAGGGTTTTTAACCAATCTTGTGCTTCCAATAGGTGTGTCTGTGTCATTGGATGATCAATTAGGTCATTTTCGTCCTCCCTAGGCATATTCTTGTCCAATTAGGGTTTTTAACCAATCTTGTGCATCCAATAGGTGTGTTTGTGTCATTGGATGATCAATTAGGTCATTTTCGTCCTCCTTAGGCTTATTCTTGTCCAATTAGGTTTTTTAACCGATCATGTGCATCCAATAGGTGTGTTTGTGTCATTGGATGATCAATTAGGTCATTTTCGTCCTCCCTAGGCTATTTCTTGTCCAATTAGGGTTTTTAACCGATCATGTGCATCCAATAGGTGTGTTTGTGTCATTGGATGATCAATAAGGTCATTTACGTCCTCCCTAGGCTTATTCTTGTCCAATTAGGGTTTTTAACCAATCTTGTGCATCCAATAACTTTGTTTGTGTCATTGAATTAATATTTAGGTCATTTTCGTCCTCCCTAGGCATATTCTTGTCCAATTAGGGTTTTTAACCAATCTTGTGCATCCAATAGGTGTGTTTGTGTCATTGGATGATCAATTAGGTCATTTTCGTCCTCCCTAGGCTTATTCTTGTCCAATTAGGGTTTTTAACCAATCTTGTGCATCCAATAAGTTCATTGGTGTCATTGTATGATCAATTAGGTCATTTTCGTCCTCCATAGGCTTATTCTTGACCAACTAGGGTTTTTAACCAATCTTGTGCCTCCAATAGGTGTGTTTGTGTCATTGGATGATCAATTAGGTCATTTTCGTCCTCCCTAGGCTTATTCTTGTCCAATTACGGTTTTTAACCAATCTTGTGCATCCAATAAGTTGAGTTGTGTCATTGGATTAACATTTAGGTCATTTTCGTTCTCCCTAGGCTTATTCTTGTCCAATTAGGGTTTTTAACCAATCTTGTGCATCCAATAAGTTCATTTGTGTTATTGGATTAACATTTAGGTCATATTCGTCCTCCCTAGGCATATTCTTGTCCAATTAGGGTTTTTAACCAATCTTGTGCATCCAATAGGTGTGTATATGTCATTGGATGATCAATTAGGTCATTTTCGTCCTCCCTAGGCATATTCTTGTCCAATTAGGGTTTTTAACCAATCTTGTGCATCCAATAGGTGTGTTTGTGTCATTGGATGATCAATTAGGTCATTTTCGTCCTCCCTATGCTTATTCTTGTCCAATTAGGGTTTTTAACCAATCTTGTGCATCCAATAAGTTGAGTTGTGTCATTTGATTAACATTTTGGTCATTTTTGTCCTCCCTAGGCTTATTCTTGTCCAATTAGGGTTTTTAACCAATCTTGTGCATCCAATAGGTGTGTTTGTGTCATTGGATGATCAATTAGGTCATTTTCGTCCTCCCTAGGCATATTCTTGTCCAATTAGGGTTTTTAACCAATCTTGTGCATCCAATAGGTGTGTTTGTGTCATTGGATGATCAATTAGGTCATTTTCGTCCTCCCTAGGCTTATTCTTGTCCAATTAGGGTTTTTAACCAATCTTGTGCATCCAATAACTTTGTTTGCGTCATTGAATTAATATTTAGGTCATTTTCCTCCGCCCTAGGCATATTCTTGTGCAATTTGGGTTTTTAACCAATGTTGTGCATCCAATAGGTCTGTTTGTGTCATTGGATGATCAATTAGGTCATTTTCGTCCTCCCTAGGCTTATTCTTGTCCAATTAGGGTTTTTAACCAATCTTGTGCATCCAATAAGTTCATTTGTGTCATTGGATTAACATTTAGGTCATTTTCGTCCTCCCTAGGCATATTCTTGTCCAATTAGAGTTATATACCAATCTTGTGCATCCAATAGGTGTGTTTGTGTCATTGGATGATCAATTAGGTTATTTTGGTCCTTCCTAGGCTTATTCTTGTCCAATTAGGGTTTTTAACTAATCTTGTGCATCCAATAAGTTCATTTGTGTCATTGGATGATCAATTAGGTCATTTTCGTCCTCCCTAGGCATATTCTTGTCCAATTAGGGTTTTTAACCAATCTTGTGCATCCAATAGGTGTGTTTGTGTCATTGGATGATCAATTAGGTCATTTTCGTCCTCCCTAGGCTTTTTCTTGTCCAATTAGGCTTTTTAACCGATCTTGTGCATCCAATAGGTGTGTTTGTTTCATTGGATGATCAATTAGGTCATTTTCGTCCTCCCTAGGCATATTCTTGTCCAATTAGGGTTTTTAACCAATCTTGTGCATCCAATAGGTGTGTTTGTGTCATTGGATGATCAATTAAGTCATTTTCGTCCTCCCTAGGCTTATTATTGTCCAATTAGGGTTTTAAACCAATCTTGTGCATCCAATAAGTTGAGTTGTGTCATTGGATCAACATTTATGTCATTTTCGTCCTCCCTAGGCTTATTCTTGTCCAATTAGGGTTTTTAACCAATCTTGTGCGTCCAATACGTTCATTTGTGTCATTGGATTAACATTTAGGTCATTTTCGTCCTCCCTAGGCATATTCTGGTCCAATTAGAGTTTTAGACCAATCTTGTGCATCCAATAGGTGTGTTTGTGTCATTGGATGATCAATTAGGATATTTTAGTCCTCCCTAGGCTTATTCTTGTCCAATTAGGGTTTTTAACTAATCTTGTGCATCCAATAAGTTCATTTGTGTCATTGGATGATCAATTAGGTCATTTTCGTCCTCCCTAGGCATATTCTTGTCCAATTAGGGTTTTTAACCAATCTTGTGCATCCAATAGGTGTGTTTGTGTCATTGGATGATCAATTAGGTCATTTTCGTCCTCCCTAGGCTTATTCTTATCCAATTAGGGTTTTTAACCAATCTTTTGCTTCCAATAAGTTGAGTTGTGTCATTGGATTAACATTTAGGTCATTTTCGTCCTCCCTAGGCTTATTCTTGTCCAATTAGGGTTTTTAACCAATCTTGTGCATCCAATACGTTCATTTGTGTCATTGGATTAACATTTAGGTCATTTTCGTCCTCCTTAGGCATATTCTTGTCCAATTTGAGTTTTAGACCAATCTTGTGCATCCAATAGGTGTGTTTGTGTCATTAGATGATCAATTAGGTTATTTTCGTCCTCCCTTGGCTTATTCTTGTCCAATTAGGGTTTTTAACTAATCTTGTGCATCCAATAAGTTCATTTGTGTCATTCGATGATCAATTAGGTCATTTTCGTCCTCCCTAGGCATATTCTTGTCCAATTAGGGTTTTTAACCAATCTTGTGCATCCAATAGGTGTGTTTGTGTCATTGGATGATCAATTAGGTCATTTTCGTCCTCCCTAGGCTTATTCTTGTCCAATTAGGGTTTTTAACCGATCTTGTGCATCCAATAGGTGTGTTTGTGTCATTGGATGATCAATTAGGTCATTTTCGTCTTGCCTAGGCATATTCTTGTCCAATTAGAGTTTTTAACCAATCTTGTGGATCCAATAGGTGTGTTTGTGTCATTTGATGATCAATTAGGTCATTTTCGTCCTCCCTTTGCATATTCTTGTCCAATTAGGGTTTTTAACCAATCTTGTGCTTCCAATAGATGTGTTTGTGTCATTGGATGATCAATTAGGTCATTTTCATCCTCCCTAGGCATATTCTTGTCCAATTAGGGTTTTTAACCAATCTTGTGCATCCAATAGGTGTGTTTGTGTCATTGGATGATCAATTTGGTCATTTTCGTCCTCCCTAGGCTTATTCTTGTCCAATTAGGGTTTTTAACCGATCTTGTGCATCCAATAAGTGTGTTTGTGTCGTTGGATGATCAATTAGGTCATTTTCATCCTCCCTATGCATATTCTTGTCCAATTAGGGTTTTTAACCAATCTTGTGCATCCAATAGGCGTGTTTGTGTCATTGGATGATCAATTAGGTCATTTTCGTCCTCCCTAGGCTTATTCTTGTCCAATTAGGGTTTTTAACCAATCTTGTACATCCAATAGGTGTGTTTGCGTCATTGGATGATCAATTAGGTCATTTTCGTCCTCCCTAGGCATATTCTTGTCCAATTAGGGTTTTTAACCAATCTTGTGCATCCAATAGGTGTGTTTGTGTCATTGGATGATCAATTAGGTCATTTTCGTCCTCCCTAGGCTTATTCTTGTCCAATTAGGGTTTTTAACCAATCTTGTGCATCCAATAAGTTGAGTTGTGTCATTGGATTAACATTTAGGTCATTTTCGTCCTCCCTAGGCTTATTCTTGTGCAATTAGGGTTTTTAACCAATCTTACGCATCCAATACGTTCATTTGTGTCATTGGATGATCAATTAGGTCATTTTCGTCCTCCATAGGCTTATTCTTGTCCAATTAGGATTTTTAACCAATGTTGTGCATCCAATAAGTTGAGTTGTGTCATTGGATTAACATTTAGGTCATTTTCATCCTCCCTAGGCTTATTCTTATCCAATTAGGGTTTTTAACCAATCTTGTGCATCCAATAGGTGTGTTTGTGTCATTGGATGATCAATTAGGTCATTTTCGTCCTCCCTAGGCTTATTCTTGTCCAATTAGGGTTTTTAACCAATCTTGTGCATCCAATAAGTTGAGTTGTGTCATTGGATTAACATTTAGGTCATTTTCGTCCTCCCTAGGCATATTCTTGTCCAATTAGGGTTTTTAACCAATATTCTGCATCCAATAGGTGTGTTTGTGTCATTGGATGATCAATTAGGTCATTTTCGTCCTCCCTAGGCATATTCTTGTCCAATTAGGGTTTTTAACCAATCTTGTGCATCCAATAGGTGTGTTTGTGTCATTGGATGATCAATTAGGTCATTTTCGTCCTCCCTAGGCATATTGTTGTCCAGTTAGGGTTTTTAACCAATCTTGTGCATCCAATAGGTGTGTTTGTGTCATTGGATGATCAATTAGGCCATTTTCGTCCTCCCTAGGCTTATTCTTGTCCAATTAGGGTTTTTAACCAATCTTGTGCATCCAATAAGTTTGTTTATGTCATTGAATTAATATTTAGGTCATTTTCGTCCTCCCTAGGCATATTCTTGTCCAATTAGGGTTTTTAACCAATCTTGTGCATCCAATAAATAGGTGTGTTTGTGTCATTGGATGATCAATTAGGTCATTTTCGTCCTCCCTAGGCTTATTCTTGTCCAATTAGGGTTTTTAACCAATCTTGTGCATCCAATAACTTTGTTTGTGTCATTGAATTAATATTTAGGTCATTTTCGTCCTCCCTAGGCATATTCTTGTCCAATTAGGGTTTTTAACCAATCTTGTGCATCCAATAGGTGTGTTTGTGTCATTGGATGATCAATTAGGTTATTTGCGTCCTCCCTAGGCTTATTCTTGTCCAATTAGGGTTTTTAACCAATCTTGTGCATCCAATAACTTTGTTTGTGTCATTGAATTAATATTTAGGTCATTTTCGTCCTCCCTAGGCATATTCTTGTCCAATTAGGGTTTATAACCAATCTTGTGCATCCAATAGGTGTGTTTGTGTCATTGGATGATCAATTAGGTCATTTTCGTCCTCCCTAGGCTTATTCTTGTCCAATTAGGGTTTCTAACCAATCTTGTGCATCCAATAGGTGTGTTTGTGTCATTGGATGATCAATTAGGTCATTTTCGTCCTCCCTAGGCCTATTCTTGTCCAATTAGGGTTTTTAACCAATCTTGTGCATCCAATAAGTTCATTTGTGTCATTGGATGATCAATTAGGTCATTATCGTTCTCCATAGGCATATTCTTGTCCAATTAGGGTTTTTAACCAATCTTGTGCATCCAATAGGTGTGTTTGTGTCATTGGATGATCAATTAGGTCATTTTCGTCCTCCCTAGGCTTATTCTTGTCCAATTAGGGAATCTAACCAATCTTGTGCATCCAATAGGTGTGTTTGTGTCATTGGATGATCAATTAGGTCATTTTCGTCCTCCCTAGGCCTATTCTTGTCCAATTAGGGTTTTTAACCAATCTTGTGCATCTAATAAGTTCATTTGTTTCATTGGATGATCAATTAGGTCATTTTTGTCCTCCCTAGGCATATTCTTGTCCAATTAGGGTTTTTAACCAATCTTGTGCATCCAATAAGTTCATTTGTGTCATAGGATTAACATTTAGGTCATTTTCGTCCTGCCTAGGCATATTCTTGTCCAATTAGGGTTTTTAACCAATCTTGTGCATCCAATAAGTTCATTTGTGTCATTGGATTTACATTTAGGTCATTTTTGTCCTCCCTAGGCATATTCTTGTCCAATTAGGGTTTTTCACCAATCTTGTGCATCCAATAGGTGTGTTTGTGTCATTGGATGATCAATTAGGTCATTTTCGTCCTCTTAAGGCATATTCTTGTCCAATTAGGGTCTTTAACCAATCTTGTGCATCCAATAAGTTCATTTGTGTCATTGGATGATCAATTAGATCATTTTCGTCCTCCCTAGGCATATTCTTGTCCAATTAGGGTTTTTAACCAATCTTGTGCATCCAATAGGTGTGTTTGTGTCATTGGATGATCAATTAGGTCATTCTCGTCCTCCCTAGGCCTATTCTTGTCCAATTAGGGTTTTTAACCAATCTTGTGCATCTAATAAGTTCATTTGTGTCATTGGATGATCAATTAGGTCATTTTCGTCCTGCCTAGGCATATTCTTGTCCAATAAGGGTTTTTAACCAATCTTGTGCATCCAATAGGTGTGTTTGTGTCATTGGATGATCAATTAGGTCATTTTCGTCCTCCCTAGGCCTATTCTTGTCCAATTAGGGTCTTTAACCAATCTTGTGCGTCGAATAAGATCATTTGCGTCATTGGATGATCAATTAGATCATTTTCGTCCTCCCTAGGCATATTCTTGTCCAATTAGGGTTTTTAACCAATCTTGTGCATCCAATAGGTGTGTTTGTGTCATTGGATGATCAATTAGGTCATTTTCGTCCTCCCTAGGCTTATTCTTGTCCAATTAGGGTTTCTAACCAATCTTGTGCATCCAATAGGTGTGTTTGTGTCATTGGATGATCAATTAGATCATTTTCGTCCTCCCTAGGCCTATTCTTGTCCAATTAGGGTTTTTAACCAATCTTGTGCATCCAATAAGTTCATTTGTGTCATTGGATGATCAATTAGGTCATTTTCGTCCCCCCTAGGCATATTCTTGTCCAATTAGGGTTTCTAACCAATCTTGTGCATCCAATAGGTGTGTTTGTGTCATTGGATGATCAATTAGGTCATTTTCGTCCTCCCTAGGCCTATTCTTGTCCAATTAGGGTTTTTAACCAATCTTGTGCATCCAATAAGTGTGTTTGTGTCATTGGATGATCAATTAGGTCATTTTCGTCCTCCCTAGGCCTATTCTTGTCCAATTAGGGTCTTTAACCAATCTTGTGCATCTAATAAGATCATTTGTGTCATTGGATGATCAATTAGATCATTTTCGTCCTCCGTAGGCATATTCTTGTCCAATTACGGTTTTTAACCAATCTTGTGCATCCAATAGGTGTGTTTGTGTCATTGGATGATCAATTAGGTCATTTTCGTCCTCCCTAGGCCTATTCTTGTCCAATTAGGGTTTTTAACCAATCTTGTGCATCCAATAAGTTCATTTGTGTCATTGGATGATCAATTAGGTCATTTTCGTCCTCCCTAGGCCTATTCTTGTCCAATTAGGGTTTTTAACCAATCTTGTGCATCCAATAAGTTCATTTGTGTCATTGGATGATCAATTAGGTCATTTTCGTCCTCCCTAGGCCTATTCTTGTCCAATTAGGATTTTTAACCAATCTTGTGCATCCAATAAGTTCATTTGTGTCATTGGATCATCAATTAGGTCATTTTCGTCTTCCCGAGGCATATTCTTGTCCAATTAGGGTTTTTAACCAATCTTGTGCATCCAATAAGTTCATTTGTGTCATTGGATTTACATTTAGGTCATTTTCGTCCTCCCTAGGCATATTCTTGTCCAATTAGGGTTTTTAACCAATCTTGTGCATCCAATAGGTGTGTTTGTGTCATTGGATGATCAATTAGGTCATTTTCGTCCTCCCTAGGCCTATTCTTGTCCAATTAGGGTCTTTAACCAATCTTGTGCATCCAATAAGTTCATTTGTGTCATTGGATGATCAATTAGATCATTTTCGTCCTCCCTAGGCATATTCTTGTCCAATTAGGGTTTTTAACCAATCTTGTGCATCCAATAGGTGTGTTTGTGTCATTGGATGATCAATTAGGTCAATTTCGTCCTCTCGAGACTTATTCTTTTCCAATTAGGGTTTTTAACCAATCTTGTGCATCCAATAAGTTGATTTGTGTCATTGGATTAACATTTATGTCATTTTCGTCCTCCCTAGGCATATTCTTGTCCAATTAGGGTTTTTAACCAATCTTGTGCATCCAATAGGTGTGTTTGTGTCATTGGATGATCAATTAGGTAATTTTCGTCCTCCCTAGGCTTATTCGTGTCCAATTAGGGTTTTTAACCAATCTTGTGCATCCAATAGGTGTGTTTGTGTCATTGGATGATCAATTAGGTCATTTTCGTCCTCCCTAGGCTTATTCTTGTCCAATTAGGGTTTTTAACCAATCTTGTGCATCCAATAAGTTTGTTTGTGTCATTGGATTAACATTTAGGTCATTTTCATCCTCCCTAGGCATATTCTTGTCCAATTAGGGTTTTTAACCAATCTTGTGCATCCAATAGGTGTGTTTGTGTCATTGGATGATCAATTAGGTCATTTTCGTCCTCCCTAGGCTTATTCTTGTCCAATTAGGGTTTTTAACCAATCTTGTGCATCCAATAACTTTGTTTGTGTCATTGAATTAATTTTTAGGTCATTTTCCTCCTCCCTAGGCATATTCTTGTCCAATTAGGGTTTTTAACCAATCTTGTGCATCCAATAGGTGTGTTTGTGTCATTGGATGATCAATTAGGTCATTTTCGTCCTCCCTAGGCTTATTCTTGTCCAATTAGGGTTTTTAACCAATCTTGTGCATCCAATAAGTTCATTTCTGTCATTGGATTAACATTTAGGTCATTTTCGTCCTTCCTAGTCATATTCTTGTCCAATTAGGGTTTTTAACCAATCTTGTGCTTCCAATAGGTGTGTTTGTGACATTGGATGATCAATTAGGTCATTTTCGTCCTCCCTAAGCTTATTCTAGTCCAATTAGGGTTTTTAACCAATGTTGTGCATCCAATAGGTGTGTTTGTGTCATTGGATTAACATTTAGGTCATTTTCGTCCTCCCTAGGCTTGTTCTTGTCCAATTAGGGTTTTTAACCAATCTTGTGCATCCAATAGGTGTGTTTGTGTCATTGGATGATCAATTAGGTCATTTTCGTCCTCCCTAGGCTTATTCTTGTCCAATTAGGGTTTTTAACCAATCTTGTGCATCCAATAGGTGTGTTTGTGTCATTGGATGATCAATTAGGTCATTTTCGTCCTCCCTAGGCTTATTCTTGTCCAATTAGGGTTTTTAACCAATCTTGTGCATCCAATAAGTTTGTTTGTGTCATTGAACTAAAATTAGGTCATTTTCGTCCTCCCTAGACATATTCTTGTCCAATTAGAGTTTTTAACCAATCTTGTGCATCCAATAGTCGTGTTTGTGTCATTGGATAATCAATTAGGTCATTTTCGTCCTCCCTAGGCTTATTCTTGTCCAATTAGGGTTTTTAACCAATCTTGTGCATCCAATAAGTTCATTTGTGTCATTGGATTAACATTTAGGTCATTTTCATCCTCCCTATGCATATTCTTGTCCAATTAGGGTTTTTAACCAATCTTGTGCATCCAATAGGTGTGTTTGTGTCATTGGATGATCAATTAGGTCATTTTCGTCCTCCCTAGGCTTATTCTTGTCCAATTAGGGTTTTTAACCAATCTTGTGCATCTAATAGGTGTGTATGTGTTATTGGATGATCAATTAGGTCATTTTCGTCCTCCCTAGGCTTTTTCTTGTCCAATTAGGGTTTTTAACCAATCTTGTGCATCCGATAAGTTTGTTTGTGTCATTAAATTAATATTTAGGTCATTTTCGTCCTCCCTAAGCATATTCTTGTCCAATTAGGGTTTTTAACCAATCTTATGCATCCAATAGGTGTGTTTGTGTCATTGGATGATCAATTAGGTCATTTTCGTCCTCCCTAGGCATATTCTTGTCCAATTAGGGTTTTTAACCAATCTTGTGCATCCAATAGGTGTGTTTGTGTCATTGGATGATCAATTAGGTCATTTTCGTCCTCCCTAGGCTTATTCTTGTCCAATTAGGGTTTTTAACCAATCTTGTGCATCCAATAAGTTCATTTGTGTCACTGGATTAACATTTAGGTCATATCCGTCCTCCCAAGGCATATTCTTGTCCAATTAGGGTTTTTAACCAATCTTGTGCATCCAATAGGTGTGTTTGTGTCATTGGATGATCAATTAGGTCACTTTCGTCCTCCCTAGGCTTATTCTTGTCCAATTAGGGTTTTTAACCAATCTTGTGCATCCAATAAGTTCATTTGTGTCATTGGATTTACATTTAGGTCATTTTCGTCCTCCCTAGGCATATTCTTGTCCAATTAGGGTTTTTAACCAATCTTGTGCATCCAATAGGTGTGTTTGTGTCATTGGATGATCAATTAGGTCATTTTCGTCCTCCCTAGGCTTATTCTTGTCCAATTAGGGTTTTTAACCAATCTTGTTCATCCAATAGGTGTGTTTGTGTCATTGGATGATCAATTAGGTCATTTTCGTCCTCCCTAGGCTTATTATTGTCCAATTAGGGTTTTTAACCAATCTTGTGCATCCAATAAGTTCATTTGTATCATTGGATGATCAATTAGGTCATTTTCGTCCTCCCTAGGCATATTCTTGTCCATTTAGGGTTTTAAACCAATCTTGTGCATCCAATAGGTGTGTTTGTGTCATTGGATGATCAATTAGGTCATTTTCGTCCTCCCTAGGCATATTCTTGTCCAATTAGGGTTTTTAACCAATCTTGTGCATCCAATAGGTGTGTTTGTGTCATTGGATGATCAATTAGGTCATTTTCGACCTCCCTATGCATATTCTTGTCCAATTAGGGTTTTTAACGAATCTTGTGCATCCAATTGGTGTGTTTGTGTCATTGGATGATCAATTAGGTCATTTTCATCCTCCCTAGGCATATTCTTGTCCAATTAGGGTTTTTAACCAATCTTGTGCATCCAATAGGTGTGTTTGTGTCATTGGATGATCAATTAGGTCATTTTCGTCCTCCCTAGGCTTATTCTTGTCCAATTAGGGTTTTTAACCAATCTTGTGCATCCAATAGGTGTGTTTGTGTCATTGGATGATCAATTAGGTCATTTTCTTCCTCCCTAGGCTTATTCTTGTCCAATTAGGGTTTTTAACCAATCTTGTGCATCCAATAACTTTGTTTATGTCATTGGATGATCAATTAGGTCATTTTCGTCCTCCCTAGGCTTATTCTGGTCCAATTAGGGTTTTTAACCAATCTTGTGCATCCAAAAAGTTTCTTTATGTCATTGAATTAATATTTAGGTCATTTTCGTCCTCCCTTGGCATATTCTTGTCCAATTAGGGTTTTTAACCAATCTTGTGCATCCAATAGGTGTGTTTGTGTCATTGGATGATCAATTAGGTCATTTTCGTCCTCCCTAGGCTTATTCTTGTCCAATTAGGGTTTTTAACCAATCTTGTGCATCCAATAGGTGTGTTTGTGTCATTGGATGATCAATTAGGTCATTTTCGTCCTCCCTAGGCTTATTCTTGTCCAATTAGGGTTTTTAACCAATCTTGTGCATCCAATAGGTGTGTTTGTGTCATTGGATGATCAATTAGGTCATTTTCGTCCTTTCTATGCTTATTTTTGTCCAATTAGGGTTTTTAAGCAATCTTGTGCATCCAATAAGTTCATTTGTGTCATTGGATGATCAATTAGGTCATTTTCGTCCTCCCTAGGCATATTCTTGTCCAACTAGGGTTTCTAACCAATCTTGTGCTTCCAATAGATGTGTTTGTGTCATTGGATGATCAATTAGGTCATTTTCGTCCTCCCTAGGCTTATTCTTGTCCAATTAGGGTTTTTAACCAATCTTGTGCATCCAATAGGTGTGTTTGTGTCATTGGATGATCAATTAGGTCATTTTCGTCCTCCCTAGGCTTATTCTTGTCCAATTAGGGTTTTTAACCAATCTTGTGCATCCAATAGGTGTGTTTGTGTCATTGGATGATCAATTAGGTCATTTTCGTCCTCCCTAGGCTTATTCTTGTCCAATTAGGGTTTTTAACCAATCTTGTTCATCCAATAACTTTGATTGTGTCATTGAATTAATAATTAGGTCATTTTCGTCCTCACTAGGCATATTCTTGTCCAATTAGGGTTTTTAACCAATCTTGTGCATCCAATAGGTGTGTTTGTGTCATTGGATGATCAATTAGGTCATTTTCGTCCTCCCTAGGCTTATTCTTGTCCAGTTAGGGTTTTTAACCAATCTTGTGCATCCAATAAGTTGAGTTGTGTCATTGGATTAACATTTAGGTCATTTTCGTCAACCCTAGGCTTATTCTTGTCCAATTAGATTTTTTAACCAATCTTGTGCATCCAATAAGTTCATTTGTGTCATTGGATTAACATTTAGGTCATTTTCGTCATGCCTAGGCATATTCTTGTCCAATTAGGGTTTTTAACCAATCTTGTGCATCCAATAGGTGTGTTTGTGTCATTGGATGATCAATTAGGTCATTTTCGTCCTCCCTAGGCATATTCTTGTCCAATTAGGGTTTTTAACCAATCTTGTGCATCCAATAAGTTCATTTGTGTCATTGGATTTACATTTTGGTCATTTTCGTCCTCCCTAGGCATATTCTTGTCCAATTAGGGTTTTTCACCAATCTTGTGCATCCAATAGGTGTGTTTGTGTCATTGGATGATCAATTAGGTGATTTTCGTCCTCCCTAGGCCTATTCTTGTCCAATTAGGGTCTTTAACCAATCTTGTGCATCCAATAAGTTCATTTGTGTCATTGGATGATCAATTAGATCATTTTCGTCCTCCTTAGGCATATTCTTGTCCAATTAGGGTTTTTAACCAATCTTGTGCATCCAATAGGTGTGTTTGTGTCATTGGATGATCAATTAGGTCATTTTCGTCCTCCCTAGGTTTATTCTTGTCCAATTAGGGTTTCTAACCAATCTTGTGCATCCAATAGGTGTGTTTGTGTCATTGGATGATCAATTAGGTCATTCTCGTCCTCCCTAGGCCTATTCTTGTCCAATTAGGGTTTTTAACCAATCTTGTGCATCTAATAAGTTCATTTGTGTCATTGAATGATCAATTAGGTCATTTTTGTCCTCCCTAGGCATATTCTTGTCCAATTAGGGTTTTTAACCAATCTTGTGCATCCAATAAGTTCATTTGTGTCATTGGATGATCAATTAGGTCATTTTCGTCCTCCCTAGGCATATTCTTGTCCAATTAGGGTTTTTAACCAATCTTGTGCATCCAATAAGTTCATTTGTGTCATTGGATTTACATTTAGGTCATTTTCGTCCTCCCTATGCATATTCTTGTCCAATTAGGGTTTTTAACCAATCTTGTGCATCCAATAGGTGTGTTTGTGTCATTGGATGATCAATTAGGTCATTTTCGTCCTCCCTAGGCCTATTCTTGTCCAATTAGGGTCTTTAACCAATCTTGTGCATCCAATAAGTTCATTTGTGTCATTGGATGATCAATTATATCATTTTCGTCCTCCTGAGGCATATTCTTGTCCAATTAGGGTTTTTAACCAATCTTGTGCATCTAATAAGTTCATTTGTTTCATTGGATGATCAATTAGGTCATTTTTGTCCTCCCTAGGCATATTCTTGTCCAATTAGGGTTTTTAACCAATCTTGTGCATCCAATAAGTTCATTAGTGTCATTGGATTAACATTTAGGTCATTTTCGTCCTGCCTAGGCATATTCTTGTCCAATTCGGGTTTTTAACCAATCTTGTGCATCCAATAGGTGTGTTTGTGTCATTGGATGATCAATTAGGTCATTTTCGTCCTCCCTAGGCCTATTCTTGTCCAATTAGGGTCTTTAACCAATCTTGTGCATCGAATAAGATCATTTGCGTCATTGGATGATCAATTAGATCATTTTCGTCCTATCTAGGCATATTCTTGTCCAATTAGGGTTTTTAACCAATCTTTTGCATCCAATAGGTGTGTTTGTGTCATTGGATGATCAATTAGGTCATTTTCGTCCTCCCTAGGCTTATTCTTGTCCAATTAGGGTTTCTAACCAATCTTGTGCATCCAATAGGTGTGTTTGTGTCATTGGATGATCAATTATGTCATTTTGAACCTCCCTAGGCTTATTCTTGTCCTATTAGGGTTTTTAACCAAACTTGTGCATCCAATAAGTTCATTTGTGTCATTGGATTAACATTTAGGTCATTTTCGTCCTCCCTAGGCATATTCTTGTCCAATTAGGGTTTTTAACCAATCTTGTGCATCCAATAGGTGTGTTTGTGTCATTGGATGATCAATTAGGTCATTTTGATCCTCCCTATGCTTATTCTTGTCCAATTAGGGTTTTTAACCAATCTTGTGCATCCAATAGGTGTGTTTGTGTCATTGGATGATCAATTAGGTCATTTTCTTCCTCCCTAGGCTTATTCTTGTCCAATTAGGGTTTCTAACCCATCTTGTGCATCCAATAGGTGTGTTTGTGTCATTGGATGATCAATTATGTCATTTTGATCCTCCCTAGGCATATTCTTGTCATATTAGGGTTTTTAACCAAACTTGTGCATCCAATAAGTTCATTTGTGTCATTGGATTAACATTTAGGTCATTTTCGTCCTCCCTAGGCATATTCTTGTCCAATTAGGGTTTTTAACCAATCTTGTGCATCCAATAGGTGTGTTTGTGTCATTGGATGATCAATTAGGTCATTTTCGTCCTCCCTAGGCCTATTCTTGTCCAATTTGGATTTTTAACCAATCTTGTGCATCCAATAAGTTCATTTGTGTCATTGGATTAACATTTAGGTCATTTTCGTCCTCCCTAGGCATATACTTGTCCAATTAGGGTTTTTAACCAATCTTTTGCTTCCAATAGGTGTGTTTGTGTCATTGGATGATCAATTAGGTCATTTTCGTCCTCCCTAGGCTTATTCTTGTCCAATTAGGGTTTTTAACCAATCTTGTGCATCCAATACGTTCATTTGTGTCATTGGATTAACATTTAGGTCATTTTCGTTCTCCCTAGGCATATTCTTGTCCAATTAGGGTTTTTAACCAATCTTGTGCTTCCAATAGGTGTGTTTGTGTCATTGGATGATCAATTAGGTCATTTTTGTCCTCCCTAGGCTTATTCTTGTCCAATTAGGGTTTTTAACCAATCTTGTGCATCCAATAAGTTTGTTTGTGTCATTGAATTAATATTTAGGTCATTTTCGTCCTCGCTAGGTATATTCTTGTCCAATTAGGGTTTTTAACCAATCTTGTGCATCCAATAGGTGTGTTTGTGTCATTGGATGATCAATTAGGTCATTTTCGTCCTCCCTAGGCATATTCTTGTCCAATTAGGGTTTTTAACCAATCTTGTGCATCCAATAGGTGTGTTTGTGTCATTGGATGATCAATTAGGTAATTTTCGTCCTCCCTAGGCTTATTCTTGTCCAATTAGGGTATTTAACCAATCTTGTGCATCCAATAAGTTCATTTGTGTCATTGGATTAACATTTAGGTCATTTTCGTCCTCCCTAGGCATATTCTAGTCCAATTAGGGTTTTTAACCAATCTTGTGCATCCAATAAGTTGAGTTGTGTCATTGGATTAACATTTAGGTCATTTTCGTCCTCCCTAGGCTTATTCTTGTCCAATTAGGGTTTTTAACCAATCTTGTGCATCCAATAAGTTCATTTGTGTCATTGGATTAACATTTAGGTCATTTTCGTCCTCCCTAGGCATATTCTTGTCCAATTAGGGTTTTTAACCAATCTTGTGCATCCAATAGGATTGTTTGTGTCATTGGATGATCAATTAGGTCATTTTCGTCCTCCCTAGGCTTATTCTTGTCCAATTAGGGTTTTTAACCAATCTTGTGCATCCAATAAGTTCATTTGTGTCATTGGATTAACATTTAGGTCATTTTCGTCCTCCCTAGGCATATTCTTGTCCAATTAGGGTTTTTAACCAATCTTGAGCGTCCAATAGGTGTGTTTGTGTCATTGGATGATCAATTAGGTCATTTTCGTCCTCCCTAGGCTTATTCTTGTCCAATTAGGGTTTTTAACCAATCTTGTGCATCCAATAGGTGTGTTTGTGTCATTGGATGATCAATTAGGTCATTTTCGTCCTCCCTAGGCTTATTCTTGGCCAATTAGGGTTTTTAACCAATCTTGTGCCTCAAATAAGTTTGTTTGTGTCATTGAATTAATATTTAGGTCATTTTCGTCCTCCCTAGGCATATTCTTGTCCAATTAGGGTTTTTAACCAATCTTGTGCATCCAATAGGTGTGTTTGTGTCATTGGATGATCAATTAGGTCATTTTCGTCCTCCCTAGGCTTATTCTTGTCCAATTAGGGTTTTTAACCAATCTTGTGCATCCAATTGGTGTGTTTGTGTCATTGGATGATCAATTAGGTTATTTTCGTCCTTCCTAGGCTTATTCTTGTCCAATTAGGGTTTTTAACCAATCTTGTGCATCCAATAAGTTGAGTTGTGTCATTGGATTAACATTTAGGTCATTTTCGTCCTCCCTAGGCTTATTCTTGTCCAATTAGGGTTTTTAACCAATCTTGTGCATCCAATAAGTTCATTTGTGTCATTGGATTAACATTTAGGTCATTTTCGTCCTCCCTAGGCATATTCTTGTCCAATTAGGGTTTTTAACCAATCTTGTGTATCCAATAAGTTGAGTTGTGTCATTAGATTAACATTTAGGTCATTTTCGTCCTCCCTAGGCTTATTCTTGTCCAATTAGGGTTTTTAACCAATCTTGTGCATCCAATAGGTGTGTTTGTGTCATTGGATGATCAATTTGGTTATTTTCGTCCTCCCTAGGCTTATTCTTGTCCAATTAGGGTTTTTAACCAATCTTGTGCATCCAATAGGTGTGTTTGTGTCATTGGATGACCAATTAGGTCATTTTCGTCCTCCCTAGGCATATTCTTGTCCAATTAGGGTTTTTAACCAATCTTGTGCATCCATTAGGTGTGTTTGTGGCAATGGATGAATAATTAGGTCATTTTCGTCCTCCCTAGGCTTATTCTTGTCCAATTAGGGTTTTTAACCAATCTTGTGCATCCAATAAGTTCATTTGTGTCATTGGATTAACATTTAGGTCATTTTCGTCCTCCCTAGGCATATTCTTGTCCAATTAGGGTTTTTAACCAATCTTGTGCATCCAATAGGTGTGTTTGTGTCATTGGATGATCAATTAGGTCATTTTCGTCCTCCCTATGCTTATTCTTGTCCAATTAGGGTTTTTAGCCAATCTTGTGCATCCAATAAGTTCATTTGTGTCATTGGATGATCAATTAGGTCATTTTCGTCCTCCCTAGGCATATTCTTGTCCAACTAGGGTTTTTAACCAACCTTGTGCATCCAATAGGTGTGTTTGTATCATTGGATGATCAATTAGGTCATTTTCGTCCTCCTTAAGCTTATTCTTGTCCAATTAGGGTTTTTAACCAATCTTGTGCATCCAATAAGTTCATTTGTGTCATTGGATTAACATTTAGGTCATTTTCGTCCTCCCTAGGCATATTCTTGTCCAATTAGGGTTTTTAACCAATCTTGTGCATCCAATAGGTGTGTTTGTGTCATTGGATGATCAATTAGGTCATTTTCGTCCTCCCTAGGCCTATTCTTGTCCAATTAGGGTCTTTAACCAATCTTGTGCATCCAATAAGTTCATTTGTGTCATTGGATTATCAATTAGATCATTTTCGTCCTCCCTAGGCATATTCTTGTCCAATTAGGGTTTTTAACCAATCTTGTGCATCCAATAGGTGTGTTTGTGTCATTGGATGATCAATTAGGTCATTTTCGTCCTCCCTAGGCCTATTCTTGTCAAATTAGGGTCTTTAACCAATCTTGTGCATCGAATAAGATCATTTGCGTCATTGGATGATCAATTAGATCATTTTCGTCCTCCCTAGGCATATTCTTGTCCAATTAGGGTTTTTAACCAATCTTGTGCATCCAATAGGTGTGTTTGTGTCATTGGATGATCAATTAGGTCATTTTCATCCTCCCTAGGCTTATTCTTGTCCAATTAGGGTTTTTAACCAATCTTGTGCATCCAATAGGTGTGTTTGTGTCATTGGATGATCAATTAGGTCATATTCGTCCTCCCTAGGCATATTGTTGTCCAACTAGGGTTTTTAACCAATCTTGTGCACCCAATAGGTGTGTTTGTGTCATTGGATGATCAATTAGGTCATTTTCGTCCTCCCTAGGCTTATTCTTGTCCAATTAGGGTTTTTAACCAATCTTGTGCATCCAATAAGTTGAGTTGTGTCATTGGATTAACATTTATGTCATTTTCGTTCTCCCTGGGCTTATTCTTGTCCAATTAGGGTTTTTAACCAATCTTGTGCATCCAATAAGTTCATTTGTGTCATTGGATTAACATTTAGGTCATTTTCGTCCTCCCTAGGCATATTCTTGTCCAATTAGGGTTTTTAACCAATCTTGTGCATCCAATATGTGTGTTTGTGTCATTGGATGATCAATTAGGTCATTTTCGTCCTCCCTAGGCTTATTCTTGTCCAATTAGGGTTTTTAACCAATCTTGTGCATCCAATAGGCGTGTTTGTGTCATTGGATGATCAATTAGGTCATTTTCGTCCTCCCTAGGCTTTTTGTTGTCCAATTAGGGTTTTTAACCAATCTTGTGCATCCAATAAGTTCATTTGTGTCATTGGATTAACATTTAGGTCATTTTCGTCCTCCCTAGGCATCATATTCTTGTCCAATTAGGGTTTTTAACCAATCTTGTGCATCCAATAAGTTGAGTTGTGTCATTGGATTAACATTTAGGTCATTTTCGTCCTCCCTAGGCTTATTCTTGTCCAATTAGGGTTTTTAACCAATCTTGTGCATCCAATAGGTGTGTTTGTGTCATTGGATGATCAATTAGGTCATTTTCGTCCTCCATAGGCTTATTCTTGTCCAATTAGGATTTTTAACCAATCTTGTGCATCTAATAGGTGTGTTTGTGTCATTGGATGATCAATTAGGTCATTTTCGTCCTCCCTAGGCTTATTCTTGTCCAATTAGGGTTTTTAACCAATCTTGTGCATCCGATAAGTTTGTTTGTGCCATTGGATGATCAATTATGTCATTTTCGTCCTCCCTAGGCTTATTCTTGTCCAATTAGGGTTTTTAACCAATCTTGTGCATCCAATAAGTTCATTTGTGTCATTGGATGATCAATTAGGTCATTTTCGTCCTCCCTAGGCATATTCTTGTCCAATTAGGGTTTTTAACCAATCTTGTGCATCCAATAGGTGTGTTTGTGTCATTGGATGATCAATTAGGTCATTTTCGTCCTCCCTAGGCCTATTCTTGTCCAATTAGAGTCTTTAACTAATCTTGTGCATCCAATAAGTTCATTTGTGTCATTGGATGATCAATTAGGTCATTTTCGTCCTCCCTAGGCATATTCTTGTCCAATTAGGGTTTTTAACCAATCTTGTGCCTCCAATAGGTGTGTTTGTGTCATTGGATGATCAATTTGGTCATTTTCGTCCTCCCTAGGCATATTCTTGTCCAATTAGGGTTTTTAACCAATCTTGTGCATCCAATAGGTGTGTTTGTGTCATTGGATGATCAATTAGGTCATTTTCGTCCTCCCTAGGCCTATTCTTGTCCAATTAGGGTCTTTAACCAATCTTGTGCATCCAATAAGTTCATTTGTGTCATTTGATGATCAATTAGATCATTTTCGTCCTCCATAGGCATATTCTTGTCCAATTAGGGTTTTTAACCAATCTTGTGCATCCAATAGGTGTGTTTGTGTCATTGGATGATCAATTAGGTCATTTTCGTCCTCCCTAGGCTTATTCTTGTCCAATTAGGGTTTCTAACCAATCTTGTGCATCCAATAGGTGTGTTTGTGTCATTGGATGATCAATTAGGTCATTTTCGTCCTCCCTAGCCCTATTCTTTTCCAATTAGGGTTATTAACCAATCTTGTGCATCCAATAAATTCATTTGTGTCATTGGATGATCAATTAGGTCATTTTCGTCCTCCCTAGGCATATTCTTGTCCAATTAGGGTTTTTAACCAATCTTGTGCATCCAATAAGTTCATTTGTGTCATTGGATTAATATTTAGGTCATTTTCGTCCTGCCTAGGCATATTCTTGTCCAATTAGGGTTTTTAACCAATCTTGTGCATCCAATAGGTGTGTTTGTGTCATTGGATGATCAATTAGGTCATTTTCGTCCTCCCTAGGCATATTCTTGTCATATTAGGGTCTTTAACCAATCTTGTGCATCGAATAAGATCATTTGCGTCATTGGATGATCAATTAGATCATTTTCGTCCTCCCTAGGCATATTCTTGTCCAATTAGGGTTTTTAACCAATCTTGTGCATCCAATAGGTGTGTTTGTGTCATTGGATGATCAATTAGGTCATTTTCGTCCTCCCTAGGCTTATTCTTGTCCAATTAGGGTTTCTAACCAATCTTGTGCATCCAATAAGTTCATTTGTGTCATTGGATTAACATTTAGGTCATTTTCGTCCTGCCTAGGCATATTCTTGTCCAATTAGGGTTTTTAACCAATCTTGTGCATCCAATAGGTGTGTTTGTGTCATTGGATGATCAATTAGGTCATTTTCGTCCTCCCTAGGCCTATTCTTGTCCAATTAGGGTCTTTAACCAATCTTGTGCATCCAATAAGTTCATTTGTGTCATTAGATGATCAATTAGATCATTTTCGTCCTCTCTAGGCATATTCTTGTCCAATTAGGGTTTTTAACCAATCTTGTGCATCCAATAGGTGTGTTTGTGTCATTGGATGATCAATTAGGTCATTTTCGTCCTCCCTAGGCTTATTCTTGTCCAATTAGGGTTTCTAACCAATCTTGTGCATCCAATAGGTGTGTTTGTGTCATTGGATGATCAATTAGGTCATTCTCGTCCTCCCTAGGCCTATTCTTGTCCAATTAGGGTTTTTAACCAATCTTGTGCATCTAATAAGTTCATTTGTGTCATTGGATAATCAATTAGGTCATTTTCGTCCTCCCTAGGCCTATTCTTGTCCAATTAGGGTTTTTAACCAATCTTGTGCATCCAATAAGCTCATTTGTGTCATTGGATGATCAATTAGGTCATTTTCGTCCTCCCTAGGCACATTCTTGTCCAATTAGGGTTTTTAACCAATCTTGTGCCTCCAATAGGTGTGTCTGTGTCATTGGATGATCAATTAGGTCATTTTCGTCCTCCCTAGGCATATTCTTGTCCAATTAGGGTTTTTAACCAATCTTGTGCATCCAATAGGTGTGTTTGTGTCATTGGATGATCAATTAGGTCATTTTCTTCCTCCCTAGGCTTATTCTTGTCCAATTAGGGTTTCTAACCAATCTTGTGCATCCAATAGGTGTGTTTGTGTCATTGGATGATCAATTAGGTCATTTTCGTCCTCCCTAGGCCTATTCTTGTCCAATTAGAGTTTTTAACCAATCTTGTGCATCCAATAAGTTCATTTGTGTCATTGGATGATCAATTAGGTCATTTTCGTCCTCCCTAGGCATATTCTTGTCCAATTAGGGTTTTTAACCAATCTTGTGCATCAAATAAGTTCATTTGTGTCATTCGATTAACATTTAGGTCATTTTCGTCCTCCCTAGGCATATTCTTGTCCAATTAGGGTTTTTAACCAATCTTGTGCATCCAATAGGTGTGTTTGTGTCATTGGATGATCAATTAGGTCATTTTCGTCCTCCCTAGGCCTATTCTTGTATAATTAGGGTCTTTAACCAATCTTGTGCATCCAATAAGTTCATTTGTGTCATTGGATGATCAATTAGATCATTTTCGTCCTCCCTAGGCATATTCCTGTCCAATTAAGGTTTTTAACCAATCTTGTGCATCCAATAGGTGTGTTTGTGTCACTGGATGATCAATTAGGTCATTTTCGTCTTCCCTAGGCTTATTCTTGTCCAATTAGGGTTTCTAACCAATCTTGTGCATCCAATAGGTGTGTTTGTGTCATTGGATGATCAATTAGGTCATTTTCGTCCTCCCTAAGCCTATTCTTATCCATTTAGGGTTTTTAACCAATCTTGTGCATCTAATAAGTTCATTTGTGTCATTGGATGATCAATTAGGTCATTTTTGTCCTCCCTAGGCATATTCTTGTCCAATTAGGGTTTTTAACCAATCTTTTGCATCCAATAAGTTCATTTGTGTCATTGGATTAACATTTAGGTCATTTTCGTCCTCCCTAGGCATATTCTTGTCCAATTAGGGTTTTTAACCAATCTTGTGCATCCAATAGGTGTGTTTGTGTCATTGGATGATCAATTAGGTCATTTTCGTCCTCCCTAGGCCTATTCTTGTCCAATTAGGGTCTTTAACCAATCTTGTGCATCGAATAAGATCATTTGCGTCATTGGATGATCAATTAGATCATTTTCGTCCTATCTAGGCATATTCTTGTCCAATTAGGGTTTTTAACCAATCTTGTGCATCCAATAGGTGTGTTTGTGTCATTGGATGATCAATTAGATCATTTTCGTCCTCCCTAGGCATATTCTTGTCCAATTAGGGTTTTTAACCAATCTTGTGCATCCAATAAGTTCATTTGTGTCATTGGATTAACATTTAGGTCATTTTCGTCTTGCCTAGGCATATTCTTGTCCAATTAGGGTTTTTAACCAATCTTGAGCATCCAATAGGTGTGTTTGTGTCATTGGATGATCAATTAGGTCATTTTCGTCCTCCCTAGGCCTATTCTTGTCCAATTAGGGTCTTTAACCAATCTTGTGCATCGAATAAGATCATTTGCGTCATTGGATGATCAATGAGATCATTTTCGTCCTCCCTAGGCATATTCTTGTCCAATTAGGGTTTTTAACCAATCTTGTGCATCCAATAGGTGTGTTTGTGTCATTGGATGATCAATTAGGTCATTTTCGTCCTCCCTAGGCCTATTCTTGTCCAATTAGGGTTTTTAACCAATCTTGTGCATCCAATAAGTTCATTTGTGTCATTCGATTAACATTTACGTCATTTTCGTCCTCACTATGCATATTCTTGTCCAATTAGGGTTTTTAACCAATCTTGTGCATCCAATAGGTGTGTTTGTGTCATTGGATGATCAATTAGGTCATTTTCGTCCTCCCTAGGCCTATTCTTGTATAATTAGGGTCTTTAACCAATCTTGTGCATCCAATAGGTGTGTTTGTGTCATTGGATGATCAATTAGATCATTTTCGTCCTGCCTAGGCATATTCTTGTCCAATTAGGGTTTTTAACCAATCTTGTGCATCCAATAGGTGTGTTTGTGTCATTGGATGATCAATTAGGTCATTTTCGTCCTCCCTAGGCCTATTCTTGTCCAATTAGGGTCTTTAACCAATCTTGTGCATCGAATAAGATCATTTGCGTCATTGGATGATCAATGAGATCATTTTCGTCCTCCCTAGGCATATTCTTGTCCAATTAGGGTTTTTAACCAATCTTGTGCATCCAATAGGTGTGTTTGTGTCATTGGATGATCAATTAGGTCATTTTCGTCCTCCCTAGGCTTATTCTTGTCCAATTAGGGTTTTTAACCACTCTTGGGCATCCGATAAGTTTGTTTGTGTCATTGAATTAATATTTAGGTCATTTTCGTCCTCCCTAGGCATATTCTTGTCCAATTAGGGTTTTTAACCAATCTTGTGCATCCAATAGGTGTGTTTGTGTCATTGGATGATCAATTAGGTCATTTTCGTCCTCCCTAGGCTTATTCTTGTCCAATTAGGGTTTTTAACCAATCTTGTGCATCCAATAAGTTCATTTGTGTCATTGGATTAACATTTAGGTCATTTTCGTCCTGCCTAGGCATATTCTTGTCCAATTAGGGTTTTTAACCAATCTTGTGCATCCAATAGTTGTGTTTATGTCATTGGATGATCAATTAGGTTATTTTCGTCCTCCCTAGGCTTATTCTTGTCCAATTAGGGTTTTTAACCAATCTTGTGCATCCAATAGGTGTGTTTGTGTCATTGGATGACCAATTAGGTCATTTTCGTCCTCCCTAGGCATATTCTTGTCCAATTAGGGTTTTTAACCAATCTTGTGCATCCAATAGGTGTGTTTGTGTCATTGGATGATCAATTAGGTCATTTTCGTCCTCCCTAGGCTTATTCTTGTCCAATTAGGGTTTTTAACCAATCTTGTGCATCCAATAAGTTCATTTGTGTCATTGGATGAACATTTAGGTCATTTTCGTCCTGCCTAGGCATATTCTTGTCCAATTAGGGTTTTTAACCAATCTTGTGCATCCAATAGGTGTGTTTGTGTCATTGGATGATCAATTAGGTCATTTTCGTCCTCCCTAGGCTTATTCTTGTCCAATTAGGGTTTCTAACCAATCTTGTGCATCCAATAGGTGAGTTTGTGTCATTGGAAGATCAATTAGGTCATTCTCGTCCTCCCTAGACCTATTCTTGTCCAATTAGGGTTTTTAACCAATCTTGTGCATCTAATAAGTTCATTTGTGTCATTGGATGATCAATTAGGTCATTTTCGTCCTCCCTAGGCATATTCTTGTCCAATTAGGGTTTTTAACCAATCTTGTGCATCCAATAAGTTCATTTGTGTCATTGGATGATCAATTAGGTCTTTTTCGTCCTCCCTAGGCCTATTCTTGTCCAATTAGGGTCTTTAACCAATCTTGTGCATTCAATAAGTTCATTTGTGTCATTGGATGATCAATAAGATCATTTTCGTCCTCCCTAGGCATATTCTTGTCCAATTAGGGTTTTTAACCAATCTTGTGCATCCAATAGGTGTGTTTGTGTCATTGGATGATCAATTAGGTCATTTTCGTCCTCCCTAGGCCTATTCTTGTCCAATTAGGGTTTTTAACCAATCTTGTGCATCCAATAAGTTCATTTGTGTCATTCGATTAACATTTACGTCATTTTCGTCCTCACTATGCATATTCTTGTCCAATTAGGGTTTTTAACCAATCTTGTGCATCCAATAGGTGTGTTTGTGTCATTGGATGATCAATTAGGTCATTTTCGTCCTCCCTAGGCCTATTCTTGTATAATTAGGGTCTTTAACCAATCTTGTGCATCCAATAGGTGTGTTTGTGTCATTGGATGATCAATTAGATCATTTTCGTCCTGCCTAGGCATATTCTTGTCCAATTAGGGTTTTTAACCAATCTTGTGCATCCAATAGGTGTGTTTGTGGCATTGGATGATCAATTAGGTCATTTTCGTCCTCCCTAGGCTTATTCTTGTCCAATTAGGGTTTCTAACCAATCATGTGCATCCAATAGGTGTGTTTGTGTCATTGGATGATCCATTAGGTCATTTTCGTCCTCCCTAAGCCTATTCTTATCCATTTAGGGTTTTTAACCAATCTTGTTCATCTAATAAGTTCATTTGTGTCATTGGATGATCAATTAGGTCATTTTTGTCCTCCCTAGGCATATTCTTGTCCAATTAGGGTTTTTAACCAATCTTGTGCATCCAATAAGTTCATTTGTGTCATTGGATTAACATTTAGGTCATTTTCGTCCTGCCTAGGCATATTCTTGTCCAATTAGGGTTTTTAGCCAATCTTGTGCATCCAATAGGTGTGTTTGTGTCATTGGATGATCAATTAGGTTATTTTCGTCCTCCCTAGGCTTATTCTTGTCCAATTAGGGTTTCTAACCAATCTTGTGCATCCAATAGGTGTGTTTGTGTCATTGGATGATCAATTAGGTCATTTTCGTCCTCCCTAGGCCTATTCTTGTCCAATTAGGGTCTTTAACCAATCTTGTGCATCGAATAAGATCATTTGCGTCATTGGATGATCAATGAGATCATTTTCGTCCTCCCTAGGCATATTCTTGTCCAATTAGGGTTTTTAACCAATCTTGTGCATCCAATAAGTTCATTTGTGTCATTGGATTAACATTTAGATCATTTTCGTCCTCCCTAGGCATATTCTTGTCCAATTAGGGTTTTTAACTAATCTTGTGCATCCAATAGGTGTGTTTGTGTCATTGGATGATCAATTAGGTCATTTTCGTCCTCCCTAGGCTTATTCTTGTCCAATTAGGGTTTCTAACAAATCTTGTGCATCCAATAGGTGTGTTTGTTTCCTTGGATGATCAATTAGGTCATTTTCGTCCTCCCTAGGCCTATTCTTGTCCAATTAGGTTCTTTAACCAATCTTGTGCATCCAATAAGATCATTTGTGTCATTGGATGATCAATTAGATCATTTTCGTCCTCCGTAGGCATATTCTTGTCCAATTACGGTTTTTAACCAATCTTGTGCATCCAATAGGTGTGTTTGTGTCATTGGATGATCAATTAGGTCATTTTCGTCCTCCCTAGGCTTATTCTTGTCCAATTAGGGTTTATAACCAATCTTGTGCATCCAATAGGTGTGTTTGTGTCATTGGATGATCAATTAGGTCATTTTCATCCTCCCTAAGCCTATTCTTATCCATTTAGGGTTTTTAACCAATCTTGTGCATCTAATAAGTTCATTTGTGTCATTGGATATTCAATTAGGTCATTTTTGTCCTCCCTAGGCATATTCTTGTCCAATTAGGGTTTTTAACCAATCTTGTGCATCCAATAAGTTCATTTGTGTCATTGGATTAACATTTAGGTCATTTTCGTCCTCCCTAGGCATATTGTTGTCCAATTAGGGTTTTTAACTAATCTTGTGCGTCCAATAGGTGTGTTTGTGTCATTGGATGATCAATTAGGTCATTTTCGTCCTCCCTAGGCCTATTCTTGTCCAATTAGGGTTTTTAACCAATCTTGTGCATCCAATAAGATCATTTGTGTCATTGGATGATCAATTAGATCATTTTCATCCTCCGTAGGCATATTCTTGTCCAATTAGGGTTTCTAACCAATCTTGTGCATCCAATAGGTGTGTTTGTGTCATTGGATGATCAATTAGGCCATTTTCGTCCTCCCTAGGCCTATTCTTGTCCAATTAGGGTTTTTAACCAAGCTTGTGCATCCAATAAGTTCATTTGTGTCATTGGATGATCAATTAGGTCATTTTCGTCCTATCTAGGCATATTCTTGTCCAAATAGGGTTTCTAACCAATCTTGTGCATCCAATAGGTGTGTTTGTGTCATTGGATGATCAATTAGGTCATTTTCGTCCTCCCTAGGCTTATTCTTGTCCAATTAGGGTTTCTAACCAATCTTGTGCATCCAATAGGTGTGTTTGTGTCATTGGATGATCAATTAGGTCATTTTCGTCCTCCCTAGACCTATTCTTGTCCAATTAGGGTTTTTAACCAATCTTGTGCATCCAATAAGTTCATTTGTGTCATTGGATGATCAATTAGGTCATTTTCGTCCTCCCTAGGCATATTCTTGTCCAATTAGGGTTTTTAACCAATCTTGTGCATCCAATAAGTTCATTTGTGTCATTCGATTAACATTTACGTCATTTTCGTCCTCCCTATGCATATTCTTGTCCAATTAGGGTTTTTAACCAATCTTGTGCATCCAATAGGTGTGTTTGTGTCATTGGATGATCAATTAGGTCATTTTCGTCCTCCCTATGCCTATTCTTGTCTAATTAGGGTCTTTAACCAATCTTGTGCATCCAATAAGTTCATTTGTGTCATTGGATGATCAATTAGATCATATTCGTCCTCCCTAGGCATATTCTTGTCCAATTAGGGTTTGTAACCAATCTTGTGCATCCAATAGGTGTGTTTGTGTCATTGGATGATCAATTAGGTCATTTTCGTCCTCCCTAGGCTTATTCTTGTCCAATTAGGGTTTCTAACCAATCTTGTGCATCCAATAGGTGTGTTTGTGTCATTGGATGATCAATTAGGTCATTTTCGTCCTCCCTAAGCCTATTCTTATCCATTTAGGGTTTTTAACCAATCTTGTGCATCTAATAAGTTCATTTGTGTCTTTGGATGATCAATTAGGTCATTTTTGTCCTCCCTAGGAATATTCTTGTCCAATTAGGGTTTTTAACCAATCTTGTGCATCCAATAAGTTGATTTGTGTCATTGGATTAACATTTAGGTCATTTTCGTCCTGCCTAGGCATATTCTTGTCCAATTAGGGTTTCTAACAAATCTTGTGCATCCAATAGGTGTGTTTGTGTCATTGGATGATCCATTAGGTCATTTTCGTCCTCCCTAAGCCTATTCTTATCCATTTAGGGTTTTTAACCAATCTTGTTCATCTAATAAGTTCATTTGCGTCATTGGATGATCAATTAGGTCATTTTTGTCCTCCCTAGGCATATTCTTGTCCAATTAGGGTTTTTAACCAATCTTGTGCATCCAATAAGTTCATTTGTGTCATTGGATTAACATTTAGGTCATTTTCGTCCTGCCTAGGCATATTCTTGTCCAATTAGGGTTTTTAACCAATCTTGTGCATCCAATAGGTGTGTTTGTGTCATTGGATGATCAATTAGGTCATTTTCGTCCTCCCTAGGCCTATTCTTGTCCAATTAGGGTCTATAACCAATCTTGTGCATCGAATAAGATCATTTGCATCATTGGATGATCAATTAGATCATTTTCGTCCTATCTAGGCATATTCTTGTCCAATTAGGGTTTTTAACCAATCTTGTGCATCCAATAGGTGTGTTTGTGTCATTGGATGATCAATTAAGTCATTTTCGTCCTCCCTAGGCTTATTCTTGTCCAATTAGGGTTTCTAACCAATCTTGTGCATCCAATAGGTGTGTTTGTGTCATTGGATGATCAATTAGGTCATTTTCGTCCTCCCTAGGCATATTCTTGTCCAATTAGGGTTTTTAACCAATCTTGTGCATCCAATAAGTTCATTTGTGTTATTGGATTAACATTTAGATCATTTTCGTCCTCCCTAGGCATATTCTTGTCCAATTAGGGTTTTTAACTAATCTTGTGCATCCAATAGGTGTGTTTGTGTCATTGGATGATCAATTAGGTCATTTTCGTCCTCCCTAGGCTTATTCTTGTCCAATTAGGGTTTCTAACCAATCTTGTGCATCCAATAAGTTCATTTGTGTCATTGGATGATCAATTAGGTCATTTTCGTCCTCCCTAGGCATATTCTTGTCCAACTAGGGTTTTTAACCAATCTTGTGCATCCAATAGGTGTGTTTGTGTCATTGGATGATCAATTAGGTCATTTTCGTCCTCCCTAGGCATATTCTTGTCCAATTAGGGTTTTTAACCAATCTTGTGCATCCAATAGGTGTGTTTGTGTCATTGGATGATCAATTAGGTCATTTTCGTCCTCCATAGGCTTATTCTTGTCCAATTAGGGTTTTTAACCAATCTTGTGCATCCAATAAGTTCATTTGTTTCATTGGATTAACATTTAGGTCATTTTCGTCCTCCCTAGGCATATTCTTGTTCAATTAGGGTTTTTAACCAATCTTGTGCATCCAATAAGTGTGTTTGTGTCATTGGATGATCAATTAGGTCATTTTTGCCTCCCTAGGCTTATTCTTGTCCAATTAGGGTTTTTAACCAATCTTGTGCATCCAATAGGTGTGTTTGTGTCATTGGATGATCAATTAGGTCATTTTCGTCCTCCCTAGGCATATTCTTGTCCAATTAGGGTTTTTAACCAATCTTGTGCATCCAATAGGTGTGTTTGTGTCATTGGATGATCAATTAGGTCATTTTCGTCCTCCCTAGGCTTATTCTTGTCCAATTAGGGTTTTTAACCAATCTTGTGCATCCTATAGGTGTGGTTGTGTCATTGGATGATCAATTAGGTCATTTTCGTCCTCCCTATGCTTATTCTTGTCCAACTAGGGTTTTTAACCAATCTTGTGCATCCAATAAGTTTGTTTGTGTCATTGAATTAATATTTAGGTGACTTTCGTCCTCCCTAGGCATATTCTTGTCCAATTAGGGTTTTTAACCAATCTTGTGCATCCAATAGGTGTGTTTGTGTCATTGGATGATCAATTAGGTCATTTTCGTCCTCCCTAGGCATATTCTTGTCCAATTAGGGTTTTTAACCAATCTTGTGCATCCAATAGGTGTGTTTGTGTCATTGGATGATCAATTAGGTCATTTTCGTCCTCCCTAGGCTTATTCTTGTCCAATTAGGGTTTTTAACCAATCTTGTGCATCTAATAGGTGTGTTTGTGTCATTGGATGATCAATTAGTTCATTTTCGTCCTCCCTAGGCTTATTCTTGTCAAATTAGGGTTTTTAACCAATCTTGTGCATCCAATAAGTTGAGTTGTGTCATTGGATTAACATTTAGGTCATTTTCGTCCTCCCTAGGCATATTCTTGTCCAATTAGGGTTTTTAACCAATCTTGTGCATCCAATAGGTGTGTTTGTGTCATTGGATGATCAATTAGGTCATTTTCGTCCTCCCTAGGCTTATTCTTGTCCAATTAGGGTTTTTAACCAATCTTGTACATCTAATAAGTTCATTTGTATCATTGGATTAACATTTAGGTCATTTTCGTCCTCCCTAGGCATATTCATGTCCAATTAGTGTTTTTAACCCATCTTGTGCATCCAATAGGTGTGTTTGTGTCATTGGATGATCAATTAGGTCATTTTCGTCCTCCCTAGGCTTATTCTTGTCCAATTAGGGTTTTTAACCAATCTTGTGCATCCAATACGTTCATTTGTGTCATTGGAATAACTTTTAGGTCATTTTCGTCCTCCCTAGGCATATTCTTGTCCAATTAGAGTTTTAGACCAATCTTGTGCATCCAATAGGTGTGTTTGTGTCATTGGATGATCAATTAGGTTATTTTCGTCCTCCCTAGGCTTATTCTTGTCCAATTAGGGTTTTAAACCAATCTTGTGCATCTAATAGGTGTGTTTGTGTCATTGGATGATCAATTAGGTCATTTTCGTCCTCCCTAGGCATATTCTTGTCCAATTAGGGTTTTTAACCAATCTTGTGCATCCAATAGGTGTGTTTGTGTCATTGGATGATCAATTAGGTCATTTTCGTCCTCCCTAGGCTTATTCTTGTCCAATTAGGGTTTTTAACCAATCTTGTGCATCCAATACGTTCATTTGTGTCATTGGATTAACATTTAGGTCAATTTCGTCCTCCCTAGGCATATTCTTGTCCAATTAGGGTTTTTAACCAATCTTGTGCATCCAATAGGTGTGTTTGTGTCATTGGATGATCAATTAGGTCATTTTCGTCCTCCCTAGGCTTATTCTTGTCCAATTAGGGTTTTTAATAAATCTTGTGCATCCAATAGGTGTGTTTGTGTCATTGGATGATCAATTAGGTCATTTTCGTCCTCCCTAGGCATATTCTTGTCCAATTAGGGTTTTTAACCAATCTTGTGCATCCAATAGGTGTGTTTGTGTCATTGGATGATCAATTAGGTCATTTTCGTCCTCCCTAGGCTTATTCTTGTCCGATTAGTTTTTTAACCAATCTCGTGCTTCCAATAGGTGTGTTTGTGTCATTGGATGATCAATTAGGTCATTTTCGTCCTCCCTAGGCATATTCTTGTCCAATTAGGGTTTTTAACCAATCTTGTGCATCCAATAGGTGTGTTTGTGTCATTGGATGATCAATTAGGTCATTTTCGTCCTCCCTAGGCTTATTCTTGTCCAATTAGGGTTTTTAACCAATCTTGTGCATCCAATACGTTCATTTGTGTCATTGGATTAACATTTTGGTCATTTTCGTCCTCCCTAGGCATATTCTTGCTCATTTAGAGTTTTAGACCAATCTTGTGCATCCAATAGGTGTGTTTGTGTCATTGGATGATCAATTAGGTAATTTTCGTCCTCCCAAAGCTTATTCTTGTCCAATTAGGGTTTTTAACTAATCTTGTGCATCCAATAAGTTCATTTGTGTCATTGGATGATCAATTAGGTCATTTTCGTCCTCCCTAGGCATATTCTTGTCCAATTAGGGTTTTTAACCAATCTTGTGCATCCAATAGGTGTGTTTGTGTCATTGGATGATCAATTAGGTCATTTTCGTCCTCCCTAGGCTTATTCTTGTCCAATTAGGGTTTTTAACCGATGTTGTGCATCCAATAGGTGTGTTTGTGTCGTTGGTTGATCAATTAGGTCATTTTCATCCTCCCTAGGCATATTCTTGTCCAATTAGGGTTTTTAACCAATCTTGTGCATCTAATAGGTGTGTTTGTGTCATTGGATGATCAATTAGGTCATTTTCGTCCTCCCTAGGCTTATTCTTGTCCAATTAGGGTTTTTAACCAATCTTGTGCATCCGATAAGTTTGTTTGTGTCATTGAATTATATTTAGGTCATTTTCGTCCTCCCTAGGCATATTCTTGTCCAATTAGGGTTTTTAACCAATCTTGTGCATCCAATAGGTGTGTTTGTGTCATTGGATGATCAATTAGGTCATTTTCGTCCTCCCTAGGCTTATTCTTGTCCAATTAGGGTTTTTAACCAATCTTGTGCATCCAATAAGTTGAGTTGTGTCATTGGATTAACATTTAGGTCATTTTCGTCCTCCCTAGGCTTATTCTTGTCCAATTAGGGTTTTTAACCAATCTTGTGCATCCAATAACTTTGTTTGTGTCCTTGAATTAATATTTAGGTCATTTTCGTCATCCCTAGGCATATTCTTGTCAAATTAGGGTTTTTAACCAATCTTGTGCATCCAATAGGTGTGTCTGTGTCATTGGATGATCAATTAGGTCATTTTCGTCCTCCCTAGGCATATTCTTGTCCAATTAGGGTTTTTAACCAATCTTGTGCATCCAATAGGTGTGTTTGTGTCATTGGATGATCAATTAGGTCATTTTCGTCCTCCCTAGGCTTATTCTTGTCCAATTAGGGTTTTTAACCAATCTTGTGCATCCAATAAGTTGAGTTGTGTCATTGGATTAACATTTAGGTCATTTTC
This sequence comes from Cicer pinnatifidum, assembly GCA_037974775.1. NCBI lineage: Eukaryota > Viridiplantae > Streptophyta > Magnoliopsida > Fabales > Fabaceae > Cicer > Cicer pinnatifidum. Next base: position 479,213 of record JBBPBR010000824.1, on the reverse strand, counting down.
GTCCTCCCTAGGCTTATTCTTGTCCAATTAGGGTTTTTAACCAATCTTGTGCATCCAATAAGTTCATTTGTGTCATTGGATTAACATTTAGGTCATTTTCGTCCTCCCTAGGCATATTCTTGTCCAATTAGAGTTTTAGACCAATCTTGTGCATCCAATAGGTGTGTTTGTGTCATTGGATGGTCAATTAGGTTATTTTCGTCCTCCCTAGCCTTATTCTTGTCCAATTAGGGTTTTTAACTAATCTTGTGCATCCAATAAGTTCATTTGTGTCATTGGATGATCAATTAGGTCATTTTCGTCCTCCCTAGGCATATTCTTGTCCAATTAGGGTTTTTAACCAATCTTGTGCATCCAATAGGTGTGTTTGTGTCATTGGATGATCAATTAGGTCATTTTCGTCCTCCCTAGGCATATTCTTGTCCAATTAGGGTTTTTAACCAATCTTGTGCATCCAATAGGTGTGTTTGTGTCATTGGATGATCAATTAGGTCATTTTCGTCCTCCCGAGGCATATTCTTGTCCAATTAGGGTTTTTAACCAATCTTGTGCATCCAATAAGTTCATTTGTGTCATTGGATGATCAATTAGGTCATTTTCGTCCTCCCTAGGCATATTCTTGTCCAATTAGGGTTTTTAACCAATCTTGTGCATCCAATAAGTTCATTTGTGTCATTCGATTAACATTTACGTCATTTTCGTCCTCCCTAGGCATATTCTTGTCCAGTTAGGGTTTTTAACCAATCTTGTGCATCCAATAGGTGTGTTTGTGTCATTGGATGATCAATTAGGTCATTTTCGTCCTCCCTAGGCTTATTCTTGTCCAATTAGGGTTTCTAACCAATCTTGTGCATCCAATAGGTGTGTTTGTGTCATTGGATGATCAATTAGGTCATTTTCGTCCTCCCTAGACCTATTCTTGTCCAATTAGGGTTTTTAACCAATCTTGTGCATCCAATAAGTTCATTTGTGTCATTGGATGATCAATTAGGTCATTTTCGTCCTCCCTAGGCATATTCTTGTCCAATTAGGGTTTTTAACCAATCTTGTGCATCCAATAAGTTCATTTGTGTCATTGGATTAACATTTAGGTCATTTTCGTCCTGCCTAGGCATATTCTTGTCCAATTAGGGTTTTTAACCAATCTTGTGCATCCAATAGGTGTGTTTGTGTCATTGGATGATCAATTAGGTCATTTTCGTTCTCCCTAGGCCTATTCTTGTCCAATTAGGGTCTGTAACCAATCTTGTGCATCGAATAAGATCATTTGCGTCATTGGATGATCAATTAGATCATTTTCGTCCTATCTAGGCATATTCTTGTCCAATTAGGGTTTTTAACCAATCTTGTGCATCCAATAGGTGTGTTTGTGTCATTGGATGATCAATTAGGTTATTTTCGTCCTCCCTAGGCTTATTCTTGTCCAATTAGGGTTTCTAACCAATCTTGTGCATCCAATAGGTGTGTTTGTGTCATTGGATGATCAATTAGGTCATTTTCGTCCTCCCTAGGCCTATTCTTGTCCAATTAGGGTCTTTAACCAATCTTGTGCATCGAATAAGATCATTTGCGTCATTGGATGATCAATGAGATCATTTTCGTCCTCCCTAGGCATATTCTTGTCCAATTAGGGTTTTTAACCAATCTTGTGCATCCAATAAGTTCATTTGTGTCATTGGATTAACATTTAGATCATTTTCGTCCTCCCTAGGCATATTCTTGTCCAATTAGGGTTTTTAACTAATCTTGTGCATCCAATAGGTGTGTTTGTGTCATTGGATGATCAATTAGGTCATTTTCGTCCTCCCTAGGCTTATTCTTGTCCAATTAGGGTTTCTAACCAATCTTGTGCATCCAATAGGTGTGTTTGTGTCATTGGATGATCAATTAGGTCATTTTCGTCCTCCCTAGGCCTATTCTTGTCCAATTAGGATCTTTAACCAATCTTGTGCATCCAATAAGATCATTTGTGTCATTGGATGATCAATTAGATCATTTTCGTCCTCCGTAGGCATATTCTTGTCCAATTACGGTTTTTAACCAATCTTGTGCATCCAATAGGTGTGTTTGTGTCATTGGATGATCAATTAGGTCATTTTCGTCCTCCCTAGGCTTATTCTTGTCCAATTAGGGTTTCTAACCAATCTTGTGCATCCAATAGGTGTGTTTGTGTCATTGGATGATCAATTAGGTCATTTTCGTCCTCCCTAGACCTATTCTTGTCCAATTAGGGTTTTTAACCAATCTTGTGCATCCAATAAGTTCATTTGTGTCATTGGATGATCAATTAGGTCATTTTCGTCCTCCCTTGGCATATTCTTGTCCAATTAGGGTTTTTAACCAATCTTGTGCATCCAATAAGTTCATTTGTGTCATTGGATTAACATTTAGGTCATTTTCGTCCTGCCTAGGGATATTCTTGTCCAATTAGGGTTTTTAACCAATCTTGTGCATCCAATAGGTGTGTTTGTGTCATTGGATGATCAATTAGGTCATTTTCGTCCTCCCTAGGCTTATTCTTGTCCAATTAGGGTTTCTAACCAATCTTGTGCATCCAATAGGTGTGTTTGTGTCATTGGATGATCAATTAGGTCATTTTCGTCCTCCCTAGGCTTATTCTTGTCCAATTAGGGTTTCTAACGAATCTTGTGCATCCAATAGGTGTGTTTGTGTCATTGGATGATCAATTAGGTCATTTTCGTCCTCCCTAGCCCTATTCTTTTCCAATTAGGGTTATTAACCAATCTTGTGCATCCAATAAGTTCATTTGTGTCATTGGATGATCAATTAGGTCATTTTCGTCCTCCCTAGGCATATTCTTGTCCAATTAGGGTTTTTAACCAATCTTGTGCATCCAATAGGTGTGTTTGTGTCATTGGATGATCAATTAGGTCATTTTCGTCCTCCCTAGCATATTCTTGTCCAATTAGGGTTTTTAACCAATCTTGTGCATCCAATAGGTGTGTTTGTGTCATTGGATGATCAATTAGGTCATTTTCGTCCTCCCTAGGCTTATTCTTGTCCAATTAGGGTTTTTAACCAATCTTGTGCATCTGATAAGTTTGTTTGTGTCATTAAATTAATATTGAGGTCATTTTCTTCCTCCCTAGGCATATTCTTTTCCAATTAGGGTTTTTAACCAATCTTGTGCATCCAATAAGTTGAGTTGTGTCATTGGATTAACATTTAGGTCATTTTCGTCGTCCCTGGGCTTATTCTTGTCCAATTAAGGTTTTTAATCAATCTTGTGCATCCAATAGGTGTGTTTGTGTCATTGGATGATCAATTAGGTCATTTTCGTCCTCCCTAGGCATATTCTTGTCCAATTAGGGTTTTTAACCAATCTTGTGCATCCAATAGGTGTGTTTGTGTCATTGGATGATCAATTAGGTCATTTTCGTCCTCCCTAGGCTTATTCTTGTCCAATTAGGGTTTTTAACCAATCTTGTCCATCCAATAGGTGTGTTTGTGTCATTGGATGATCAATTAGGTCATTTTCGTCCTCCCTAGACTTATTCTTGTCAAATTAGGGTTTTTAACCAATCTTGTGCATCCAATAACTTTGTTTGTGTCATTGAATTAATATTTATGTCATTTTCGTCCTCCCTAGGCATATTCTTGTCCAATTAGGGTTTTTAACCAATCTTGTGCATCCAATAGGTGTGTTTGTGTCATTGGATGATCAATTAGGTCATTTTCGTCCTCCCTAGGCTTATTCTTGTCCAATTAGGGTTTTTAACCAATCTTGTGCATCCAATAGGTGTGTTTGGGTCATTGGATGATATATTCGGTCATTTTCTTCCTCCCTATGCTTGTTCTTGTCCAATTAGGGTTTTTAACCAATCTTGTGCATCCAATAGGTGTGTTTGTGTCATTGGATGATCAATTAGGTCATTTTCGTCCTCCCTAGGCTTATTATTGTCCAATTAGGGTTTTTAACCAATCTTGTGGATCCAATAACTTTGTTTGTGTCATTGAATTAATATTTTGGTCATTTTCATACTCCCTAGGCATATTCTTGTCCAATTAGGGTTTTTAACCAATCTTGTGCATCCAATAGGTGTGTTTGTGTCATTGGATGATCAATTAGGTCATTTTCGTCCTCCCTAGGCTTATTCTTGTCCAATTAGGGTTTTTAACCAATCTTGTGCATCCAATAGGTGTGTTTGTGTCATTGGATGATCAAGTAGGTCATTTTCGTCCTCCCTAAGCTTATTCTTGTCCAATTAGGGTTTTGAACCAATCTTGTGCATCCAATAACTTTGATTGTGTCATTGAATTAATATTTAGGTCATTTTCGTCCTCCCTAGGCATATTCTTGTCCAATTAGGGTTTTTAACCAATCTTGTGCATCCAATAGGTGTGTTTGTGTCATTGGATGATCAATTAGGTCATTTTCGTCCTCCCTAGGCTTATTCTTGTCCAATTAGGGTTTTTAACCAATCTTGTGCATCCAATAAGTTCATTTGTGTCATTGGATTAACATTTAGGTCATTTTCGTCCTGCCTAGGCATATTCTTGTCCAATTAGGGTTTTTAACCAATCTTGTGCATCCAATAGTTGTGTTTATGTCATTGGATGATCAATTAGGTTATTTTCGTCCTCCCTAGGCTTATTCTTGTCCAATTAGGGTTTTTAACCAATCTTGTGCATCCAATAGGTGTGTTTGTGTCATTGGATGACCAATTAGGTCATTTTCGTCCTCCCTAGGCATATTCTTGTCCAATTAGGGTTTTTAACCAATCTTGTGCATCCAATAGGTGTGTTTGTGTCATTGGATGATCAATTAGGTCATTTTCGTCGTCCCTAGGCTTATTCTTGTCCAATTAGGGTTTTTAACCAATCTTGTGCATCCGATAAGTTTGTTTGTGTCATTGAATTAATATTTAGGTCATTTTCGTCCTCCGTAGGCATATTCTTGCCCAATTAGGGTTTTTAACCAATCTTGTGCATCCAATAGGTGTGGCTGTGTCATTGGATGATCAATTAGGTCATTTTCGTCCCCCCTAGGCATATTCTTGTCCAATTCGGGTTTTTAACCAATCTTGTGCATCCAATAGGTGTATTTGTGTCATTGGATGATCAATTAGGTCATTTTCGTCCTCCCTAGGCTTGTTCTTGTCCTATTAGGGTCTTTAACCAATCTTGTGCATCCAATAAGTTCATTTTGTCATTGGATTAACATTTAGGTCATTTTCGTCCTCCCTAGGCATATTCTTGTCCAATTAGGGTTTTTAACCAATCTTGTGCATCCAATAGGTGTGTTTGTGTCATTGGATGATCAATTAGGTCATTTTCGTCCTCCCTAGGCTTATTCTTGTCCAATTAGGGTTTTTAACCAATCTTGTGCATCCAATAGGTGTGTTTGTGTCATTGGATGATCAATTAGGTCATTTTCGTCCCCCCTAGGCATATTCTCGTCCAATTAGGGTTTTTAACCAATCTTGTGCATCCAATAGGTGTATTTGTGTCATTGGATGATCAATTAGGTCATTTTCGTCCTCCCTAGGCTTATTCTTTTCCAATTAGGGTCTTTAACCAATCTTGTGCATCCAATAAGTTCATTTGTGTCATTGGATTAACATTTAGGTCATTTTCGTCCTCCCTAGGCATATTATTGTCCAATTAGGGTTTTTAACAAATCTTGTGCATCCAATAGGTGTGTTTGTGTCATTGGATGATCAATTAGGTCATTTTCGTCCTCCCTAGGCTTATTCTTGTCCAATTAGGGTTTTTAACCAATCTTGTGCATCCAATAGGTGTGTTTGTGTCATTGGATGATCAATTAGGTCATTTTCGTCCTCCCTAGGCATATTCTTGTCCAATTAGGGTTTTTAACAAATCTTGTGCATCCAAAAGTTCATTTGTCTTATTGGATTAACATTTAGGTCATATTCGTCCTCCCTAGGCATATTCTTGTCCAATAAAGGTTTTTAACCAATGTTGTGCATCCAATAGGTGTGTTTGTGTCATTGGATGATCAATTAGGTCATTTTCGTCCTCCCTAGGCATATTCTTGTCCAATTAGGGTTTTTAACCAATCTTGTGCATCCAATAGGTGTGTTTGTGTCATTGGATGATCAATTAGGTCATTTTCGTCCTCCCTAGGCTTATTCTTGTCCAATTAGGGTTTTTAACCAATCTTGTGCATCCAATAAGTTCATTTGTGTCATTGGATTAACATTTAGATCATTTTCGTCCTGCCTAGGCATATTCTTGTCCAATTAGGGTTTTTAACCAATCTTGTGCATCCAATAGGTGTGTTTGTGTCATTGGATGATCAATTAGGTTATTTTCGTCCTCCCTAGGCTTATTCTTGTCCAATTAGGGTTTTTAACCAATCTTGTGCATCCAATAGGTGTGTTTGTGTCATTGGATGACCAATTAGGTCATTTTCGTCCTCCCTAGGCATATTCTTGTCCAATTAGGGTTTTTAACCAATCTTGTGCATCCAATAGGTGTGTTTGTGTCATTGGATGATCAATTAGGTCATTTTCGTCCTCCCTAGGCTTATTCTTGTCCAATTAGGGTTTTTAACGAATCTTATGCATCCAATAAGTTCATTTGTGTCATTGGATTAACATTTAGGTCATTTTCGTCCTCCCTAGGCATATTCTTGTCCAATTAGGGTTTTTAACCAATCTTGTGCATCCAATAGGTGTGTTTGTGTCATTGGATGATCAATTAGGTCATTTTCGTCCTCCCTAGGCTTATTCTTGTCCAATTAGGGTTTTTAACCAATCTTGGGCATCCAACAAGTTCATTTGTGTCATTGGATGATTAATTTGGTCATTTTCGTCCTCCCTAGGCTTATTCTTGTCCAACTAGAGTTTTTAACCAATCTTGTGCCTCCAATAGGTGTGTTTGTGTCATTGGATGATCAATTAGGTCATTTTCGTCCTTCCTAGGCTTATTCTTGTCAAATTAGGGTTTTTAACCAAACTTGTGCATCCAATAAGTTGAGTTGTGTCATTGGATTAACATTTAGGTCATTTTCGTTCTCCCAAGGCTTATTCTTGTCCAATTAGGGTTTTTAACCAATCTTGTGCATCCAATAAGTTCATTTGTGTTATTGGATTAACATTTAGGTCATATTCGTCCTCCCTAGGCATATTCTTGTCCAATTAGGGTTTTTAACCAATCTTGTGCATCCAATAGCTGTGTTTGTGTCATTGGATGATCAATTAGGTCATTTTCGTCCTCCCTAGGCATATTCTTGTCCAATTAGGGTTTTTAACCAATCTTGTGCTTCCAATAGGCGTGTTTGTGTCATTGGATGATCAATTAGGTCATTTTCGTCCTCCCTAGGCATATTCTTGTCCAATTAGGGTTTTTAACCAATCTTGTGCATCCAATAGGTGTGTTTCTGTCATTGGACGATCAATTAGGTCATTTTCGTCCTCCCTACACTTATTCTTCCCAATTAGGGTTTTTAACCAATCTTGTGCATCCAATAGGTGTGTTTGTGTCATTGGATGATCAATTAGGTCATTTTCGTCCTCCCTAGGCTTATTCTGGTCCAATTAGGGTTTTTAACCAATCTTGTGCATCCAATAGCTGTGTTTGTGTCATTGGATGATCAATTAGGTCATTTTCGTCCTCCCTAGGCATATTCTTGTCCAATTAGGGTTTTTAACCAATCTTGTGCATCCAATAGGTGTGTTTGTGTCATTGGATGATCAATTAGGTCATTTTCGTCCTCCCTAGGCTTATTCTTGTCCAATTAGGGTTTTTAACCAATCTTGTGCATCCGATAAGTTTGTTTGTGTCATTGAATTAATATTTAGGTCATTTTCGTCCTCCCTAGGCATATTCTTGTCCAATTTGGGTTTTTAAGCAATCTTGGGCATCCAATAGGTGTGTTTGTGTCATTGGATGATCAATTAGGTCATTTTCGTCCTCCCTAGGCATATTCTTGTCCAATTAGGGTTTTTAACCAATCTTGTGCATCCAATAGGTGTGTTTGTGTCATTGGATGATCAATTAGGTCATTTTCGTCCTCCCTAGGCTTATTCTTGTCCAATTAGGGTTTTTAACCAATCTTGTGCATCCGATAAGTTTGTTTGTGTCATTGAATTAATATTGAGGACATTTTCGTCCTCCCTAGGCATATTCTTGTCCAATTAGGGTTTTTAACCAATCTTGTGCATCCAATAGGTGTGTTTGTGTCATTGGATGATCAATTAGGCCATTTACGTCCTCCCTAGGCATATTCTTGTCCAATTAAGGTTTTTAACCAATCTTGTGCATCCAATAGGTGTGTTTGTGTCATTGGATGATCAATTAGGTCATTTACGTCCTCCCTAGGCTTATTCTTGTCCAATTAGGGTTTTTAACCAATCTTGTGCATCCAATAACTTTGTTTGTGTCATTAAATTAATATTTAGGTCATTTTCGTCCTCCCTAGGCATATTCTTGTCCAATTAGGGGTTTTAACCAATCTTGTGCATCCAATAGGTTTGTTTGTGTCATTGGATGATCAATTAGGTCATTTTCGTCCTCCCTAGGCATATTCTTGTCCAATTAGGGTTTTTAACCAATCTTGTGCATCCAATAGGTGTGTTTGTGTCATTGGATGATCAATTAGGTCATTTTCGTCCTCCCTAGGCTTATTCTTGTCCAATTAGGGTTTTTAACCAATCTTGTGCATCCAATAGGTGTGTTTGTGTCATTGGATGATCAATTAGGTCATTTTCGTCCTCCCTAGGCTTATTCTTGTCCAATTAGGGTTTTTAACCAATCTTGTGCATCCAATAGGTGTGTTTGTGTCTTTGGATGATCAATTAGGTCATCTTCGCCCTCCGTAGGCCTATTCTTGTCCAATTAGGGTTTTTAACCAATCTATTGCATCCGATAAGTTTTTTTGTGTCATTGAATTAATATTTAGGTCATTTTCGTCCTCCCTAGGCATATTCTTGTCCAATTAGGGTTTTTAACCAATCTTGTGCATCCAATAGGTGTGTTTGTGTCATTGGATGATCAATTAGGTCATTTACGTCCTCCCTAGGCTTATTCTTGTCCAATTAGGGTTTTTAACCAATCTTGTGCATCCAATAACTTTGTTTATGTCATTGAATTAATATTTAGGTCATTTTCGTCCTCCCTAGGCATATTCTTGTCCAATTAGGGTTTTTAACCAATCTTGTGCATCCAATAGGTGTGTTTGTGTCATTGGATGATCAATTAGGTCATTTTCGTCCTCCCTAGGCTTATTCTTGTCCAATTAGGGTTTTTAACCAATCTTGTGCATCTAATAGGTGTGTTTGTGTCATTGGATGATCAATTAGGTCATTTTCGTCCTCCCAAAGCTTATTCTTGTCCAATTAGGGTTTTTAACCAATGTTGTGCATCCGATAAGTTTGTTTGTGTCATTGAATTAATATTTAGGTCATTTTCGTCCTCCCTAGGCATATTCTTGTCCAATTAGGGTTTTTAACCAATCTTGTGCATCCAATAGGTGTGTTTGTGTCATTGGATGATCAATTAGGTCATTTTCGTCCTCCCTAGGCTTATTCTTGTCCAATTAGGGTTTTTAACCAATCTTGTGCATCCAATAAGTTGAGTTGTGTCATTGGATTAACATTTAGGTCATTTTCGTTCTCCCTAGGATTATTCTTGTCCAATTTGGGTTTTTAACAAATCTTGTGCATCCAATAAGTTCATTTGAGTTATTGGATTAACATTTAGGTCATATTCGTCCTCCCTAGGCATATTCTTGTCAAATTAGGGTTTTTAACCAATCTTGTGCATCCAATAGGTGTGTTTGTGTCATTGGATGATCAATTAGGTCATTTTCGTCCTCCCTAGGCATATTCTTGTCAAGTTAGGGTTTTTAACCAATCTTGTGCATCCAATAGGTGTGTTTGTGTCATTGGATGATCAATTAGGTCATTTTCGTCCTCCCTAGGCATATTCTTGTCCAATTAGGGTTTTTAACCAATCTTGTGCATCCAATAGGTGTGTTTGTGTCATTGGATGATCAATTAGGTCATTTTCGTCATCCCTAGACTAATTCTTGTCCAATTAGGGTTTTTAACAAATCTTATGCATCCAATAACTTTGTTTGTGTCATTGAATTAATATTTAGGTCATTTTCGTCCTCCCTAGGCATATTCTTGTCCAATGAGGGTTTTTAACCAATCTTGTGCATCCAATAGGTGCATTTGTGTCATTGGATGATCAATTAGGTCATTTTCGTCCTCACTAGGCTTATTCTTGTCCAATTAGGGTTTTTAACCAATCTTGTGCATCCAATAGGTGTGTTTGTGTCATTGGATGATCAATTAGGTCATTTTCGTCCTCCCTAGGCTTATTCTTGTCCAATTACGGTTTTTAACCAATCTTGTGCATCCAATAGGTGTGTTTGTGTCATTGGATGATCAATCAGGTCATTTTCGTCCTCCCTAGGCTTATTCTTGTATAATTAGGGTTTTTAACCAATCTTGTGCATCCAATAACTTTGATTGTGTCATTGAATTAATATTTCCGTCATTTTCGTCCTCCCTAGGCATATTCTTGTCCAATTAGGGTTTTTAACCAATCTTGTGCATCCAATAGGTGTGTTTGTGTCATTGGATGATCAATTAGGTCATTTTCGTCCTCCCTAGGCTTATTCTTGTCCAATTAGGGTTTCTAACCAATCTTTTGCATCCAATAGGTGTGTTTGTGTCATTGGATGATCAATTAGGTCATTTTCGTCCTCCCTAGGCCTATTCTTGTCCAATTAGGGTTTTTAACCAATTTGGTGCATCTAATAAGTTCATTTGTGTCATTGGATGATCAATTAGGTCATTTTTGTCCTCCCTAGGCATATTCTTGTCCAATTAGGGTTTTTAACCAATCTTGTGCATCCAATAAGTTCATTTGTGTCATTGGATTAACATTTAGGTAATTTTCGTTCTGCCTAGGCATATTCTTGTCCAATTAGGGTTTTTAACCAATCTTGTGCATCCAATAGGTGTGTTTGTGTCATTGGATGATCAATTAGGTCATTTTCGTCCTACCTAGGCCTATTCTTGTCCAATTAGGGTCTTTAACCAATCTGGTGCATCCAATAAGTTCATTTGCGTCATTGGATGATCAATTAGATCATTTTCGTCCTCCCTAGGCATATTCTTATCCAATTAGGGTTTTTAACCAATCTTGTGCATCCAATAAGTTCATTTGTGTCATTGGATTAACATTTAGGTCATTTTCGTCCTCCCTAGGCATATTCTTGTCCAATTAGGGTTTTTAACCAATCTTGTGCTTCCAATAGGTGTGTTTGTGTCATTGGATGATCAATTAGGTCATTTTCGTCCTCCCTAGGCTAATTCTTGTCCAATTAGGGTTTTTAACCAATCTTGTGCATCCAATAAGTTCATTTGTGTCATTGGATTAACATTTAGGTCCTTTTCGTCCTCCCTAGGCATATTCTTGCCCAATTAGGGTTTTTCACCAATCTTGTGCTTCCAATAGGTGTGTTTGTGTCATTGGATGATCAATTAGGTCATTTTCGTCCTCCCTAGGCTTATTCTTGTCCAATTAGGGTTTTTAACCAATCTTGTGCATCCAATAAGTTCATTTGTGCCTTTGGATTAACATTTAGGTCATTTTCGTCCTCCCTAGGCATATTCTTGTCCAATTAGGGTTTTTAACCAATCTTGTGCTTCCAATAGGTGTGTTTGTGTCATTGGATGATCAATTAGGTCATTTTCGTCCTCCCTAGTCTTATTCTTGTCCAATTAGGGTTTTAAACCAAATTTGTGCATCCAATAAGTTTGTTTATGTCATTGAATTAATATTTAGGTCATTTTCGTCCTCCCTAGGCTTATTCTTGTCCAATTAGGGTTTTTAACCAATCTTGTGCATCCAATAGGTGAGTTTGTGTCATTGGATTAACATTTAGGTCATTTTCGTCCTCCCTAGGCTTATTCTTGTCCAATTAGGGTTTTTAACCAATCTTGTGCATCCATTAAGTTTGTTTGTGTCACTGAATTAATATTTAGGTCATTTTCGTCCTCCCTAGGCATTTTCTTGTCCAATTAGGGTTTTTCACCAATCTTGTGCATCCAATAGGTGTGTTTGTGTCATTGGATGATCAATTAGGTCATTTTCGTCCTTCCTAGGCATATTCTTGTCCAATTAGGGTTTTTAACCAATCTTGGGCATCCAATAAGTTCATTTGTGTCATTGGATGATCAATTAGGTCATTTTCGTCCTCCCTAGGCATATTCCTGTCCAACTAGGGTTTTTAACCAATCTTGTGCATCCAATAGGTATGTTTGTGTCTTTGGATGATCAATTAGGTCATTTTCGTCCTCCCTAGGCATATGCTTGTCCAATTAGGGTTTTTAACCAATCTTGTGCATCCAATAGGTGTGTTTGTGTCATTGGATGATCAATTAGGTCATTTTCGTCCTCCCTAGGCTTATTCTTGTCCAATTAGGGTTTCTAACCAATCTTGTGCATCCAATAGGTGTGTTTGTGTCATTGGATGATCAATTAGGTCATTTTCGTCCTCTCTAGGCTTATTCTTGTCCAATTAAGGTTTCTAACCAATCTTGTGCATCCAATAGGTGTGTTTGTGTCATTGGATGATCAATTAGGTCATTTTCGTCCTCCCTAGACCTATTCTTGTCCAATTAGGGTTTTTAACCAATCTTGTGCATCCAATAAGTTCATTTGTGTCATTGGATGATCAATTAGGTCATTTTGCCCTCCCTAGGCATATTCTTGTCCAATTAGGGTTTTCAACCAATCTTGTGCATCCAATAAGTTCATTTGTGTCATTCGATTAACATTTACGTCATTTTCGTCCTCCCTAGGCATATTCTTGTCCAATTAGGGTTTTTAACCAATCTTGTGCATCCAATAGGTGTGTTTGTGTCATTGGATGATCAATTAGGTCATTTTCGTCCTCCCTAGGCTTATTCTTGTCCAATTAGGGTTTCTAACCAATCTTGTGCATCCAATAGGTGTGTTTGTGTCATTGGATGATCAATTAGGTCATTTTCGTCCTCCCTAAGCCTATTCTTATCCATTTAGGGTTTTTAACCAATCTTGTGCATCTAATAAGTTCATTTGTGTCATTGGATATTCAATTAGGTCATTTTTGTCCTCCCTAGGCATATTCTTGTCCAATTAGGGTTTTTAACCAATCTTGTGCATCCAATAAGTTCATTTGTGTCATTCGATTAACATTTACGTCATTTTCGTCCTCCCTAGGCATATTCTTGTCCAATTAGGGTTTTTAACCAATCTTGTGCATCCAATAGGTGTGTTTGTGTCATTGGATGATCAATTAGGTCATTTTCGTCCTCCCTAGGCTTATTCTTATCCAATTAGGGTTTTTAACCAGTATTGTGCTTCCAATAAGTTGAGTTGTGTCATTGGATTAACATTTAGGTCATTTTCGTCCTCCCTAGGCTTATTCTTGTCCAATTAGGGTTTTTAACCAATCTTGTGTATCCAATACGTTCATTTGTGTCATTGGATTAACATTTAGGTCATTTTCGTCCTCCTTAGGCATATTCTTGTCCAATTTGAGTTTTAGACCAATCTTGTGCATCCAATAGGTGTGTTTGTGTCATTGGATGATCAATTAGGTTATTTTCGTCCTCCCTAGGCTTTTTCTTGTCCAATTAGGATTTTTAACTAATCTTGTGCATCCAAAAAGTTCATTAGTGTCATTCGAAGATCAATTAGGTCATTTTCGTCCTCCCTAGGCATATTCTTGTCCAATTAGGGTTTTTAACCAATCTTGTGCATCCAATAGGTGTGTTTGTGTCATTGGATGATCAATTAGGTCATTTTCGTCCTCCCTAGGCTTATTCTTGTCCAATTAGGGTTTTTAACTGATCTTGTGCATCCAATAGGTGGGTTTGTGTCATTGGATGATCAATTAGGTCATTTTCGTCCTCCCTAGGCATATTCTTGTCCAATTAGGGTTTTTAACCAATCTTGTGCATCCAATAGGTGTGTTTGTGTCATTGGATGATCAATTAGGTCATTTTCGTCCTCCCTAGGCTTATTCTTGCCCAATTAGGGTTTTTGACCAATCTTGTGCATCCAATAAGTTGAGTTGTGTCATTGGATTAACATTTAGGTCATTTTCGTCCTCCCTAGGCTTATTTTGTCCGATTAGGGTTTTTAACCAATCTTGTGCATCCAATAAGTTCATTTGTGTCATTGGATTAACATTTAGGTCATTTTCGTCCTACCTAGGCTTATTCTTGTCCAATTAGGGTATTTAACTAATATTGTGCATCCAATAAGTTCATTTGTCTCATTGGATGATCAATTAGGTCGTTTTCGTCCTCCCTAGGCTTATTCTTGTCCAATTAGGGTTTTTAACCAATCTTGTGCATCCGATAAGTTTGTTTGTGTCATTGAATTAATATTTAGGTCATTTTCGTCCTCCCTAGGCATATTCTTGTCCAATTAGTGTTTTTAACCAATCTTGTGCATCCAATAGGTGTGTTTGTGTCATTGGATGATCAATTAGGTCATTTTCGTCCTCCCTAGGCATATTCTTGTCCAACTAGGGTTTTTAACCAATCTTGTGCATCCAATAGGTATGTTTGTGTCTTTGGATGATCAATTAGGTCATTTTCGTCCTCCCTAGGCATATGCTTGTCCAATTAGGGTTTTTAACCAATCTTGTGCATCCAATAGGTGTGTTTGTGTCATTGGATGATCAATTAGGTCATTTTCGTCCTCCCTAGGCTTATTCTTGTCCAATTAGGCTTTTTAACCAATCTTGGGCATCCAATAAGTTCATTTGTGTCATTGGATGATCAATTAGGTCATTTTCATCCTCCCTAGGCATATTCTTGTCCAACTAGGGTTTTTAACCAATCTTGTGCATCCAATAGGTATGTTTGTGTCTTTGGATGATCAATTAGGTCATTTTCGTCCTCCCTAGGCATATGCTTGTCCAATTAGGGTTTTTAACCAATCTTGTGCATCCAATAGGTGTGTTTGTGTCATTGGATGATCAATTAGGTCATTTTCGTCCTCCCTAGGCTTATTCTTGTCCAATTAGGGTTTTTAACCAATCTTGTGCATCCAATAACTTTGTTTGTGTCATTGAATTAATATTTAGGTCATTTTCCTCCTCCCTAGGCATATTCTTGTCCAATTAGGGTTTTTAACCAAT
Source organism: Cicer pinnatifidum (assembly GCA_037974775.1). Classification (NCBI taxonomy): domain Eukaryota; kingdom Viridiplantae; phylum Streptophyta; class Magnoliopsida; order Fabales; family Fabaceae; genus Cicer; species Cicer pinnatifidum. The sequence goes on along the minus strand of JBBPBR010000824.1, from coordinate 464,074 downwards.
CTTGTGCATCCAATAGGTGTGTTTGTGTCATTGGATGATCAATTAGGTCATTTTCGTCCTCCCTAGGCTTATTCTTGTCCAATTAGGGTTTTTAACAAATCTTGTGCATCAAATAAGTTCATTTGTGTCATTGGATTAACATTTAGGTCATTTTCGTCCTCCCTAGGCATATTCTTGTCCAATTAGGGTTTTTAACCAATCTTGTGCTTCCAATAGGTGTGTTTGTGTCATTGGATGATCAATTAGGTCATTTTCTTCCTCCCTAGGCTTATTCTTGTCCAATTAGGGTTTTTAACCAATCTTGTGCATCCAATAAGTTCATTTTTGTCATTGGATGATCAATTAGGTCATTTTCGTCCTCCCTAGGCTTATTCTTGTCCAATTAGGGTTTTTAACCAATCTTGTGCATCCAATAGGTGTGTTTGTGTCATTGGATGATCAATTAGGTCATTTTCGTCATCCTTAGGCTTATTCTTGTCCAATTAGGGTTTTTAACCAATCTTGTGCATCCAATAAGTTTGTTTGTGTCATTGAATTAATATTTACGTCATTTTCGTCCTCCCTAGGCATATTCTTGTCCAATTAGGGTTTTTAACCAATCTTGTGCATCCAATAGGTGTGTTTGTGTCATTGGATGATCAATTAGGTCATTTTCGTCCTCCCTAGGCTTATTCTTGTCCAATTAGGGTTTTTAACCAATCTTGTGCATCCAATAAGTTTGTTTGTGCCATTGGATGATCAATTAGGTCATTTTCGTCCTCCCTAGGCATATTCTTGTCCAATTAGGGTTTTTAACCAATCTTGTGCATCCAATAGGTGTGTTTGTGTCATTGGATGATCAATTAGGTCATTTTCGTCCTACCTAGGCCTATTCTTGTCCAATTAGGGTTTCTAACCAATCTTGTGCATCCAATAAGTTCATTTGTGTCATTGGATGATCAATTAGGTCATTTTCGTCCTACCTAGGCCTATTCTTGTCCAATTAGGGTCTTTAACCAATCTTGTGCATCCAATAAGTTCATTTGCGTCATTGGATGATCAATTAGATCATTTTCGTCCTCCCTAGGCATATTCTTGTCCAATTAGGGTTTTTAACCAATCTTGTGCATCCAATAAGTTCATTTGTGTCATTGGATTAACATTTAGGTCATTTTCGTCCTGCCTAGGCATATTCTTGTCCAATTAGGGTTTTTAACAATTCTTGTGCATCCAATAGGTGTGTTTATGTCATTGGATGATCAATTAGGTCATTTTCGTCCTCCCTAGGCCTATTCTTGTCCAATTAGGGTCTTTAACCAATCTTGTGCATCGAATAAGATCATTTGCGTCATTGGATGATCAATTAGATCATTTTCGTCCTCCCTAGGCATATTCTTGTCCAATTAGGGTTTTTAACCAATCTTGTGCATCCAATAGGTGTGTTTGTGTCATTGGATGATCAATTAGGTCATTTTCGTCCTCCCTAGGCTTATTCTTGTCCAATTAGGGTTTCTAACCAATCTTGTGCATCCAATAGGTGTGTTTGTGTCATTGGATGATCAATTAGGTCATTCTCGTCCTCCCTAGGCCTATTCTTGTCCAATTAGAGTTTTTAACCAATCTTGTGCATCCAATAGGTGTGTTTGTGTCATTGGATGATCAATTAGGTCATTTTCGTCCTCCCTAGGCTTATTCTTGTCCAATTAGAGTTTCTAACCAATCTTGTGCATCCAATAGGTGTGTTTGTGTCATTGGATGATCAATTAGGTCATTCTCGTCCTCCCTAGGCCTATTCTTGTCCAATTAGGGTTTTTAACCAATCTTGTGCATCTAATAAGTTCATTTGTGTCATTGGATGATCAATTAGGTCATTTTCGTGTTGCCTAGGCATATTCTTGTCCAATTAGGGTTTTTAACCAATCTTGTGCATCCAATAGGTGTGTTTGTGTCATTGGATGATCAATTAGGTCATTTTCGTCCTCCCTAGGCTTATTCTTGTCCAATTAGGGTTTCTAACCAATCTTGTGCATCCAATAGGTGTGTTTGTGTCATTGGATGATCAATTAGGTCATTTTCGTCCTCCCTAGGGTTATTCTTCTCCAATTAGGGTTTTTAACCAATCTTGTGCATCTAATAAGTTCATTTGTGTCATTGGCTGATCAATTAGGTCATTTTCGTCCTCCCTAGGCATATTCTTGTCCAATTAGGGTTTTTAACCAATCTTGTGCATCCAATAAGTTCATTTGTGTCATTGGATTAACATTTAGGTCATTTTCGTCCTGCCTAGGCATATTCTTGTCCAATTAGGGTTTTTAACCAATCTTGTGCATCCAATAGGTGTGTTTGTGTCATTGGATGATCAATTAGGTCATTTTCGTCCTCCCTAGGCTTATTCTTGTCCAATTAGGGTTTCTAACCAATCTTGTGCATCCAATAAGTTTATTTGTGTCATTGGATTAACATTTAGGTCATTTTCGTCCTCCCTAGGCATATTCTTGTCCAATTAGGGTTTTTAACCAATCTTGTGCATCCAATAGGTGTGTTTGAGTCATTGGATGATCAATTAGGTCATTTTCGTCCTCCGTAAGCATATTCTTGTCCAATTAGGGTTTTTAACGAATCTTGTGCATCCAATTGGTGTGTTTGTGGCATTGGATGATCAATTAGGTCATTTTCGTCCTCCCTAGGCATATTCTTGTCCAATTAGGGTTTTTAACCAATCTTGTGCATCCAATAGGTGTGTTTGTGTCATTGGATGATCAATTAGGTCATTTTCGTCCTCCATAGGCTTATTCTTGTCCAATTAGGGTTTTTAACCAATCTTGTGCATCCAATAAGTTGAGTTGTGTCATTGGATTAACATTTAGGTCATTTCCAACCACCCTAGGCTTATTCTTATCCAATTAGGGTTTTTAACCAATCTTGTGCATCCAATAAGTTCATTTGTGTCATTGGATTAACATTTAGGTCATTTTCGTCCTCCCTAGGCATATTCTTGTCCAATTAGGGTTTTTAACCAATCTTGGGCTTCCAATAGGTGTGTTTGTGTCATTGGATGATCAATTAGGTCATTTTCGTCCTCCCTAGGCCTATTCTTGTCCAATTAGGGTCTTTAACCAATCTTGTGCATCGAATAAGATCATTTGCGTCATTGGATGATCAATTAAATCATTTTCGTCGTCCCTAGGCATATTCTTGTCCAATTAGGGTTTTTAACCAATCTTGTGCATCCAATAGGTGTGTTTGTGTCATTGGATGATCAATTAGGTCACTTTCGTCCTCCCTAGGCTTATTCTTGTCCAATTAGGGTTTCTAACCAGCATCCAATAGGTGTGTGTGTGTCATTGGATGATCAATTAGGTCATTTTCGTCCTCCATAGGCCTATTCTTGTCCAATTAGGGTCTTTAACCAATCTTGTGCATCGAATAAGATCATTTGCATCATTGGATGATCAATGAGATCATTTTCGTCCTCCCTAGGCATATTCTTGTCCAATTAGGGTTTTTAACCAATCTTGTGCATCCAATAGGTGTGTTTGTGTCATTAGATGATCAATTAGGTCATTTTCGTCTTCCATAGGCTTATTCTTGTCCAATTACGGTTTCTAACCAATCTTGTGCATCCAATAGGTGTGTTTGTGTCATTGGATGATCAATTAGGTCATTTTCGTCCTCCCTAGGCCTATTCTTGTCGAATTAGGGTTTTTAACCAATCTTGTGCATCCAATAAGTTCATTTGTGTCATTGGATGATCAATTAGGTCATTTTCGTCCTCCCTAGGCATATTCTTGTCCAATTAGGGTTTTTAACCAATCTTGTGCATCCAATAAGTTCATTTGTGTCATTGGATTAACATTTAGGTCATTTTCGTCCTCCCTAGGCATATTCTTGTCCAATTAGGGATTTTAACCAATCTTGTGCATCCAATAAGTTCATTTGTGTCATTGGATTAAAATTTAGATCATTTTCGTCCTTCCTAGGCATATTCTTGTCCAATTAGGGTTTTTAACTAATCTTGTGCATCCAATAGGTGTGTTTGTGTCATTGGATGATCAATTAGGTCATTTTCGTCCTCCCTAGGCTTATTCTTGTCCAATTAGGGTTTTTAACCAATCTTGTTCATCCAATATGTTTGTTTGTGTCATTGGATGATCAATTAGGTCATTTTCGTCCTCCCTAGGCATATTCTTGTCCAATTAGGGTTTTTAACCAATCTTGTGCATCCAATAGGTGTGTTTGTGTCATTGGATGATCAATTAGGTCATTTTCGTCCTCCCTAGGCTTATTCTTGTCCAATTAGGGTTTTTAACCAATCTTGTGCATCCAATAGGTGTGTTTGTGTCATTGGATGATCAATTAGGTCATTTTCGTCCTCCCTAGGCTTATTCTTGTCCAATTAGGGTTTTTAACCAATCTTCTGCATCCGATAAGTTTGTTTGTGTCATTGAATTAATATTTAGGTCATTTTCGTCCTCCCTTGGAATATTCTTGTCCAATTAGTGTTTTTAACCAATCTTGTGCATCCAATAGGTGTGTTTGTGTCATTGGATGATCAATTAGGTCATTTTCGTCCTCCCTAGGCATATTCTTGTCCAATTAGGGTTTTTAACCAATCTTGTACATCCAATAAGTTTGTTTGTTTCATTGAATTAATATTTAGGTCATTTTCGTCCTCCCTAGGCTTATTCTTGTCCAATTAGGGTTTTTAATCAATCTTGTGCATCCAATAAGTTCATTTGTGTCATTGGATTAACATTTAGGTCATTTTCGTCCTCCCTAGGCATATTCTTGTCCAATTAGGGTATTTAACCAATCTTGTGCATCCAATAGGTGTGTTTGTGTCATTGGATGATCAATTAGGTCATTTTCGTCCTCCCTAGGCTTATTCTTGTCCAATTAGGGTTTTTAACCAATCTTGTGCATCCAATAAGTTTAGTTGTGTCATTGGATTAGCATTTAGGTCATTTTCGTCCTCCCTAGGCTTATTCTTGTCCAATTAGGGTTCTTAACCAATCTTGTGCATCCAATAAGTTCATTTGTGTCATTGGATTAACATTTAGGTCATTTTGGTTCTCCCTAGGCATATTCTTGTCCAATTAGGGTTTTTAACCAATCTTGTGCATCCAATAGGTGTGTTTGTGTCATTGGATGATCAATTAGGTCATTTTCGTCCTCCCTAGGCTTATTCTTGTCCAATTAGGGTTTTTAACCGATCTTGTGCATCCAATAGATGTGTTTGTGTCATTGGATGATCAATTAAGTCATTTTCGTCCTGCCTAGGTATATTCTTGTCCAATTAGAGTTTTTAACCAATCTTGTGGATCCAATAGTTGTGTTTGTGTCATTGGATGATCAATTAGGTCATTGTCGTCCTCCCTTTGCATATTCTTGTCCAATTAGGGTTTTTAACCAATCTTGTGCTTCCAATAGATGTGTTTGTGTCATTGGATGATCAATTAGGTCATTTTCGTCCTCCCTAGGCATATTCTTGTCCAATTAGGGTTTTTAACCAATCTTGTGCATCCAATAGGTGTGTTTGTGTCATTGGATGATCAATTAGGTCATTTTCGTCCTCCCTAGGCTTATTCTTGTCCAATTAGGGTTTTTAACCAATCTTGTGCTTCCAATAGGTGTATTTGTGTCATTGGATGATCAATTAGGTCATTCTCGTCCTCCCTAGGCTTATTAATGTCCAATTAGGGTTTTTAACCAATTTTGTGCATCCAATGAGTTTGTTTGTGTCACTGAATTAATATTTAGATCATTTTCGTCCTCCCTAGGCATATTCTTGTCCAATTAGGGTTCTTAACCAATCTTGTGCATCCAATAGGTGTGTTTGTTTCACTGGATGATCAATTAGGTCATTTTCGTCCTCCCTAGGCATATTCTTGTCCAATTAGGGTTTTTAACCAATCTTGTGCATCCAATAGGTGTGTTTGTGTCATTGGATGATCAATTAGGTCATTTTCGTCCTCCCTAGGCTTATTCTTGTCCAATTAGGGTTTTTAACCAATCTTGTGCTTCCAATAGGTGTATTTGTGTCATTGGATGATCAATTAGGTCATTCTCGTCCTCCCTAGGCTTATTAATGTCCAATTAGGGTTTTTAACCAATCTTGTGCATCCAATGAGTTTGTTTGTGTCACTGAATTAATATTTAGATCATTTTCGTCCTCCCTAGGCATATTCTTGTCCAATTAGGGTTTCTAACCAATCTTGTGCGTCCAATAGGTGTGTTTGTGTCATTGGATGATCAATTAGGTCATTTTCGTCCTCCCTAGGCATATTCTTGTCCAATTAGGGTTTTTAACCAATCTTGTGCATCCAATAGGTGTGTTTGTGTCATTGGATGATCAATTAGGTCATTTTCGTCCTCCCTAGGCTTATTCTTGTCCAATTAGGGTTTTTAACCAATGTTGTGCATCCAATAGGTGTGTTTGTGTAATTGAATTAACATTTAGGTAATTTTCGTCCTCCCTAGGCATATTCTTGTCCAATTAGGGTTTTTAACCAATCTTGTCCATCCAATAGGTGTCTTTGTGTCATTGGATGATCAATTAGGTCATTTTCGTCCTCCCTAGGCCTATTCTTGTCCAATTAGGGTCTTTAACCAATCTTGTGCATCCAATAAGTTCATTTGTGTCATTGGATGATCAATTAGATCATTTTCGTCCTCCCTAGGCATATTCTTGTCCAATTAGGGTTTTTAACCAATCTTGTGCATCCAATAGGTGTGTTTGTGTCATTGGATGATCAATTAGGTCATTTTCGTCCTCCCTAGGCTTATTCTTGTCCAATTAGGGTTTTTAACCAATATTGTGCATCCAATAAGTTTGTTTGTGTCATTGGATTAACATTTAGGTTATTTTCGTCCTCCCTAGGAATATTCTTGTCCAATTAGGGTTTTTAACCAATCTTGTGCATCCAATAGGTGTGTTTGTGTCATTGGATGAGCAATTAGGTCATTTTCCTCCTCCCTAGGCATATTCTTGTCCAATTAGGGTTTTTAACCAATCTTGTGCATCCAATAGGTGTGTTTGTGTCATTGGATGATCAATTAGGTCATTTTCGTCCTCCCTAGGCATATTCTTGTCCAATTAGGGTTTTTAACCAATCTTGTGCATCCAATAAGTTCATTTGTGTCATTGGATTAACATTTAGGTCATTTTCGTCCTCCCTAGGCATATTCTTGTCCAATTAGGGTTTTTAACCAATCTTGTGCTTCCAATAGGTGTGTTTGTGTCATTGGATGATCAATTAGGTCATTTTCGTCCTCCCTAGGCTTATTCTTGACCAATTAGGGTTTTTAACCAATCTTGTGCATCCAACAAGTTTGTTTATGTCATTGAATTAATATTTAGGTCATTTTCGTCCTCCCTATGCATATTCTTGTCCAATTAGGGTTTTTAACCAATCTTATGCATCCAATAGGTGTGTTTGTCTCATTAGATGATCAATTAGGTCACTTTCGTCCTCCCTAGGCTTATTCTTGTCCAATTAGGGTTTTTAACCAATCTTGTGCATCCAATAAGTTCATTTGTGTCATTGGATGATCAATTAGGTCATTTTCGTCCTCCCTAGGCATATTCTTGTCCAACTAGGGTTTTAAACCAATCTTGTGCATCCAATAGGTGTGTTTGTGTCATTGGATGATCAATTAGGTCATTTTCGTCCTCCCTAGGCTTATTCTTGTCCAATTAGGGTTTTTAACCAATCTTGTGCATCCAATAAGTTGAGTTGTGTCATTGGATTAACATTAAGGTCATTTTCGTTCTCCCTAGGCTTATTCTTGTCCAATTAGGGTTTTTAACCAATCTTGTGCATCCAATAAGTTCATTTGTGTCATTGGATTAACATTTAGGTCATATCCGTCCTCCCTAGGCATATTCTTGTCCAATTAGGGTTTTTAACCAATCTTGTGCATCCAATAGGTGTGTTTGTGTCAATGGATGATCAATTAGGTCATTTTCGTTCTCCCTAGGCATATTCTTGTCCAATTAGGGTTTTTAACCAATCTTGTGCATCCAATAGGTGTGTTTGTGTCATTGGATGATCAATTAGGTCATTTTCGTCCTCCCTAGGCTTATTCTTGTCCAATTAGGGTTTTTAACCAATCTTGTGCATCCAATAAGTTTGTTTGTGTCATTGAATTAATATTTAGGTCATTTTTGTCCTTCCTAGGCATATTCTTGTCCAATTACGGTTTTTAACCAATCTTGTGCATCCAATAGGTGTGTTTGTGTCATTGGATGATCAATTAGGTCATTTTTGCCACCCTAGGCTTATTCTTGTCCAATTAGGGTTTTTCACCAATTTTGTGCATCCAATAACTTTGTTTGTGTCATTGAATTAATATTTAGGTCATTTTCCTCCTCCCTAGGCATATTCTTGTCCAATTAGGGTTTTTAACCAATCTTGTGCATCCAATAGGTGTGTTTGTGTCATTGGATGATCAATTTGGTCATTTTCGTCCTCCCTAGGCTTATTCTTGTCCAATTAGGGTTTTTAACCGATCTTGTGCATCCAATAAGTGTGTTTGTGTCGTTGGATGATCAATTAGGTCATTTTCATCCTCCCTATGCATATTCTTGTCCAATTAGGGTTTTTAACCAATCTTGTGCATCCAATAGGCGTGTTTGTGTCATTGGATGATCAATTAGGTCATTTTCGTCCTCCCTAGGCTTATTCTTGTCCAATTAGGGTTTTTAACCAATCTTGTACATCCAATAGGTGTGTTTGCGTCATTGGATGATCAATTAGGTCATTTTCGTCCTCCCTAGGCATATTCTTGTCCAATTAGGGTTTTTAACCAATCTTGTGCATCCAATAGGTGTGTTTGTGTCATTGGATGATCAATTAGGTCATTTTCGTCCTCCCTAGGCTTATTCTTGTCCAATTAGGGTTTTTAACCAATCTTGTGCATCCAATAAGTTGAGTTGTGTCATTGGATTAATATTTAGGTCATTTTCATTCTCCCTACGCTTATTCTTGTCCAATTAGGGTTTTTAACCAATCTTGTGCATCCAATAGGTGTGTTTGTGTCATTGGATGATCAATTAGATCATTTTCGTCCTCCCTAGGCATATTCTTGTCCAATTAGGGTTTTTAACCAATCTTGTGCATCCAATAGGTGTGTTTGTGTCATTAGATGATCAATTAGGTCATTTTCGTCCTCCCTAGGCTTATTCTTGTCCAATTAGGGTTTCTAACCAATCTTTTGCATCCAATAGGTGTGTTTGTGTCATTGGATGATCAATTAGGTCATTTTCGTCCTCCCTAGGCCTATTCTTGTCCAATTAGGGTTTTTAACCAATCTGGTGCATCTAATAAGTTCATTTGTGTCATTGGATGATCAATTAGGTCATTTTTGTCCTCCCTAGGCATATTCTTGTCCAATTAGGGTGTTTAACCAATCTTGTGCATCCAATAAGTTCGTTTGTGTCATTGGATTAACATTTAGGTAATTTTCGTCCTGCCTAGGCATATTCTTGTCCAATTAGGGTTTTTAACCAATCTTGTGCATCCAATAGGTGTGTTTGTGTCATTGGATGATCAATTAGGTCATTTTCGTCCTACCTAGGCCTATTCTTGTCCAATTAGGGTCTTTAACCAATCTTGTGCATCCAATAAGTTCATTTGCGTCATTGGATGATCAATTAGATCATTTTCGTCCTCCCTAGGCATATTCTTGTCCAATTAGGGTTTTTAACCAATCTTGTGCATCCAATAAGTTCATTTGTGTCATTGGATTAACATTTAGGTCATTTTCGTCCTGCCTAGGCATATTCTTGTCCAATTAGGGTTTTTAACCAATCTTGGGCTTCCTATAGGTGTGTTTGTGTCATTGGATGATCAATTAGGTCATTTTCGTCCTCCCTAGGCCTATTCTTGTCCAATTAGGGTCTTTAACCAATCTTGTGCATCGAATAAGATCATTTGCGTCATTGGATGATCAATTAAATAATTTTCGTCGTCCCTAGGCATATTCTAGTCCAATTAGGGTTTTTAACCAATCTTGTGCATCCAATAGGTGTGTTTGTGTCATTGGATGATCAATTAGGTCATTTTCGTCCTCCCTAGGCTTATTCTTGTCCAATTAGGGTTTCTAACCAATCTTGTGCATCCAATAGGTGTGTTTGTGTCATTGGATGATCAATTAGGTCATTTTCGTCCTCCATAGGCCTATTCTTGTCCAATTAGGGTCTTTAACCAATCTTGTGCATCGAATAAGATCATTTGCATCATTGGATGATCAATGAGATCATTTTCGTCCTCCCTAGGCATATTCTTGTCCAATTAGGGTTTTTAACCAATCTTGTGCATCCAATAGGTGTGGTTGTGTCATTAGATGATCAATTAGGTCATTTTCGTCTTCCATAGGCTTATTCTTGTCCAATTACGGTTTCTAACAAATCTTGTGCATCCAATAGGTGTGTTTGTGTCATTGGATGATCAATTAGGTCATTTTCGTCCTCCCTAGGCCTATTCTTGTCGAATTAGGGTTTTTAACCAATCTTGTGCATCCAATAAGTTCATTTGTGTCATTGGATGATCAATTAGGTCATTTTTGTCCTCCCTAGGCATATTCTGGTCCAATTAGGGATTTTAACCAATCTTGTGCATCCAATAAGTTCATTTGTGTCATTGGATTAACATTTAGATCATTTTCGTCCTCCCTAGGCATATTCTTGTCCAATTAGGGTTTTTAACTAATCTTGTGCATCCAATAGGTGTGTTTGTGTCATTGGATGATCAATTAGGTCATTTTCGTCCTCCCTAGGCTTATTCTTGTCCAATTAGGGTTTCTAACCAATCTTGTGCATCCAATAGGTGTGTTTGTGTCATTGGATGATCAATTAGGTCATTTTCGTCCTCCCTAGGCCTATTCTTGTCCAATTAGGGTCTTTAACCAATCTTGTGCATCCAATAAGATCATTTGTGTCATTGGATGATCAATTAGATCATTTTCGTCCTCCGTAAGCATATTATTGTCCAATTACGGTTTTTAACCAATATTGTGCATCCAATAGGTGTGTTTGTGTCATTGGATGATCAATTAGGTCAATTTCGTCCTCCCTAGGCTTATTCTTGTCCAATTAGGGTTTCTAACCAATCTTGTGCATCCAATAGGTGTGTTTGGGTCATTGGATGATCAATTAGGTCATTTTTGTCCTCCCTAGGCTTATTCTTGTCCAATTAGGGTTTCTAACCAATCTTGTGCATCCAATAGGTGTGTTTGAGTCATTGGATGATCAATTAGGTCATTTTCGTCCTCCCTAGGCCTATTCTTGTCCAATTAGGGTTTTTAACCAATCTTGTGCATCCAATAGGTGTGTTTGTGTCATTGGATGATCAATTAGGTCATTTTCGTCCTCCCTAGGCCTATTCTTGTCCAATTAGGGTCTTTAACCAATCTTGTGCATCCAATAAGTTCATTTGTGTCATTGGATGATCAATTAGATCATTTTCGTCCTCCCTAGGCATATTCTTGTCCATTTAGGGTTTTTAACCAATCTTGTGCATCCAATAGGTGTGTTTGTGTCATTGGATGATCAATTAGGTCATTTTCGTCCTCCCTAGGCTTATTCTTGTCCAATTAGGGTTTCTAACCAATCTTGTGCATCCAATAGGTGTGTTTGTGTCATTGGATGATCAATTAGGCCATTTCCGTCCTCCCTAGGCCTATTCTTGTCCAATTAGGGTTTTTAACCAATCTTGTGCATCTAATAAGTTCATTTGTGTCATTGGATGATCAATTAGGTCATTTTTGTCCTCCCTAGGCATATTCTTGTCCAATTAGGGTTTTTAACCAATCTTGTGCATCCAATAAGTTCATTTGTGTCATTGGATGATCAATTAGGTCATTTTCGTCCTCCCTAGGCCTATTCTTGTCCAATTAGGGTTTTTAACCAATCTTGTGCATCCAATAGGTTGTTTGTGTCATTGGATGATCAATTAGGTCATTTTCGTCCTCCCTAGGCTTATTCTTGTCCAATTAGGGTTTCTAACCAATCTTGTGCATCCAATAGGTGTGTTTGTGTCATTGGATGATCAATTAGGTCATTTTTGTCCTCCCTAGCCCTATTCTTTTCCAATTAGGGTTTTTAACCAATCTTGTGCATCCAATAGGTTGTTTGTGTCATTGGATGATCAATTAGGTCATTTTCGTCCTCCCTAGGCTTATTCTTGTCCAATTAGGGTTTCTAACCAATCTTGTGCATCCAATAGGTGTGTTTGTGTCATTGGATGATCAATTAGGTCATTTTTGTCCTCCCTAGCCCTATTCTTTTCCAATTAGGGTTATTAACCAATCTTGTGCATCCAATAAGTTCATTTGTGTCATTGGATGATCAATTAGGTCATTTTCGTCCTCCCTAGGCCTATTCTTGTCCAATTAGGGTTTTTAACCAATCTTGTGCATCCAATAAGTTCATTTGTGTCATTGGATGATCAATTAGGTCATTTTCGTCCTCCCTAGGCATATTCTTGTCCAATTAGGGTTTTTAACCAATCTTGTGCATCCAATAAATTCATTTGTGTCATTGGATGATCAATTAGGTCATTTTCGTCCTCCCTAGGCATATTCTTGTCCAATTAGGGTTTTTAACCAATCTTGTGCATCCAATAGGTGTGTTTGTGTCATTGGATGATCAATTAGGTCATTTTCGTCCTCCCGAGGCATATTCTTGTCCAATTAGGGTTTTTAACCAATCTTGTGCATCCAATAAGTTCATTTGTGTCATTGGATGATCAATTAGGTCATTTTCGTCCTCCCTAGGCATATTCTTGTCCAATTAGGGTTTTTAACCAATCTTGTGCATCCAATAGGTGTGTTTGTGTCATCGGATGATCAATTAGGTCATTTTCTTCCTTCCTAGGCTTATTCTTGTCCAACTAGGGTTTCTAACCAATCTTGTGCATCCAATAGGTGTGTTTGTGTCATTGGATGATCAATTAGGTCATTTTCGTCCTCCCTAGGCCTATTCTTGTCCAATTAGGGTTTTTAACCAATCTTGTGCATCCAATAAGTTCATTTGTGTCATTGGATGATCAATTAGGTCATTTTCGTCCTCCCTAGGCATATTCTTGTCCAATTAGGGTTTTTAACCAATCTTGTGCATCCAATAAGTTCATTTGTGTCATTGGATTAACATTTAGGTCATTTTCGTCCTGCCTAGGCATATTCTTGTCCAATTAGGGTTTTTAACCAATCTTGTGCATCCAATAGGTGTGTTTGTGTCATTGGATGATCAATTAGGTCATTTTCGTCCTCCCTATGCCTATTCTTGTCCAATTAGGGTCTTTAACCAATCTTGTGCATCGAATAAGATCATTTGCGTCATTGGATGATCAATTAGATCATTTTCGTCCTCCCTAGGCATATTCTTGTCCAATTAGGGTTTTTAACCAATCTTGTGCATCCAATAGGTGTGTTTGTGTCATTGGATGATCAATTAGGTCATTTTCGTCCTCCCTAGGCTTATTCTTGTCCAATTAGGGTTTCTAACCAATCTTGTGCATCCAATAGGTTTGTTTGTGTCATTGGATGATCAATTAGGTCATTTTCGTCCTCCCTAGGCCTATTCTTGTCCAATTAGGGTTTTTAACCAATCTTGTGCATCCAATAAGTTCATTTGTGTCATTGGATGATCAATTAGGTCATTTTCGTCCTCCCTAGGCATATTCTTGTCCAATTAGGGTTTTCAACCAATCTTGTGCATCCAATAAGTTCATTTGTGTCAATGGATTAACATTTAGGTCATTTTCGTCCTCCCTAGGCATATTCTTGTCCAATTAGGGTTTTTAACCAATCTTGTGCATCCAATAAGTTCATTTGTGTCATTGGATTAACATTTAGGTCATTTTCGTCCTGCCTAGGCATATTCTTGTCCAATTAGGGTTTTTAACCAATCTTGTGCATCCAATAGGTGTGTTTGTGTCATTGGATGATCAATTAGGTCATTTTCGTCCTCCCTAGGCCTATTCTTGTCCAATTAGGGTCTTTAACCAATCTTGTGCATCCAATAAGTTCATTTGTGTCATTGGATGATCAATTAGATCATTTTGGTCGTCCCAAGGCATATTCTTGTCCAATTAGGGTTTTTAACCAATCTTGTGCATCCAATAGGTGTGTTTGTGTCATTGGATGATCAATTAGGTCATTTTCGTCCTCCCTAGGCCTATTCTTGTCCAATTAGGGTCTTTAACCAATCTTGTGCATCGAATAAGATCATTTGCGTCATTGGATGATCAATTAAATAATTTTCGTCGTCCCTAGGCATATTCTAGTCCAATTAGGGTTTTTAACCAATCTTGTGCATCCAATAGGTGTGTTTGTGTCATTGGATGATCAATTAGGTCATTTTCGTCCTCCCTAGGCTTATTCTTGTCCAATTAGGGTTTTTATCCAATCTTGTGCATCCAATAAGTTTATTTGTGTCATTGGATGATCAATTAGGTCATTTTCGTCCTCCCTAGGCATATTCTTGTCCAATTAGGGTTTTTAACCAATCTTGTGCATCCAATAGGTGTGTTTGTGTCATTGGATGATCAATTAGGTCATTTTCGTCCTCCCTAGGCTTATTCTTGTCCAATTAGGGTTTTTAACCAATGTTGTGCATCCAATAGGTGTGTTTGTGTAATTGAATTAACATTTAGGTAATTTTCGTCCTCCCTAGGCATATTCTTGTCCAATTAGGGTTTTTAACCAATCTTGTCCATCCAATAGGTGTCTTTGTGTCATTGGATGATCAATTAGGTCATTTTCGTCCTCCCTAGGCCTATTCTTGTCCAATTAGGGTCTTTAACCAATCTTGTGCATCCAATAAGTTCATTTGTGTCATTGGATGATCAATTAGATCATTTTCGTCCTCCCTAGGCATATTCTTGTCCAATTAGGGTTTTTAACCAATCTTGTGCATCCAATAGGTGTGTTTGTGTCATTGGATGATCAATTAGGTCATTTTCGTCCTCCCTAGGCTTATTCTTGTCCAATTAGGGTTTTTAACCAATCTTGTGCATCCAATAAGTGTGTTTGTGTCATTGGATGAACAATTAGGTCATTTTCGTCCTCCCTAGGCATATTCTTGTCCAATTAGGGTTTTTAACCAATCTTGTGCATCCAATAGGTGTGTTTGTGTCATTGGATGATCAATTAGGTCATTTTCGTCCTCCGTAGGCTTATTCTAGTCCAATTAGGGTTTCTAACCAATCTTGTGCATCCAATAGGTGTGTTTGTGTCATTGGATGATCAATTAGGTCATTTTCGTCCTCCCTAGGCTTATTCTTGTCCAATTAGGGTTTCTAACCAATCTTGTGCATCCAATAGGTGTGTTTGTGTCATTGGATGATCAATTAGGTCATTTTCGTCCTCCCTAGGCCTATTCTTGTCCAAATAGGGTCTTTACACAATCTTGTGCATCGAATAAGATCATTTGCGTCATTGGATGATCAATTAGATCATTTTCGTCGTCCCTAAGCATATTCTTGTCCAATTAGGGTTTTTGACCAATCTTGTGCATCCAATAGGTGTGTTTGTGTCATTGGATGATCAATTAGGTCATTTTCGTCCTCCCTAGGCTTATTCTTGTCCAATTAGGGTTTCTAACCAATCTTGTGCATCCAATAGGTGTGTTTGTGTCATTGGATGATCAATTATGTCATTTTGAACCTCCCTAGGCTTATTCTTGTCCTATTAGGGTTTTTAACCAAACTTGTGCATCCAATAAGTTCATTTGTGTCATTGGATTAACATTTAGGTCATTTTCGTCCTCCCTAGGCATATTCTTGTCCAATTAGGGTTTTTAACCAATCTTGTGCATCCAATAGGTGTGTTTGTGTCATTGGATGATCAATTAGGTCATTTTGATCCTCCCTATGCTTATTCTTGTCCAATTAGGGTTTTTAACCAATCTTGTGCATCCAATAAGTTCATTTGTGTCATTGGATTAACATTTAGGTCATTTTCATCCTCCCTAGTGATATTCTTATCCAATTAGGGTTTTTAACCAATCTTGTGCATCCAATAGGTGTGTTTGTATCATTGGATGATAATTTAGGTCATTTTCTTCCTCCCTAGGCTTATTCTTGTCCAATTAGGGTTTTTAACCAATCTTGTGCATTTAATAGGTGTGTTTGTGTCATTGGATGATCAATTAGGTCATTTTCGCCCTCCCGAGGCTTATTCTCGACCAATTAAGGTTTTTAACCAATCTTGTGCATCCAATAGGTTCATTTGTGTCATTGGATTAACATTTAGGTCATTTTCGTCCTCCCAAGTCATATTCTTGTCCAATTAGGGTTTTTAACCAATCTTGTGCATCCAATAGGTGTGTTTGTGTCATTGGATGATAATTTAGGTCATTTTCTTCCTCCCTAGGCTTATTCTTGTCCAATTAGGGTTTTTAACCAATCTTGTGCATCCAATAGGTGTGTTTGTGTCATTGGATGATCAATTAGGTCATTTTCGTCCTCCCTATGCTTATTCTTGTCCAATTAGGGTTTTTAACCAATCTTGTGCATCCAATAGGTGTGTTTGTGTCATTGGATGATCAATTAGGTCATTTTCTTCCTCCCTAGGCTTATTCTTGTCCAATTAGGGTTTTTAACCAATCTTGTGCATCCAATAGGTGTGTTTGTGTCATTGGATGATCAATTAGGTCATTTTCGTCCTCCTTAGGTTTATTCTTGTCCAATTAGGGTTTTTAACCAATCTTGTGCATCCAATAGGTGTGTTTGTGTTATTGGATGATCAATTAGGTCATTTTGATCCTCCCTAGGCTTATTCTTGTCCAATTAGGGTTTTTAATCAATCTTGTGCATCCAATAAGTTCATTTGTGTCATTAAATTAACATTTAGGTCATTTTCGTCCTCCCTAGTCATATTCTTGTCCAATTAGGGTTTTTAACCAATCTTGTGCATCCAATAGGTGTGTTTGTGTCATTGGATGATCAATTAGGTCATTTTCGTCCTCCCTAGGCCTATTCTTGTCCAATTAGGGTCTTTAACCAATCTTGTGCATCCAATAAGTTCATTTGTGTCATTGGATGATCAATTAGATCATTTTTGTCCTCCGTAGGCATATTCTTGTCCAATTAGGGTTTTTAACCAATCTTGTGCATCCAATAGGTGTGTTTGTGTCATTGGATGATCAATTAGGTCTTTTTCGTCCTCCCTAGGCTTATTCTTGTTCAATTAGGGTTTCTAACCAATCTTGTGCATCTAATAAGTTCATTTGTGTCATTGGATGATCAATTAGGTCATTTTCATCCTCCCTAGGCATATTCTTGTCCAATTAGGGTTTTTAACCAATCTTGTGCATCCAATAGGTGTGTTTGTGTCATTGGATGATCAATTAGGTCATTTTCGTCCTCCCTAGGCCTATTCTTGTCCAATTAGGGTCTTTAACCAATCTTGTGCATCCAATAAGATCATTTGTGTCATTGGATGATCAATTAGATCATTTTCGTCCTCCGTAAGCATATTCTTGTCCAATTACGGTTTTTAACCAATATTGTGCATCCAATAGGTGTGTTTGTGTCATTGGATGATCAATTAGGTCATTTTCGTCCTCCCTAGGCTTATTCTTGTCCAATTAGGGTTTCTAACCAATCTTGTGCATCCAATAGGTGTGTTTGGGTCATTGGATGATCAATTAGGTCATTTTTGTCCTCCCTAGGCTTATTCTTGTCCAATTAGGGTTTCTAACCAATCTTGTGCATCCAATAGGTGTGTTTGAGTCATTGGATGATCAATTAGGTCATTTTCGTCCTCCCTAGGCCTATTCTTGTCCAATTAGGGTTTTTAACCAATCTTGTGCATCCAATAGGTGTGTTTGTGTCATTGGATGATCAATTAGGTCATTTTCGTCCTCCCTAGGCCTATTCTTGTCCAATTAGGGTCTTTAACCAATCTTGTGCATCCAATA
>JBBPBR010000824.1:410755-429771 GCA_037974775.1 Cicer pinnatifidum | reverse complement strand
TATTCTTGTCCAATTAGGGTTTTTAACCAATCTTGTGCATCCAATAAGTTTGTTTGTTTCATTGAATTAATATTTAGGTCATTTTCGTCCTCCCTAAGCATATTCTTGTCCAATTAGGGTTTTTAACCAATCTTGTGCATCCAATAGGTGTGTTTGTGTCATTGGATGATCAATTAGGTCATTTTCGTCCTCCCTAGGCTTATTCTTGTCCAATTAGGGTTTTTAACCAATCTTGTGCATCCAATAGGTGTGTTTGTGTCATTGGATGATCAATTAGGTCATTTTTCTCCTCCCTAGGCATATTCTTATCCAATTAGGGTTTTTTTACCAATCTTGAGCATCCAATAGGTGTGTTTGTGTCATTTGATGATCAATTAGTTCATTTTCGTCCTCCCTAGGCTTATTCTTGTCCAATTAGGGTTTTTAACCAATCTTGTGCATCCAATAGGTGTGTTTGTGTAATTGGATGATGAATTAGGTCATTTTCGTCCTCTCTATGCTTATTCTTGTCCAATTAGAGTTTTTAACCAATCTTGTGCATCCAATAACTTTGTTTGTGTCATTGAATTAATATTTAGGTCATTTTCGTCCTCCCTAGGCATATTCTTGTCCAATTAGGGTTTTTAACCAATCTTGTGCATCCAATAGGTGTGTTTGTGTCATTGGATGATTAATTAGGTCATTTTTGTCCTCCCTAGGCATATTCTTGTCCAATTACAGTTTTTAACCAATCTTGTGCATCCAATAGGTGTGTTTGTGTCATTGGATGATCAATTAGGTCATTTTCGTCCTCCCTAGGCTTATTCTTGTCCAATTAGGGTTTTTAACCAATCTTGTGCATCCAATAGGTGTGTTTGTGTCATTGGATGATCAATTAGGTCATTATCGTCCTCCCTAGGCTTATTCTTGTCCAATTAGAGTTTTTAACCAATCTTGTGCATCCAATAAGTTCATTTGTGTCATTGGAGGAACATTTAGCTCATTTTCATCCTCCCTAGTCTTATTCTTGTCCAATTAGGGTTTTTATGCAATCTTGTGCATCTAATAGGTGTGTTTGTGTCATTGGACGAACATTTAGGTCATTTTCGTCCTCCCTTGGCTTATTCTTGTCCAATTAGGGTTTTTAACCAATCTTGTGCATCCAATAGGTGTGTTTGTGTCATTGGATGATCAATTAGGTCATTTTCGTCCTCCCTTGGCTAATTCTTGTCCAATTAGGGTTTTTAACCAATCTTGTGCATCCAATAGGTGTGTTTGTGTCATTGGATGATCAATTAGGTCATTTTCGTCCTCCCTAGGCTTATTCTTGTCCAATTAGGGTTTTTAACCAATCTTGTGCATCCAATAAGTTCATTAGTGTCATTGGATGATCAATTAGGTCACTTTCGTCCTCCCTAGGCATGTTCTTGTCCAACTAGGGTTTTTAACCAATCTTGTGCATCCAATAGGTGTGTTTGTGTCATTGGATGATCAATTAGGTCATTTTCGTCCTCCCTAGGCTTATTCTTGTCCAATTATGGTTTTTAACCAATCTTGTGCATCCAATAAGTTGAGTTGTGTCATTGGATTAACATTTAGGTCATTTTCGTCCTTCCTAGGCTTATTCTTGTCCAATTAGGGTTTTTAACCAATCTTGTGCATCCAATAGGTGTGTTTGTGTCATTGGATGATCAATTAGGTCATTTTCGTCCTCCCTAGGCTTATTCTTGTCCAATTAGGGTTTTTAACCAATCTTGTGCATCCAATAAGTTCATTTGTGTCATTGGATTAACATTTAGGTCATATTCGTCCTCCCTAGGTATATTCTTGTCCAATTAGGGTTTTTAACCAATCTTGTGCATCCAATAGGTGTGTTTGTGTCATTGGATGATCAATTAGGTCATTTTCGTCCTCCCTAGGCTTATTCTTGTCCAATTAGGGTTTTAAACCAATCTTCTGCATCCGATAAGTTTGTTTGTGTCATTGAATTAATATTTAGGTCATTTTCGTCCTCCCTAGGAATATTCTTGTCCAATTAGTGTTTTTAACCAATCTTGTGCATCCAATAGGTGTGTTTGTGTCATTGGATGATCAATTAGGTCATTTTCGTCCTCCCTAGGCATATTCTTGTCCAATTAGGGTTTTTAACCAATCTTGTGCATCCAATAGGTGTGTTTGTGTCATTGGATGATCAATTAGGTCATTTTCGTCCTCCCTAGGCTTATTCTTGTCCAATTAGGGTTTTTAACCAATCTTGTGCATCCAATAGGTGTGTTTGTGTCATTGGATGATCAATTAGGTCATTTTCGTCCTCCCTAAGCTTATTCTTGTCCAATTAGGGTTTTTAACCAATCTTGTGCATCCAATAGGTGTGTTTGTGTCATTGGATGATCAATTATGTCATTTTCGTCCTCCCTAGGCTTATTCTTGTCCAATTATGGTTTTTAACCAATCTTGTGCATCCAATAAGTTCATTTGTGTCATTGGATGATCAATTAGGTCATTTTCGTCCTCCCTAGGCATATTCTTGTCCAATTAGGGTTTTTAACCAATCTTGTGCATCCAATAGGTGTGTTTGTGTCATTGGATGATCAATTAGGTCATTTTCGTCCTCCCTAGGCTTATTCTTGTCCAATTAGGGTTTTTAACCAATGTTGTGCATCCAATAGGTGTGTTTGTGTAATTGAATTAACATTTAGGTAATTTTCGTCCTCCCTAGGCATATTCTTGTCCAATTAGGGTTTTTAACCAATCTTGTCCATCCAATAGGTGTCTTTGTGTCATTGGATGATCAATTAGGTCATTTTCGTCCTCCCTAGGCCTATTCTTGTCCAATTAGGGTCTTTAACCAATCTTGTGCATCCAATAAGTTCATTTGTGTCATTGGATGATCAATTAGATCATTTTCGTCCTCCCTAGGCATATTCTTGTCCAATTAGGGTTTTTAACCAATCTTGTGCATCCAATAGGTGTGTTTGTGTCATTGGATGATCAATTAGGTCATTTTCGTCCTCCCTAGGCTTATTCTTGTCCAATTAGGGTTTTTAACCAATCTTGTGCATCCAATATGTTCATTTGTGTTATTGGATGATCAATTAGGTCATTTTCGTCCTCCCTAGGCATATTCTTGTCCAATTAGGGTTTTTAACCAATCTTGTGCATCCAATAGGTGTGTTTGTGTCATTGGATGATCAATTAGGTCATTTTAGTCCTCCCTAGGCCTATTCTTGTCCAATTAGGGTCTTTAACCAATCTTGTGCATCCAATAAGTTCATTTGTGTCATTGGATGATCAATTAGATCATTTTCGTCCTCCCTAGGCAATTCTTGTCCAATTAGGGTTTTTAACCAATCTTGTGCATCCAATAGGTGTGTTTGTGTCATTGGATGATCAATTAGGTCATTTTCGTCCTCCCTAGGCTTATTCTTGTCCAATTAGGGTTTCTAACCAATCTTGTGCATCCAATAGGTGTGTTTGTGTCATTGGATGATCAATTAGGTCATTTTCGTCCTCCCTAGGGTTATTCTTCTCCAATTAGGGTTTTTAACCAATCTTGTGCATCTAATAAGTTCATTTGTGTCATTGGCTGATCAATTAGGTCATTTTCGTCCTCCCTAGGCATATTCTTGTCCAATTAGGGTTTTTAACCAATCTTGTGCATCCAATAAGTTCATTTGTGTCATTGGATTAACATTTAGGTCATTTTCGTCCTGCCTAGGCATATTCTTGTCCAATTAGGGTTTTTAACCAATCTTGTGCATCCAATAGGTGTGTTTGTGTCATTGGATGATCAATTAGGTCATTTTCGTCCTCCCTAGGCTTATTCTTGTCCAATTAGGGTTTCTAACCAATCTTGTGCATCCAATAGGTGTGTTTGTGTCATTGGATGATCAATTAGGCCATTTCCGTCCTCCCTAGGCCTATTCTTGTCCAATTAGGGTTTTTAACCAATCTTGTGCATCTAATAAGTTCATTTGTGTCATTGGATGATCAATTAGGTCATTTTTGTCCTCCCTAGGCATATTCTTGTCCAATTAGGGTTTTTAACCAATCTTGTGCATCCAATAAGTTCATTTGTGTCATTGGATGATCAATTAGATCATTTTCGTCCTCCCTAGGCATATTCTTGTCCAATTAGGGTTTTTAACCAATCTTGTGCATCCAATAGGTGTGTTTGTGTCATTGGATGATCAATTAGGTCATTTTCGTCCTCCCTAGGCTTATTCTTGTCCAATTAGGGTTTCTAACCAATCTTGTGCATCCAATAGGTGTGTTTGTGTCATTCGATGATCAATTAGGTCATTTTCGTCCTCCCTAGGCATATTCTTGTCCAATTAGGGTTTTTAACCAATCTTGTGCATCCAATAAGTTCATTTGTGTCATTGGATGATCAATTAGGTCATTTTCGTCCTCCCTGGGCCTATTCTTGTCCAATTATGGTTTTTAACCAATCTTGTGCATCCAATAAGTTCATTTGTGTCATTGGATGATCAATTAGGTCATTTTCGTCCTCCCTAGGCATATTCTTGTCCAATTACGGTTTTTAACCAATCTTGTGCATCCAATAAGTTCATTTGTGTCATTGGATGATCAATTAGGTCATTTTCGTCCTCCCTATGCATATTCTTGTCGAATTAGGGTTTTTAACTAATCTTGTGCATCCAATAGGTGTGTTTGTGTCATTGGATGATCAATTAGGTCATTTTCGTCCTCCCTAGGCTTATTCTTGTCCAATTAGGGTTTCTAACCAATCTTGTGCATCCAATAGGTGTGTTTGTGTCCTTGGATGATCAATTAGGTCATTTTCGTCCTCCCTAGGCCTATTCTTGTCCAATTAGGGTCTTTAACCAATCTTGTGCATCCAATAAGATCATTTGTGTCATTGGATGATCAATTAGATCATTTTCGTCCTCCGTAGGCATATTCTTGTCCAATTACGGTTTTTAACCAATCTTGTGCATCCAATAGGTGTGTTTGTGTCATTGGATGATCAATTAGGTCATTTTCGTCCTCCCTAGGCTTATTCTTGTCCAATTAGGGTTTCTAATCAATCTTGTGCATCCAATAGGTGTGTTTGTGTCATTGGATGATCAATTAGGTCATTTTCGTCCTCCCTAGGCTTATTCTTGTCCAATTAGGGTTTCTAACCAATCTTGTGCATCCAATAGGTGTGTTTGTGTCATTGGATGATCAATTAGGTCATTTTCGTCCTCCCTAGGCCTATTCTTGTCCAATTAGGGTTTTTAACCAATCTTGTACATCCAATAAGTTCATTTGTGTCATTGGATGATCAATTAGGTCATTTTCGTCCTCCCTAGGCATATTCTTGTCCAATTAGGGTTTTTAACCAATCTTGTGCATCCAATAGGTGTGTTTGTGTCATTGGATGATCAATTAGGTCATTTTGGTCCTCCCTAGGCATATTCTTGTCCAATTAGGGTTTTTAACCAATCTTGTGCATCCAATAGGTGTGTTTGTGTCATTGGATGATCAATTAGGTCATTTTCGTCCTCCCTAGGCTTATTCTTGTCCAATTAGGGTTTTTAACCAATCTTGTGCATCCAATAAGTTGAGTTGTGTCGTTGGATTAACATTTAGGTCATTTTCGTCCTCCCTAGGCTTATTCTTATCCAATAGGGTTTTTAACCAATCTTTTGCATCCAATAAGTTCATTTGTGTCATTGGATTAACATTTAGGTCATTTTCGTCCTCCCTATGCATATTCTTGTCCAATTAGAGTTTTAGACCAATCTTGTGCATCCAATAGGTGTGTTTGTGTCATTGGATGATCAATTAGGTTATTTTCGTCCTCCCTAGGCTTATTCTTGTCCAATTAGGGTTTTTCACTAATCTTGTGCATCCAATAAGTTCATTTGTGTCATTGGATGATCAATTAGGTCATTTTCGTCCTCCCTAGGCATATTCTTGTCCAATTAGGGTTTTTAACCAATCTTGTGCATCCAATAGGTGTGTTTGTGTCATTGGATGATCAATTAGGTCATTTTCGTCCTCCCTAGGCATATACTTGTCCAATTAGGGTTTTTAACCAATCTTGTGCATCCAATAGGTGTGTTTATGTCATTGGATGATCAATTAGGTCACTTTCGTCCTCCCCAGGCATATTCTTGTCCAATTAGGGTTTTTAACCAATCTTGTGCATCCAATAGGTGTGTTTGTGGCAATGGATGATCAATTAGGTCATTTTCGTCCTCCCTAGGCTTATTCTTGTCCAATTAGGGTTTTTAACCAATCTTGTGCTTCCAATAGGTGTGTCTGTGTCATTGGATGATCAATTAGGTCATTTTCATCCTCCCTAGGTTTATTCTTGTCCAATTAGGGTTTTTAACCAATCTTGTGCATCCAATTGATGTGTTTGTGGCAATGGATGATTAATTAGGTCATTTTCGTCCTCCCTAGGCTTATTCTTGTCCAATTAGGGTTTTTAACCAATCTTGTGCATCCAATAGGTGTGTTTGTGTCATTGGATGATCAATTAGGTCATTTTCGTCCTCCCTAGGCTTATTCTTGTCTAATTAGGGTTTTTAACCAATCTTGTGCATCCAATAAGTTCATTTGTGTCATAGGATGATGAATTAGGTCATTTTCGTCCTCCCTAGGCATATTCTTGTCCAACTAGGGTTTTTAAACAATCTTATGCATCCAATAGGTGTGTTTGTGTCATTGGATGCTCAATTAGGTCATTTTCGTCCTCCCTAGGCTTATTCTTGTCCAATTAGGGTTTTTAACCAATCTTGTGCATCCAATAGGTGTGTTTGTGTCATTGGATGATCAATTAGGTCATTTTCGTCCTCCCTAGGCTTATTCTTGTCCAATTAGGGTTTTTAACCAATCTTGTGCATCCAATAGGTGTGTTTGTGTCATTGGATGATCAATTAGGTCATTTTCGTCCTCCCTAGGCTTATTCTTGTCCAATTAGGGTTTTTAACCAATCTTGTGCATCCAATAAGTTGAGTTTTGTCATTGGATTAACATTTAAGTCATTTTCGTCCTCCCTAGGCTTATTCTTGTCCACTTAGGGTTTTTAACCAATCTTGTGCATCCAATAGGTGTGTTTGTGTCATTGGATGATCAATTAGGTCATTTTCGTCCTCCCTAGGCTTATTCTTGTCCAATTAGGGTTTTTAACCAATCTTGTGCATCCAATAAGTTCATTTGTGTCATTGGATGATAAATTTGGTCATTTTCGTCCTCCATAGGCATATTCTTGTCCAACTAGGGTTTTAAACCAATCTTGTGCATCCAATAGGTGTGTTTGTGTCATTGGATGATCAATTAGGTCATTTTCGTCCTCCCTAGGCTTATTCTTGTCCAATTAGGGTTTTTAACCAATCTTGTGCATCCAATAGGTGTGTTTGTGTCATTGGATGATCAATTAGGTCATTTTCGTCCTCCCTAGGCTTATTCTTGTCCAATTAGGGTTTTTAACCAATCTTGTGCATCCAATAAGTTTGTGTGTTTCATTGAATTAATATTTAGGTCATTTTCGTCCTCCCTAGGCATATTCTTGTCCAATTAGGGTTTTTAACCAATCTTGTGCATCCAATAGGTGTGTTTGTGTCATTGGATGATCAATTAGGTCATTTTCGTCCTCCCTAGGCATATTCTTGTCCAATTAGGGTTTTTAACCAATTTTGTTCATCCAATAAGTTTGTTTATGTCATTGAATTATTATTTAGGTCATTTTTGTCCTCCCTAGGCATATTCTTGTCCAATTAGGGTTTTTAACCAATCTTGTGCATCCAATAGGTGTGTTTGTGTCATTGGATGATCAATTAGGTCATTTTCGTCCTCCCTAGGCTTATTCTTGTCCAATTAGGGTTTTTAACCAATCTTGTGCATCCAATAAGTTTGTTTGTTTCATTGAATTAATATTTAGGTCATTTTCGTCCTCCCTAGGCATATTCTTGTCCAATTAGGGTTTTTAACCAATCTTGTGCATCCAATTGGTGTGTTTGTGGCAATGGATGATCAATTAGGTCATTTTCGTCCTCCCTAGGCTTATTCTTGTCCAATTAGGGTTTTTAACCAATCTTGTGCATCCAATAGGTGTGTTTGTGTCATTGGATGATCAATTAGGTCATTTTCGTCCTCCCTAGGCTTATTCTTGTCCAATTAGGGTTTTTAACCAATCTTTTGCATCCAGTAGGTGTGTTTGTGTCATTGGATGATCAATTAGGTCATTTTCGTCATCCCTAGGCTTATTCTTGTCCAATTAGGTTTTTTTAACCAATCTTGTGCATCCAATAAGTTCATTTGTGTCATTGGATGATCAATTAGTTCATTTTCGTCCTCCATTGGCATATTCTTGTCCAACTAGGGTTTTTAACCAATCTTGTGCATCCAATAGGTGTGTTTGTGTCATTGGATGATCAATTAGGTCATTTTAGTCCTCCTTAGGCTTATTCTTGTCCAATTAGGGTTTTTAACCAATCTTGTGCATCCAATAGGTGTGTTTGTGTCATTGGATGATCAATTAGGTCATTTTAGTCCTCCTTAGGCTTATTCATGTCCAATTAGGGTTTTTAACCAATCTTTTGCATCCAATAAGTTCATTTGTGTCATTGGATTAACATTTAGGTCATTTTCGTCCTCCCTAGGCATATTCTTGTCCAATTAGGGTTTTTAACCAATCTTGTGCATCCAATAGGTGTGTTTGTGTCATTGGATGATCAATTAGGTCATTTTCGTCCTCCCTAGGCATATTCTTGTCCAATTAGGGTTTTTAACCAATCTTGTGCATCCAATAGGTGTGTTTGTGTCATTGGATGATCAATTAGGTCATTTTTGTCCTCCCTAGGCATATTCTTGTCCAATTAGGGTTTTTAACCAATCTTGTGCATCCAATAAGTTGAGTTGGGTCATTGGATTAACATTTAGGTCATTTTCGTCCTCCCTTTGCTTATTCTTGTCCAATTAGGGTTTTTAACCAATC
Source organism: Cicer pinnatifidum (assembly GCA_037974775.1). Classification (NCBI taxonomy): domain Eukaryota; kingdom Viridiplantae; phylum Streptophyta; class Magnoliopsida; order Fabales; family Fabaceae; genus Cicer; species Cicer pinnatifidum. The sequence goes on along the minus strand of JBBPBR010000824.1, from coordinate 420,839 downwards.
TTGTGCATCCGATAAGTTTGTTTGTGTCATTGAATTAATATTTAGGTCATTTTCGTCCTCCCTAGGCATATTCTTGTCCAATTAGGGTTTTTAACCAATCTTGTGCATCCAGTAGGTGTGTTTGTGTCATTGGATGATCAATTAAGTCATTTATGTCCTCCCTAGGCATATTCTTGTCCAATTAGGGTTTTTATCCAATCTTGTGCATCCAATAGGTGTGTTTGTGTCATTGGATGATCAATTAGGTCATTTTCGTCCTCCCTAGGCTTATTCTTGTCCAATTAGGGTTTTTAACCAATCTTGTGCATCCAATAGGTGTGTTTGTGTCATTGGATGATCAATTAGGTCATTTTCGTCCTCCCTAGGCTTATTCTTGCCCAATTAGGGTTTTTAACCAATCTTGTGCATCCAATAAGTTGAGTTGTGTCATTGGATTAACATTTAGGTCATTTTCGTCCTCCCTAGGCTTATTCTTGTCCAATTAGGGTTTTTAACCAATCTTGCGCATCCAATAAGTTCATTTGTGTCATTGGATTAACATTTAGGTCATTTTCGTCCTCCCTAGGCATATTCTTGTCCAATTAGGGTTTTTAACCAATCTTGTGCATCCAATAGGTGTGTTTGTGTCATTGGATGATCAATTAGGTCATTTTCGTCCTCCCTAGGCTTATTCTTGTCCAATTAGGGTTTTTAACAAATCTTGTGCATCCAATAATTTCATTTGTGTCATTGGATGATCAATTAGGTCATTTTCGTCCTTCCTAGGCATATTCTTGTCCACCTAGGGTTTTTAACCAGTCTTGTGCATCCAATAGGTGTGTTTGTGTCATTGGATGATCAATTAGGTCATTTTCATCCTCCCAAGGCTTATTCTTGCCCAATTAGGGTTTTTAACCAATCTTGTGCATCCAATAAGTTCATTTGTGTCATTGGATTAACATTTAGGTCATTTTCGTCCTCCCTAGGCATATTCTTGTCCAATTAGGGTTTTTAACCAATCTTGTGCATCCAATAGGTGTGTTTGGGTCATTGGATGATCAATTAGGTCATTTTCTTCCTCCCTAGGCTTATTCTTGTCCAATTAGGGTTTCTAACCAATCTTGTGCATCCAATAGGTGTGTTTGTGTCATTGGATGATCAATTAGGTCATTTTCGTCCTCCCTAGGCCTATTCTTGTCCAATTAGGGTTTTTAACCAATCTTGTGCATCCAATAAGTTCATTTGTGTCATTGGATGATCAATTAGGTCATTTTCGTCCTCCTTAGGCATATTCTTGTCCAATTAGGGTTTTTAACCAATCTTGTGCATCCAATAAGTTCATTTGTGTCATTGGATTAACATTTAGGTCAGTTTCGTCCTCCCTAGGCATATTCTTGTCCAATTTTGGTTTTTAACCAATCTTGTGCATCCAATAGGTGTATTTGTGTCATTGGATGATCAATTAGGTCATTTTCGTCCTCCCTAGGCCTATTCTTGTCCAATTAGGGTCTTTAACCAATCTTGTGCATCCAATAAGTTCATTTGTGTCATTGGATGATCAATTAGATCATTTTCGTCCTCCCTAGGCATATTCTTGTCCAATTAGGGTTTTTAACCAATCTTGTGCCTCCAATAGGTGTGTTTGTGTCATTGGATGATCAATTAGGTCATTTTCGTCCTCCCTAGGCTTATTCTTGTCCAATTAGGGTTTCTAACCAATCTTGTGCATCCAATAGGTGTGTTTGTGTCATTGGATGATCAATTAGGTCATTTTCGTCCTCCCTAGGCCTATTCTTGTCCAATTAGGATTTTTAACCAATCTTGTGCATCTAATAAGTTCATTTGTGTCATTGGATGATCAATTAGGTCATTTTCGTCCTCCCTAGGCTTATTCTTGTCCAATTAGGGTTTCTAACCAATCTTGTGCATCCAATAGGTGTGTTTGTGTCATTGGATGATCAATTAGGTCATTTTCGTCCTCCCTAAGCTTATTCTTGTCCAATTAGGGTTTCTAACCAATCTTGTGCATCCAATAGGTGTGTTTGTGTCATTGGATGATCAATTAGGTCATTTTCGTCCTCCCTAGGCTTATTCTTGTCCAATTAGGGTTTCTAACCAATCTTGTGCATCCAATAGGTGTGTTTGTGTCATTGGATGATCAATTAGGTCATTTTCGTCCTCCCTAGGCCTATTCTTGTCCAATTAGGGTTTTTAACCAATCTTGTGCATCCAATAAGTTCATTTGTGTCATTGGATGATCAATTAGGTCATTTTCGTCCTCCCTAGGCAAATTCTTGTCTAATTAGGGTTTTTAACCAATCTTGTGCATCCAATAAGTTCATTTGTGTCATTGGATTAACATTTAGGTCATTTTCGTCCTCCCTAGGCATATTGTTGTCCTATTAGGGTTTTTAACCAATCTTGTGCATCCAATAGGTGTGTTTGTGTCATTGGATGATCAATTAGGTCATTTTCGTCCTCCCTAGTTCTATTCTTGTCCAATTAGGGTTTCTAACCAATCTTGTGCATCCAATAGGTGTGTTTGTGTCATTGGATGATCAATTAGGTCATTTTCGTCCTCCCTAGGCCTATTCTTGTCCAATTAGGGTTTTTAACCAATCTTGTGCATCCAATAAGTTCATTTGTGTCATTGGATGATCAATTAGGTCATTTTCGTCCTCCCTAGGCCAATTCTTGTCCAATTAGGGTTTTTAACCAATCTTGTGCATCCAATAGGTGTGTTTGTGTCATTGGATGATCAATTAGGTCATTTTCGTCCTCCCTAGGCTTATTCTTGTCCAATTAGGGTTTTTAACCAATCTTGTGCATCCAATAGGTGTGTTTGTGTCATTGGATGATCAATTAGGTCATTTTCGTCCTCCCTAGGCTTATTCTTGTCCAATTAGGGTTTTTAACCAATCTTGTGCATCCAATAAGTTTGTTTATGTCATTGGATTAACATTTAGGTCATTTTCGTCCTCCCTAGGCATATTCTTGTCCAATTAGGGTTTTTAACCAATCTTGTGCATCCAATAGGTGTGTTTGTGTCATTGGATGGTCAATTAAGTTATTTTCTTCCTCCCTAGGCTTATTCTTGTCCAGTTAGGGTTTTTAACCAATCTTGTGCATCCAATAGGTGTGTTTGTGTCATTGGATGATCAATTAGGTCATTTTCGTCCTCCCTAGGCTTATTCTTGTCCAATTAGGGTTTTTAAGCAATCTTGATCATCCAATAAGTTCATTTGTGTCATTGGATTAACATTTAGGTCATTTTCGTCCTATCTAGGCATATTCTTGTCCAATTAGGGTTTTTAACCAATCTTGTGCATCCAATAGGTGTGTTTGTGTCATTGGATGATCAATTAGGTCATTTTCGTCCTCCCTAGGCTTATTCTTGTCCAATTAGGGTTTTTAACCAATCTTGTGCATCCAATAAGTTCATTTGTGTCATTGGATGATAAATTTGGTCATTTTCGTCCTCCATAGGCATATTCTTGTCCAACTAGGGTTTTAAACCAATCTTGTGCATCCAATAGGTGTGTTTGTGTCATTGGATGATCAATTAGGTCATTTTCGTCCTCCCTAGGCTTATTCTTGTCCAATTAGGGTTTTTAACCAATCTTGTGCATCCAATAGGTGTGTTTGTGTCATTGGATGATCAATTAGGTCATTTTCGTCCTCCCTAGGCTTATTCTTGTCCAATTAGGGTTTTTAACCAATCTTGTGCATCCAAAAGGTGTGTTTGTGTCATTGGATGATCAATTAGGTCATTATCGTCCTCCCTAGACTTATTCTTGTCCAATTAGGGTTTTTAACCAATCTTGTGCATCCAATAGGTGTGTTTGTGTCATTGGATGATCAATTAGGTCATTTTCGTCCTCCCTAGGCTTATTCTTGTCCAATTAGGGTTTTTAACCAATCTTGTTTATCCAATAGGTGTGTTTGTGTCATTGGATGATCAATTAGGTCATTTTCGTCCTCCCTAGGCTTATTCTTGTCCAATTAGGGTTTTTAACCAATCTTGTGTATCCAATAGGTGTGTTTGTGTCATTGGATGATCAATTAGGTCATTTTCGCCCTCCCTAGGCTTATTCTTGTCCAATTAGGGTTTTTAACCAATCTTGTGCATCCAATAAGTTCATTTGTGTCATTGGATTAACATTTAGGTCATTTTCGTCCTCCCTAGGCATATTCTTGTCCAATTAGGGTTTTTAACCAATCTTGTGCTTCCAATAGGTGTGTTTGTGTCATTGGATGATCAATTAGGTCATTTTCGTCCTCCCTAGGCTTATTCTTGTCCAATTAGGCTTTTTAACCAATCTTGTGCATCCAATAAGTTTGTTTATGTCATTGAATTAATATTTAGGTCATTTTCGTCCTCCCTAGGCATATTCTTGTCCAATTAGGGTTTTTAACCAATCTTGTGCATCCAATAGGTGTGTTTGTGTCATTAGATGATCAATTAGGTCATTTTCGTCCTCCCTAGGCTTATTCTTGTCCAATTAGGGTTTTTAACCAATCTTGTGCATCCAATAAGCTGATTTGTGTCATTGGATTAACATTTAGGTCATTCTCGTCCTCCCTCGGCATATTCTTGTCCAATTAGGGTTTTTAACCAATCTTGTGCATCCAATAGATGTGTTTGTGTCATTGGATGATCAATTAGGTCATTTTCGTCCTCCCTAGGCCTATTCTTGTCCAATTAGGGTTTTTAACCAATCTTGTGCATCCAATAAGTTCATTTGTGTCATTGGATGATCAATTAGGTCATTTTCGTCCTCCCTAGGCATATTCTTGTCCAACTAGGGTTTTTAACCAATCTTGTGCATCCAATAGGTGTGTTTGTGTCATTGGATGATCAATTAGGTCATTTTCGTCCTCCCTATGCTTATTCTTGTCCAATTAGGGTTTTTAACCAATCTTGTGCGTCCAATAGGTGTGTTTGTGTCATTGGATGATCAATTAGGTCATTTTCGTCCTCCCTAGGCTTATTCTTGTCCAATTAGGGTTTTTAACCAATCTTGTGCATCCAATAGGTGTGTTTGTGTCATTGGATGATGAATTAGGTCATTTTCGTCCTCCCTAGGCATATTCTTGTCCAATTAGGGTTTTTAACCTATGTTGTGCATCCAATAGGTGTGTTTGTGTCATTGGATGATCAATTAGGTCATTTTCGTCCTCCCTAGGCTTATTCTTGTCCAATTAGGGTTTTTAACCAATCTTGTGCATCCAATAGGTGTGTTTGTGTCATTGGATGATCAATTAGGTCATTTTCGTCCTCCCTAGGCATATTCTTGTCCAATTAGGGTTTTTAACCAATCTTGTGCATCCAATAGGTGTGTTTGTGTCATTGGATGATCAATTAGGTCATTTTCGTCATTCCTAGGCTTATTCTTGTCCAATTAGGGTTTTTAACCAATCTTGTGCATCCAATAGGTGTGTTTGTGTCATTGGATGATCAATTAGGTAATTTTCTTCCTTCCTAGGCTTATTCTTGTCCAATTAGGGTTTTTAACCAATCATGTGCATCCAATAAGTTCATTTGTGTCATTGGATTAACATTTAGGTCACTTTCGTACTCCCTAGGCATATTCTTGTCCAATTAGGGTTTTTAACCAATCTTGTGCATCCAATAGGTGTGTTTGTGTCATTGGATGATCAATTAGGTCATTTTCGTTCTTTCTATGCTTATTCTTGTCCAATTAGGGTTTTTAACCAATCATGTGCATCCAATAAGTTCATTTGTGTCCTTGGATGATCAATTAGGTCATTTTCGTCCTCCATAGGCATATTCTTGTCCAACTAGGGTTTTTAACCAATCTTGTGCTTCCAATAGGTGTGTTTGTGTCATTGGATGATCAATTAGGTCATTTTCGTCCTCCCTAGGCTTATTCTTGTCCAATTAGGGTTTTTAACCAATCTTGTGCATCCAATAGGTGTGTTTGTGTCATTGGATGATCAATTAGGTCATTTTCGTCCTCCCTAGGCTTATTCTTGTCCAATTAAGGTTTTTAACCAATCTTGTGCATCCAATAGGTGTGTTTGTGTCATTGGATGATCAATTAGGTCATTTTCGTCCTCCCTAGGCCTATTCTTGTCCAATTAGGGTCTTTAACCAATCTTGTGCATCCAATAAGTTCATTTGTGTCATTGGATGATCAATTAGATCATTTTCGTCCTCCCTAGGCATATTGTTGTCCAATTAGGGTTTTTAACCAATCTTGTGCATCCAATAGGTGTGTTTATGTCATTGGATGATCAATTAGGTCATTTTCGTCCTCCCTAGGCTTATTCTTGTCCAATTAGGGTTTCTAACCAATCTTGTGCATCCAATAGGTGTGTTTGTGTCATTGGATGATGAATTAGGTCATTTTCGTCCTCCCTAGGCCTATTCTTGTCCAATTAGGGTTTTTAACCAATCTTGTGCATCTAATAAGTTCATTTGTGTCATTGGATGATCAATTAGGTCATTTTTGTCCTCCCTAGGCATATTCTTGTCCAATTATGGTTTTTAACCAATCTTGTGCATCCAATAAGTTCATTTGTGTCATTGGATTAACATTTAGGTAATTTTCGTCCTGCCTAGGCATATTCTTGTCCAATTAGGGTTTTTAACCAATCTTGTGCATCCAATAGGTGTGTTTGTGTCATTGGATGATCAATTAGGTCATTTTCGTCCTACCTAGGCCTATTCTTGTTCAATTAGGGTCTTTAACCAATCTTGTGCATCCAATAAGTTCATTTGCGTCATTGGATGATCAATTAGATCATTTTCGTCCTCCCAACGCATTTTCTTGTCCAATTAGGGATTTTAACCAATCTTGTGCATCCAATAAGTTCATTTGTGTCATTGGATTAACATTTAGGTCATTTTCGTCCTGCCTAGGCATATTCTTGTCCATTTAGGGTTTTTAACCAATCTTGGGCATCCAATAGGTGTGTTTGTGTCATTGGATGATTAATTAGGTCATTTTCGTCCTCCCTAGGCCTATTCTTGTCCAATTAGGGTCTTTAACCAATCTTGTGCATTGAATAAGATCATTTGCGTCATTGGATGATCAATTAGATCATTTTCGTCCTCCCTAGGCATATTCTTGTCCAATTAGGGTTTTTAACCAATCTTGTGCATCCAATAGGTGTGTTTGTGTCATTGGATGATCAATTAGGTCATTTTCGTCCTCCCTAGGCTTATTCTTGTCCAATTAGGGTTTCTAACCAATCTTGTGCATCCAATAGGTGTGTTTGTGTCATTGGATGATCAATTAGGTCATTTTCGTCCTCCCTAGGCTTATTCTTGTCCAATTAGGGTTTCTAACGAATCTTGTGCATCCAATAGGTGTGTTTGTGTCATTGGATGATCAATTAGGTCATTTTCGTCCTCCCTAGCCCTATTCTTTTCCAATTAGGGTTATTAACCAATCTTGTGCATCCAATAAGTTCATTTGTGTCATTGGATGATCAATTAGGTCATTTTCGTCCTCCCTAGGCATATTCTTGTCCAATTAGGGTTTTTAACCAATCTTGTGCATCCAATAGGTGTGTTTGTGTCATTGGATGATCAATTAGGTCATTTTCGTCCTCCCTAGGCTTATTCTTGTCCAATTAGGGTTTTTAACCAATCTTGTGCATCCAATAGGTGTGTTTGTGTCATTGGATGATTAATTAGGTCATTTTCGTCCTCCCTAGACATATTCTTGTCCAATTAGGGTTTTTAACCAATTTTGTTCATCCAATAAGTTTGTTTATGTCATTGAATTAATATTTAGGTCATTTTCGTCCTCCCTAGGCATCATCTTGTCCAATTAGGGTTTTTAACCAATCTTTTGCATCCAATAGGTGTGTTTGTGTCATTGGATGATCAATTAGGTCATTTTCGTCCTCCCTAGTCTTATTCTTGTCCAATTAGGGTTTTTAACCAATCTTGTGCATCCAATAAGTTTGTTTGTGTCATTGAATTAATATTTAGGTCATTTCCGTCCTCCCTAGGCATATTCTTGCCCAATTAGGGTTTTTAACCAATCTTGTGCATCCAATAGGTGTGTTTGTATCATTGGATGATCAATTAGGTCATTTTCGTCCTCCCTAGGCTTATTCTTGTCCAATTAGGGTTTTTAACCAATCTTGTGCATCCAATAGGTGTGTTTGTGTCATTGGATGATCAATTAGGTCATTTTCGTCCTCCCTAGGCATATTCTTGTCCAATTAGGGTTTTTAACCAATTTTGTTCATCCAATAAGTTTGTTTGCGTCATTGAATTAATATTTAGGTCATTTTCGTCCTCCCTAGGCATCATCTTGTCCAATTAGTGTTTTTAACACATCTTGTGCATCCAATAGGTGTGTTTGTGTCATTGGATGATCAATTAGGTCATTTTCGTCCTCCCTAGGCATATTCTTGTCCAATTAGGGTTTTTAACCAATTTTGTTCATCCAATAAGTTTGTTTGTGTCATTGAATTAATATTTAGGTCATTTTCGTCCTCCCTAGGCATCATCTTGTCCAATTAGGGTTTTTAACCAATCTTGTGCATCCAATAAGTTTGTTTGTGTCATTGAATTAATATTTAGGTCATTTTCGTCCTCCCTAGGCATCATCTTGTCCAATTAGGGTTTTTAACCAATCTTTTGCATCCAATAGGTGTGTTTGTGTCATTGGATGATCAATTAGGTCATTTTCCTCCTCCCTAGGCATATTCTTCTCCAATTAGGGTTTTTAACCAATCTTGTGCATCCAATAGGTGTGTTTGTGTCATTGGATGATCAATTAGGTCATTTTCGTCCTCCCTAGGCTTATTCTTGTCCAATTAGGGTTTTTAACCAATCTTGTGCATCCAATAGGTGTGTTTGTGTCATTGGATGATCAATTAGGTCATTTTTGTCCTCCTTAGGCTTATTTTTGTCCAATTAGTGTTTTTAACCAATCTTGTGCATCCAATAAGTTCATTTGTGTCATTGGATGATCAATTAGGTCATTTTCGTCCTCCCTAGGCATATTCTTGTCCAACTAGGGTTTTTAACCAATCTTGTGCATCCAATAGGTGTGTTTGTGTCATTGGATGATCAATTAGGTCATTTTCGTCCTCCCTAGGCTTATTTTTTTCCAATTAGGGTTTTTAACCAATCTTGTGCATCCAATAGGTGTGTTTGTGTCATTGGATGATCAATTAGGTCATTTTCGTCCTCCCTAGGCTTATTCTTGTCCAATTAGGGTTTTTAACCAATCTTGTGCATCTAATAGGTGTGTTTGTGTCATTGGATGATCAATTAGTTCATTTTCGTCCTCCCTAGGCTTATTCTTGTCAAATTAGGGTTTTTAACCAATCTTGTGCATCCAATAAGTTGAGTTGTGTCATTGGATTAACATTTAGGTCATTTTCGTCCTCCCTAGGCATATTCTTGTCCAATTAGGGTTTTTAACCAATCTTGTGCATCCAATAGGTGTCTTTGTGTCATTGGATGATCAATTAGGTCATTTTCGTCCTCCCTAGGCCTATTCTTGTCCAATTAGGGTCTTTAACCAATCTTGTGCATCCAATAAGTTCATTTGTGTCATTGGATGATCAATTAGATCATTTTCGTCCTCCCTAGGCATATTCTTGTCCAATTAGGGTTTTTAACCAATCTTGTGCATCCAATAGGTGTGTTTGTGTCATTGGATGATCAATTAGGTCATTTTCGTCCTCCCTAGACCTATTCTTGTCCAATTAGGGTTTTTAACCAATCTTGTGCATCCAATAAGTTCATTTGTGTCATTGGATGATCAATTAGGTCATTTTCGTCCTCCCTAGGCATATTCTTGTCCAATTAGGGTTTTTAACCAATCTTGTGCATCCAATAAGTTCATTTGTGTCATTGGATTAACATTTAGGTCATTTTCGTCCTGCCTAGGCATATTCTTGTCCAATTAGGGTTTTTAACCAATCTTGTGCATCCAATAGGTGTGTTTGTGTCATTGGATGATCAATTAGGTCATTTTCGTTCTCCCGAGGCCTATTCTTGTCCAATTAGGGTCTTTAACCAATCTTGTGCATCGAATAAGATCATTTGCGTCATTGGATGATCAATTAGATCATTTTCGTCCTATCTAGGCATATTCTTGTCCAATTA